>JAPQNM010000018.1:7719971-7757471 GCA_029783475.1 Metacarcinus magister
CGAACCGCAGTGCTTGTGTTTAGCGACAATTACATAAGCTGTTTTGGTGTGATAGCCTCCACACCTGCCTGCCTGCTTGCCTAACTGACTGATGAATTTATTGAGTAAGGTGTACATCCCTCTCAGCGCAGGATCAATTGTCCCACGCCGCCACCTTCCCGCACGAGCAGAATGGGCTTCACGTACCTGGTGTAGGAGAAGGGGATGCAGAAGGCGGCCATGGTGATGTCAGACACAGCCAGGTTGATGAGGTAGCAGCGCACTGACGACCTGTACCAACACATGGACGCATTACTACGGGCAACAGCAGGTGTGTGTGTGTGTGTGTGTGTGTGTGTGTGTGTGTGTGTGTGTGTGTGTGTGTGTGTGTGTGTGTGTGTGTTCTCAATACAGTATTGTCCGCTCACAAGTAGTTCCTAATAAAACAGTTCCTATTATAATACCAATTCTGACTTACTCGTACTTCAAGAAACAGTGAACTGACATATTATGAAGTTTTGTGAGTCACAGTTTAAACAGCATACATACATTGATAACAATTAATGACACTGTGGTAATGTAATCTCTGGACCGCTGCAGAACTCACCTCTTTCCGAATGCCAAGACGAGAATGACAGTGACATTGCCAAGCAGACTGAGGGCAGCCGCCAGGGAATAAACGGCAATCAGGAACACTTGCACATCCGCCGACACAGCCTCCATGCTGGGGAATAGTCGCTCCAAGTCAATGAGCGACAGATTGAATTTGCGGCGCCTTGAGTATCCTCCACTCTCGTTCAACATGTTATTAAAAGGCAGTGAGTCGCTCAGCGTGGAGACATTATGGAAAGGGCTGTTGAACCTGTTGCCATCACTGCTATTGCTGTTTATACTAAGTGTGAAAGGTGACTCAGACCCAGGCATCAGCCCGTAAAGGTCATCGTACTTAATCTCTGTCGCCATAGAGACAAAATTTGCCGGCTACACAGAGGGGTAAAAAGGGTGAATAACGTAAAGTTACTAGTGTTGTAGTTTGGTCTTAGTCTGATCCTCCATCTGATGATTAAACTCTCTCTCTCTCTCTCTCTCTCTCTCTCTCTCTCTCTCTCTCTCTCTCTCTCTCTCTCTCTCTCTCTCTCTCTCTCTCTCTCTCTCTCCTTGGGAAAATTTTCGTCTCTTCGAGGCTGTTGAGTGCGAAAGCTTAATTCGCTTTGATCCAATTGTGGGGAAGGGAGACGGAGCGTGTCTGGGCAGCAAGCTGGGTGAAAAAGTTGGCTGATCCTCACTGCAATATAGAAAAAAAGTTTCATTAAAACTTGATAATGAAAATTTATACTTATAAAGAATTTACTTAAGAATATCACGATAAAATAAGGAAGGATGTGTTTTAAATTAAAGATAACACTACTATGAAATATATAATGTGGCTCATTCCCCTCCTTGTAAGGGAATTTTTGCCCTACGTATGTTTACATGATATTATGACCTAAATAGAAGCTGTACTGCGTCTCAGCTCCGTTGGTATAAGGGAACGCAGCACATTGACTCAAGTGTTCAGAGCTGAACAACACCAAGAGGCAACTGGCCAGATGGGGAAGAATAAGTTTACAGACACATGGTAATGACGAGGAGGAAGTCTAGGCCTTCCACTATCTCAACCAAGGATTATATATAAGCCTTGATTTTAACGGATACAAAGCAACAACAATACAAGTCTTACTGAAGCTGCAAAGAATCACGAGTTAATTTCCTTAAAGTGCATTGTATCACTTTTCCATTTCTTTTCTCACGAGCACTCTTGAGGAAAGTTTCCACAAATAACATTGTTTTTCCTTTCTTGTTCTTTTTTGTTATATCTCAAGTGTGAAGGTAAATAATAGTGTGAAGTGTACGGGTGGAGGATGAGGATGAGGATAATGATGATGATGATGATGATGATGATGAGGAGGAGGAGGAGGAGGAGGAGGAGGAGGAGGAGGAGGAGGAGGAGGAGGAGGCGGAGGCGGAGGCGGAGGCGGAGGCGGAGGCGGAGGAGGAGGAGGAGGAGAAGGACAAATATGTACAAAGGAGCACAAAGGAAGAACAGACAGCAACAGTCCTACTGGACCTAACGAGGCTGTCCGTGTGGTTACACTACTACTATAATATCTACTTGATAGAGAAAAAGGAAGAGGAACAGGAGGAGTAGTAGTGCTGTATGAGAAGAGGTGGTGTGCTTCATAGCTCCTTCTCCCTATCGATAGTCGTGTGTCGCCAGCTAACTTGCACAGACATTCTTACGAGTAATCTCTCTCTCTCTCTCTCTCTCTCTCTCTCTCTCTCTCTCTCTCTCTCTCTCTCTCTCTCTCTCTCTCTCTCTCTCTCTCTCTCTCTCTCTCTCGCACAAAAATTGAAAGAGAAAATATGAAAGGTAACTAGTACTTATAGGATAAAATACAAAACAGAACAAGATTGAAAGGTAAGTAGACAAGAGAAGGAGAGGAGGGAGAAGGAGGACAGGAGTGAGTGAGCGTTGCGTTACTATGCTGTCAGCCTCCGCCTCACCACTATAACATCAGCGTTGAGGTAATGTAATTTTACCGGAACAAAAAGGAATGAAAAAAGGAGATGGAGTTTATCAGGTTCCAGCACTTTAGTCCCTTGGCGAGTAGGAAGAACCGTGTTTGTTGGTCACAGGGACGCCAAAATTATGTTTCAAGCTTTTTAGATTGCCAAGTTTCGTCCGCAATTACTCGCATAATAGTTTTATATCAAAGAAACTCGCCCGTGGAAAACAGATACACTATATACTTCATGCCAGGCATACACATGGGTGGGAGAGACCAGCGAAGCACTACTTGCACGGTCCACTATGGTGGTGTGGGCGAGGAGCAGCGGCACTGGTGCTCCTTCAGTCTATATCACTTCAAGTCTCCCAAATAGTATTTTACGAAAATATCTCCGAAAATAGTCTCTTAGTCCACCATGGTTTCACTTGATCACACTTATAGAATTCAAGTTTGAATATTCAATCTAGTTGGACTGGAATCATATTTGCATTAATATTTTCTTACGAGTGCTAATCAAACAAGGTAAAGTGCACCACTCCCCTCACCGTCTGGTCACGTGGGCAGTGACGCAGAACACTGTTGTGGTGGTAGGAATGATGGCGGTTATGGTGATAGTTATATTCCTGAGGAACAGGTGCAAGTGAAGACCAGCGTCTACGAAGCTTTGGTTGTGGTCTCATTACCCTCACGAGTATCTAATGACTAATACTAAAGGTAAATAAATGTTAATTCACGGTGCTTTCCTATAACCTGGCTTCCTCCGAGTTCTACTGTCGCTTCAAACACCTTCACGTCAATTACAAAACTGAACAATCTCCTCCCAGCCAAATAACACCTTCTAAAGTAAACGTATGAAGCCGGGATGCGAGGGAAAACAGTGCAGGGTAGAGGTGCTGTTTTATGTGCAGGGGAGCGGCAGCCTAATTTTCTTGGCAGGTCTTCAAGTAGGTATAGGATCAGCTTGGTTACGAGCTGTGGCGGTTGTAAACACGAGGGAAACACGAGAAAAAAGGAACTGAAGTGGATGAGTGGAAGCGAAAAGAAGCACATACTTCATATTAGCCTTTCTCTCTCTCTCTCTCTCTCTCTCTCTCTCTCTCTCTCTCTCTCTCTCTCTCTCTCTCTCTCTCTCTCTCTCTCTCACATACCTTGGTCTCTTTAGTACGTTTCTTTTAGTTTAAGCTTCCAACCACAAACAAAAGTTAGTAGTAGTCAGGATGAAACCCAAACTAAAACCCAAACCCAAACCTCAAACCCAAACTACATCACTGTTTTTATGTTATAAGTGTGTGAGAAGCCTTGCAGGGCTCTGAGACTGTGGCAAAGTTGGATTGAACTCATCCCTCCTTCGAATTACGTAAGTCTTCATAAGTCTCCACCGCCAATCGATCCTGATACATCCAGGCTCACGTCGTTGATTCTGAAGTGATTAAAAATAAGTGATGGATGCAATAGTTTGAAACTGTTAAAAATAACTTTGCATGCCGAGTGAGGAATGTCGATACAGACACACACGAGGAAGCACACGCGCACACACACACACACACACACACACACACACACACACACACACACACACACACACACACACACACACACACACACACACACACACAAACTCATTCTCCTGTAGCGGACACTTCGCAGGAAGAAAAAAAAAACCATACTTTACATAACGTTTTGGTGTTCATCGTCAAAGCAACTTCCATTATTCGCACTGAACTTTTGTGGGACTCATCTCACTAGAACACCCGCACGTTCTCACCCGGCGCTCTCTGTAGCTGCCAAAGATAGCCTGTTAGCTTTCCCCCATTCAACTACTTAGTTCTGCGACACTTCAGAAAAACTGGTGCAAAGGTGACAACTTAATGGAAGTTCTCTAAACAAATAGTGCTCTATGACACAAAATTACTTGCATATTTAACGTCCCAGCGGTTACCACCTAGTGGACGAGTGATCACTTGTTACACCCTCACAGAATCCAACGCACAAGCTACTCCTTCAGTGCAATAATGAAACTAAAGAAAAGTGTGAACTTCCTTCTAATGCAATAATCCAGAAACTCAAGAGATACAGTTTGTTCCATGCTCGTGGAGGTAGAGCATGTCAAGGTATTGCCTGAAGAATCAAAGAATTAAAAGTCTTACCACATAGGAAACCAAATAAGCCAGCACCAAACAAGACCCTTTACCACCAACAACTTATTCCACTTCGGCCAACAACTCCTCAACAACCCCCGCCACCGCCACCTCCTCCCTCCTCCAGTCCCAGCCCCCGTCCCCCGAAGCGTAACTCCTACCCACAACAAGCTGGTACCCATATATACGTTCCCGAACCGACCAATTCAAGAATAGCCCCGTTAAAGCTATAATTAGTTAAACTATTACTCTATCAATTAAATTTTTCAGTCAGCTGACTGCCAAATCCAATAAACCGTAAATTATTATTATTATCATTATCATATACACACACCATAGCTAAGACGCAATGTAGTTTCGTGGGAACACGCTTGACGCCTTGTGTGTTGGTATTACCTCCTGGTATTACTGTGTTTTATATATTCATTAATTACCATGTGCAACCACCAGCACCAAACAAGAGAAGCATTGACATCCCTGTGCTGTAGTCATCACTTGGCTTCTGTCTTGCTGTACTATAACACTGCCTTGGGCTAGCTAATACAAAACGGTGTGGCTTAAGACAGGCTCAGACCAACACTCAATTTATGGTTCAGGATGAGCCTTGCAATACCCCATGAATACCAAAACCGATGGCACCTCCATACACACACACACACATACACACACACACACACACACACACACTCTCTCCCGTGGGTCAGTGGTTAACGTCTTCGCCTTCCAACCGACAAGTCATAGGATCGCTAAGGATTTTTCACTGATAGGGAGTGGTTACTGTCCCCCTTGAGCAAGGTGTGTGTGTGATGTGTGAGAGGTCTCAGCCTTACCCATAAATCCGTCTCTATGAACTCTGAGCTCTTTCGGGGAGGGTAATGGCTGACGATCACGAGTCCAGCGCGTGATCCTCCAGACCATGGTGAATAACACACACACAAAAAAAAAAAAGCATACGCACATACAAACAAACACACACACACACGCACACACACACACACACACACACACACACACACACACACACACACACACACACACACACACACACACACACACACACACACACACACACACACACAATGCATGTACTTTCAAAAGGAGTAAGTTTTGTTGGAAAATTTTACCTCAATAAATTCGACCAGTAATTTCATTTTTATATAATGAAGTTTGAAATTTCAGAATCCAATTTTCGTTCCATATCTTTAAAGGTAATTTGTTCATATTCAAAGCTTTTTGTAGTTATAAACTTCTGAAAAAAATTTCATTATCGAAAATATAAGCTACAGTGAAGGAGCAGTGTAGTCCGCTCTTAGTATAACATGGAGAGAGAGGGAGAGAGCAACATGGATTAGGGAGCAGACCAAAGTTGAACACATCTTGACCACAATTGAAAAAAAAGTGGACATGGACAGGACACTTCATGATAATAGATGGACTGTTAGAGTAACAGAATGGCAACCCAGGGACGGTAAAAGAAGGCAGGGCAGACGAAGAACTAAATGGAGAAATGAGATAGGAAGTTTTGCTGGAGTAACCTGGTCCAGGATTCGTTTCACCGTTCCAGAAGATAGTTAGTGACGAGCATCCTTCATTTACTCTCAAGTGACTTTTCTGCAACACTTAAAGGTTACGGAATGGTTCATCTACAAACATCATCCCTTTTCGTCACAGCCACTCACAGGAACACATTCGTATCAACGCACGGCCAAACAATCCTTCTACCCAGGCACTCCACTGTTAATTCCACACGGGATGTTGCCCTCGTCGGGGAGGTGGTGACAAGGGACTTTGCCTTTAATTTTTCTTGCCAAGATAAACGTGTCTGAGGGAATGGTTTTGTTATTTTAAGCTTACTTCAACCTTTCACGAAAAAACTGTTCTTTGCTCTAAACATTCACCACGATATTCATCACAAAAACAAATTTTGTCTTTTTAAAATTGCTTTCCTGCAGGTCAGAGTCGATGGACTACCAAGCCGTGGCGAACTTTCAGTACCACTAGGGTCGGCAGCCAGCCTCTCCCGCCTCGACTAACGTCCCGCGTGCGTCTGACCCAGTGGGAAGCGCCGCCCCTCTCTCTCAACCACAACGCCTACTAACTTTTTTTTTTGCTCTCTCTCTCTCTCTCTCTCTCTCGCTCTCGCTCTCGCTCTCGCTCTCTCTCTCTCTCTCTCTCTCTCTCTCTCTCTCTCTCTCTCTGTAACAGGTGTGTCTAGACGTAACGTGAAGGTCCAGTGTGTGTCAACATACATATCTTCCAGCTGAAGTGTTTCATTTCGCACACTAATGAGCAGTACCTCATCACTGGAACAGTTCGCCTTACGCTTGAGAGAGAGAGAGAGAGAGAGAGAGAGAGAGAGAGAGAGAGAGAGAGAGAGAGAGAGAGAGAGAGAGAGAGAGAGAGATACTAATAATTTTATTCTGTTATAAGAAAAAAGGACCTTGTCTGTTTGTCTGTTTATATTTCATAGTATGTATATTGAGCATTCTCGAAAAACCTGGTTACGATTTCAATGGATCTCACATCCCTGCATTTAGTATATTCAAGGAAACAACATGCACATCAAGAAAAGGACGCTTCGAAGCAAATTATAAACGTAATGAGACCCTTTGGTACTCTCTGCCAGGATGCAAAACTTGATAATGGGACATTTAATTTTAGTAAAATAAGAAAAGTAGAAATGTACACAATCATACTCAAAATTATGAATAAAAAACAATTGCAATCTTCTTAAACTCACTCCAAAACTGAAATAGTTATCAATACGTCGAACTCAAACTACAAACTGTATACTGAATGCATTATAATCTAACCGGTATGATAACCAACGCTTTTCTATACAGATCATTCAATGAATTCATCGGATTTCCAACGGCGAAGTCCTATATACTACGATGACTGTACCTAGTGGGTGACGGCATCAAAATCAATAGCAACACAAGAAAACGAGGTGCCAGATGAAGTTGCCTCTGCTCTGCCAACCTTCCCTGACCACCACCCAAGAGATGGTCTCGAAAAACACCAAGAAAAGCGTGACTTCAGGAAATCTTGTTAACTAATCAACGGGATGATGATGATTATGTGTGTGTGTGTGTATATATGTGTGTGTGTGTGTGTGTGTGTGTGTGTGTGTGTCTGTGTGTGTGTGTGTGTGTGTGTGTGTGTGTGTGTGTGTGTGTTAGAGAGGATGGGCCTTGCCAACACAGGGAGGAGACCACTAACATGCCTGGTAGGGGGTAGGTAGATAGGAAAGGGGAGACGCAACACACACATTTTTCTTTACTACTTGTCGTGCTGATCTGTCCTTCCTTTTCCCTTATCACCACTTGCTCGCTTTCCCGCAACACAATTAAGCTAACAGCCTCGTTACTCTCCACGCTCACAGGTCCTCAACCTTCACAATCCTCTGTAGCCACGCTACACACACACACACACACACACACACACACACACACACACACACACACACACACACACTCACTCTCAGACACCAATCTATTTTCATTGTGGGACGGATGTGTAAGGCGTAAAAAAGATTATTGATTTACCAGAAAAGAAAAACCGTTGTTTATCACCACTATTCTGTAGGTGAAGGAAAACAATCAAACTAGAAAATATATCACTAAGACTCTTTTTGTGTGTTTCACTAAAACAATTACTACTATTGAATTAGCGTCGAAGTTTAGCATCTCCAACACAGACACAAACAAACACAAACTGACAAACAAAATCCACAAAACACCACAAAAAAAAATAAATAAATAAATAAAGTTGGTACGACAAAACCGAAAATCCAATTTTTGTGCTCTTTCCCTTGATTTTTTTTCCCCATCCCAAAACACTGTGAAATATGACGAGAGACTCAACGTCAGCTTGGGGTTCGGTGAAGCAAGGCTGGAATGTGAGAAGTAGTGTGGAGTGTGGTGAATAACATGAGATTACATGTGTGTGTGTGTGTGTGTGTGTGTGTGTGTGTGTGTGTGTGTGTGTGTGTGTGTGTGTGTGTGTGTGTGTGTGTGTGTGTGTGTGTGTGTGTGTGTATTTCCCTGAAAGGAAGTTCTTTTTCCGCACCTCCCCTCATCTTGTGATTGGAGATTAAAATTTTTTGCTGGTGTTATGTACAATTATTTATGAAAAAAAAAAATGAATACAAGGTCACATGAGTAAAAAAAACAATAGACATTAATTTTGGAAGCAGATTCTACTCGGAAAGCGGTTCCTCTTTTACGGCGAAACCCAAACGATGATATAGGCCCAAAGTCTGGGGTGATTGCTATGGAAAGCATAACATTCAGACCTACTTCTTCCCCTACAAATTAGCCGCCTACACTCCCTCCGCTGCGAGAGGTTCACACCCTGTCCACCACACACCTTGCCTGCTGCCGCACCGCCCTTGGGTTGACCGGTGATGGAATGCATGGGGAGGCTGTGTACTGAATGTCGCTGCCCATGTGTCTGGTGGTGGTGGTGGTGGTGGTGGTGGTGGTGGTGGTGGTGGTGGTGGTGGTGGTGGTGGTGGTGGTGGTGAGTGTGTATCCATCACGTGACGGTTGTGATGAATGCGAGTGTGTTTTTATCCTGCCGGCTTACGATCATTAATTATTTCCCTAAGATTAAGGACCTGACGGCGTGACACCAGACGCCTGATATACCTGCAATGTGTAGTGAGGTGATGAAATAAGGAGGCAGTAATATATTGGTAAAGAAAAATGGATTGGCTAGCCTGGGAAACAGGTAAGGTGCAGGGTTGAAGTAATTGTAATTGTAAATTAATTGACATGTATTGAATTACAGAAAATGGTGCAATTGTAATTGTAATTATAATTGAATTAAGAACTTTATAAATTAATTGTAATTGTAATTAATTATAATATAAAACAATTGTAATTTAATTGTAATTGTGGAGAAATAAAGTAGTAGTAAAATTCTGAATAGCTTGTTTATAATAAAGAGCAAAACTTCTAACCATAATGAATTCGTAGATTTTTTCACAAATTCTTTGAATAATTTGCACATTTGTTCAATAAATGAGAACCACACAATACATGTGTTTTTCTTTTAACCAAAGCTTTTTTTTTGTCCGAAGTTGACTTTATATTTATATAAAAACATGACTTTCCTCCTAATTTTCTCGAAAGCTATTAGAGATATTGGAAATATCATTACAGCATCTGATACAACTAATAAAACTGTACAACTGTCATTATGAATATTTGTTCTATGACTAATAATTACTCAGTAAAATGAAACTTAATATTTCTATATAAATATAACTTTTCTCCTCATTTTCTCGAAAGCTATTAGAGATATTGGAAATATCATTGCAGCATCTGATACACCTAATTAAACTGTACAACTGATATTATGAATATTTGTTCTATGGCTAATAATTACGCAGTAAAATGAAACTTAATATTTATATAAAAACATGACTTTCCTCCTCATTTTCTCGAAAGCTATTAGAGATATTGGAAATATCATTGCAGCATCTGATACACCTAATTAAACTGTACAACTCTCATTATGAATATTTGTTCTATGACTAATAATTACGCAGTAAAATGAGACTTAATATTTATATAAAAACATGATTTTTCTCCTCATTTACTCGAAAGCTATTAGAGATATTGGAAATATCACTGCAGTATCTGATAGACATACTTAAACTGTAAAACTGACAATATGAATATTTGTTCTATGACTAATAATTACGCAGTAAAATGAAACTCTATATTTATATAAAAACATGACATTCCTCCTCATTTTCTCGAAAGCTATTAGAGATATTGGAAAAATCATTGCAGCATCTGATAGACCTGATTAAAATCTACTACTGTCATTATGAATATTTTCACTAGTACTAATAAATACTGAATTTTACTTTTTTTAAAAATACTTTCTTCCTCGTTTTCTCGAAAGCTATTAGAGATATTGGAAATATCATTGCATCATCTGATACACCTAATTCAACTGTACAACTGATATTATGAATATTTGTTCTATGACTAATAATTACGCAGTAAAATAACACCGTATTTTTATATAAAAACATGATTTTCCTCGTCATTTTCTCGAAAGCTATTAGAGATATTGGAAATATAATTGCAGCATCTGATAGACCTAATTAAACTGTACAACTGATATTATGAATATTTGTTCTATGACTAATAATTACGCAGTAAAATTAAACTTAATATTTATTTAAAAACATAACTTTCCTCCTCATTTTCTCGAAAACTATTAGAGATATTGGAAATATCATTGCAACAGCTGATACACCTAATTAAACTGTACAACTGATATTATGAATATTTTTTCTATGACTAATAATTACGCAGTAAAATGAAACTTAATATTTATATAAAAACATGACTTTCCTACTCATTTTCCCGAAAGCTATTAGAGATATTGGAAATATGATTGCAACATCTGATACACCTAATTAAACTGTACAACTGTCATTATGAATATTTGTTCTATGACTAATAATTACGCAGTAAAATGAAACTTAATATTTATATAAAAACATGAATTTCCTCCTCATTTTCTCGAAAGCTATTAGAGATATTGGAAATATCACTGCAGCATCTGATAGACCTAATTAAACTGTAAAACTGAAATTATGAATATTTGTTCTATGACTAATAATTACGCAGTAAAATTAAACTTTATATTTATATAAAAACATGACTTTCCTCCTAATTTTCTCGAAAGCTATTAGAGATATTAGAAATATCATAACAGCATCTGATACACATAATTAAACTGTACAACTGTCATTATGAATATTTGTTCTATGACTAATAATTACTCAGTAAAATGAAACTTAATATTTCTATATAAACATAACTTTTCTCCTCATTTTCTCGAAAGCTATTAGAGATATTGGAAATATCATTGCAACAGCTGATACGCCTAATTAAACTGTACAACTGATATTAAGAATATTTTTTCTATGACTAATAATTACGCAGTAAAATGAAACTTAATATTTATATAAAAACATGAACTTCCTCCTCATTTTCCCGAAAGCTATTAGAGATATTGGAAATATCATTGCAGCATCTGATACACCTAATAAAACTGTACAACTGTCATTATGAATATTTGTTCTATGACTAACAATTACGCAGTAAAATTAAACTTAATATTTATTTAAGAACATGACTTTCCTCCTCATTTTCTCGAAAGCAATTAGAGATATTGGAAATATACTTGCAGCATCTGATACACCTAATTAAACTGTACAACTGTGATTATGAATATTTTTTCTATGACTAATAATTACGCAGTAAAATGAAACTTAATATTTATATAAAAACATGACTTTCCTACTCATTTTCCCGAAAGCTATTAGAGATATTGGAAATGTGATTGCAGCATCTGATACACCAAATTAAACTGTACAACTGTCATTATGAATATTTGTTCTATGACTAATAATTACGCAGTAAAATGAAACTTAATATTTATATAAAAACATGAATTTCCTCCTCATTTTCTCGAAAACTATTAGAGATATTGGAAATATCACTGCAGCATCTGATAGACCTAATTAAACTATAAAACTGAAATTATGAATATTTGTTCTATGACTAATAATTACGCAGTAAAATTAAACTTTATATTTATATAAAAACATGACTTTCCTCCTAATTTTCTCGAAATCTATTAGAGATATTGGAAATATCATAACAGCATCTGATACACCTAATTAAACTGTACCACTGCCATTATGAATATTTGTTCTATGACTAATAATTACTCAGTAAAATGAAACTTAATATTTCTATATAAACATAACTTTTCTCCTCATTTTCTCGAAAGCTATTGGAGATATTGGAAATATCATTGCAGCATCTGATAGACCTGATTAAAATCTACTACTGTCATTATGAATATTTTCACTAGTACTAATAAATACTGAATTTTACTTTTTTTTTAATTACTTTCTTCCTCGTTTTCTCGAAAGCTATTAGAGATATTGGAAATATCATTGCATCATCTGATACACCAAATTCAACTGTACAACTGATATTATGAATATTTGTTCTATGACTAATAATTACGCAGTAAAATAAAACCGTATTTTTATATAAAAACATGATTTTCCTCGTCATTTTCTCGAAAGCTATTAGAGATATTGGAAATATAATTGCAGCATCTGATAGACCTAATTAAACTGTACAACTGTCATTATTAATATTTGTTCTATGACTAATAATTACACAGTAAAACTAAACTTAATATTTATATAAAAACATGACTTTCCTCCTCATTTTCCCGAAAGCTATTAGAGATATTGGAAATATCATTGCAGCATCTGATGCACCTAATTAAACTGTACAACTGTCATTATGAATATTTGTTCTATGACTAATAATTACGCAGTAAAATGAAACTTAATATTTATATATAAACATGACTTTCCTCCTCATTTTTCCGAAAGCTATTAGAGATATTGGAAATATCCTTGCAGCATCTGATACACCTAATTAAACTGTAAAACTGATATTATGAATATTTGTTCTATGACTAATAATTACTCAGTAAAATTAAACTTAATATTTATTTAAAAACATGACTTTCCTCCTCATTTTCTCGAAAGCTATTAGAGATATTGGAAATATACTTGCAGCATCTGATACACCTAATTAAACTGTACAACTGTGATTATGAATATTTGTTCTATGACTAATAATTACGCAGTAAAATGAAACTTAATATTTATATAAAAACATGACTTTCCTAATAATTTTCCCGAAAGCTATTAGAGATATTGGAAATATCATTGCAGCATCTGATACACCTAATTAAACTGTACAACTGTCATTATGAATATTTGTTCTATGACTAATAATTACGCAGTAAAATGAAACTTAATATTTATATAAAAACATGAATTTCCTCCTCATTTTCTCGAAAGCTATTAGAGATATTGGAAATATCACTGCAGCATCTGATATACCTAATTAAACTGTAAAACTGAAATTATGAATATTTGTTCTATGACTAATAATTACGCAGTAAAATGAAACTTTATATTTATATAAAAACATGACTTTCCTCCTAATTTTCTCGAAAGCTATTAGAGATATTGGAAATATCATAACAGCATCTGATACACCTAATTAAACTGTAATACTGTCATTATGAATATTTGTTCTATGACTAATAATTACACAGTAAAATGAAACTTAATATTTCTATATAAACATAACTTTTCTCCTCATTTTCTCGAAAGCTATTAGAGATATTGGAAATATCATTGCAGCATCTGATAGACCTGATTAAAATCTACTACTGTCATTATGAATATTTTCACTAGTACTAATAAATACTGAATTTTACTTTCTTTAAAATTACTTTCTTCCTCGTTTTCTCGAAAGCTATTAGAGATATTGGAAATATCATTGCATCATCTGATACACCAAATTCAACTGTACAACTGATATTATGAATATTTGTTCTATGACTAATAATTACGCAGGAAAATAAAACCGTATTTTTATATAAAAACATGATTTTCCTCGTCATTTTCTCGAAAGCTATTAGAGATATTGGAAATATCATAACAGCATCTGATACACCTAATTAAACTGTACAACTGTCATTATGAATATTTGTTCTATGACTAATAATTACTCAGTAAAATGAAACTTAATATTTCTATATAAACATAACTTTTCTCCTCATTTTCTCGAAAGCTATTAGAGATATTGGAAATATCATTGCAGCATCTGATAGACCTGATTAAAATCTACTACTGTCATTATGAATATTTTCACTAGTACTAATAAATACTGAATTTTACTTTTTTTTAAATTACTTTCTTCCTCGTTTTCTCGAAAGCTATTAGAGATATTGGAAATATTATTGCATTATCTGATACACCAAATTCAACTGTACAACTGATATTATGAATATTTGTTCTATGACTAATAATTACGCAGTAAAATAAAACCGTATTTTTATATAAAAACATGATTTTCCTCGTCATTTTCTCGAAAGCTATTAGAGATATTGGAAATATAATTGCAGCATCTGATAGACCTAATTAAACTGTACAACTGTCATTATTAATAATTGTTCTATGACTAATAATTACGCAGTAAAATTAAACTTAATATTTATATAAAAACATGACTTTCCTCCTCATTTTCCCGAAAGCTATTAGAGATATTGGAAATATCATTGCAGCATCTGATACACCTAATTAAACTGTACAACTGTCATTATGAATATTTGTTCTATGACTAATAATTACGCAGTAAAATTAAACTTAATATTTATATATAAACATGACTTTCCTCCTCATTTTTCCGAAAGCTATTAGAGATATTGGAAATATCATTGCAGCATCTGATACACCTAATTAAACTGTAAAACTGATATTATGAATATTTGTTCTATGACTAATAATTACGCAGTAAAATTAAACTTAATATTTATTTAAAAACATGACTTTCCTCCTCATTTTCTCGAAAGCTATTAGAGATATTGGAAATATACTTGCAGCATCTGATACACCTAATTAAACTGTACAACTGTGATTATGAATATTTGTTCTATGACTAATAATTACGCAGTAAAATGAAACTTAATATTTATATAAAAACATGACTTTCCTAATAATTTTCCCGAAAGCTATTAGAGATATTGGAAATATCATTGCAGCATCTGATACACCTAATTAAACTGTACAACTGTCATTATGAATATTTGTTCTATGACTAATAATTACGCAGTAAAATGAAACTTAATATTTATATAAAAACATGAATTTCCTCCTCATTTTCTCGAAAGCTATTAGAGATATTGGAAATATCACTGCAGCATCTGATAGACCTAATTAAACTATAAAACTGAAATTATGAATATTTGTTCTATGACTAATAATTACGCAGTAAAATGAAACTTTATATTTATATAAAAACATGACTTTCCTCCTAATTTTCTCGAAAGCTATCAGAGATATTGGAAATATCATAACAGCATCTGATACACCTAATTAAACTGTAATACTGTCATTATGAATATTTGTTCCATGACTAATAATTACTCAGTAAAATGAAACTTAATATTTCTATATAAACATAACTTTTCTCCTCATTTTCTCGAAAGCTATTAGAGATATTGGAAATATCATTGCAGCATCTGATAGACCTGATTAAAATCTACTACTGTCATTATGAATATTTTCACTAGTACTAATAAATACTGAATTTTACTTTTTTTTAAATTACTTTCTTCCTCGTTTTCTCGAAAGCTATTAGAGATATTGGAAATATCATTGCATCATCTGATACACCAAATTCAACTGTACAACTGATATTATGAATATTTGTTCTATGACTAATAATTACGCAGGAAAATAAAACCGTATTTTTATATAAAAACATGATTTTCCTCGTCATTTTCTCGAAAGCTATTAGAGATATTGGAAATATCATAACAGCATCTGATACACCTAATTAAACTGTACAACTGTCATTATGAATATTTGTTCTATGACTAATAATTACTCAGTAAAATGAAACTTAATATTTCTATATAAACATAACTTTTCTCCTCATTTTCTCGAAAGCTATTAGAGATATTGGAAATATCATTGCAGCATCTGATAGACCTAATTAAAATCTACTACTGTCATTATGAATATTTTCACTAGTACTAATAAATACTGAATTTTACTTTTTTTTAAATTACTTTCTTCCTCGTTTTCTCGAAAGCTATTAGAGATATTGGAAATATCATTGCATCATCTGATACACCAAATTCAACTGTACAACTGATATTATGAATATTTGTTCTATGACTAATAATTACGCAGTAAAATAAAACCGTATTTTTATATAAAAACATGATTTTCCTCGTCATTTTCTCGAAAGCTATTAGAGATATTGGAAATATCATTGCAGCATCTGATACACCTAATTAAACTGTATAACTGTCATTATTAATATTTGTTCTATGACTAATAATTACGCAGTAAAATGAAACTTAATATTTATATAAAAACATGAATTTCCTCCTCATTTTCTCGAAAGCTATTAGAGATATTGGAAATATCATTGCAGTATCTGATAGACCTAATTAAACTGTAAAACTGAAATTATGAATATTTGTTCTATGACTAATAATTACGCAGTAAAATGAAACTTAATATTTATATAAAAACATGACTTTCTTCCTCATTTTCTCGAAAGCTATTAGAGATATTAGAAATATCATAACAGCATCTGATACACATAATTAAACTGTACAACTGTCATTATGAATATTTGTTCTATGACTAATAATTACTCAGTAAAATGAAACTTAATATTTCTATATAAACATAACTTTTCTCCTCATTTTCTCGAAAGCTATTAGAGATATTGGAAATATCATTGCAACAGCTGATACGCCTAATTAAACTGTACAACTGATATTAAGAATATTTTTTCTATGACTAATAATTACGCAGTAAAATGAAACTTAATATTTATATAAAAACATGAACTTCCTCCTCATTTTCCCGAAAGCTATTAGAGATATTGGAAATATCATTGCAGCATCTGATACACCTAATAAAACTGTACAACTGTCATTATGAATATTTGTTCTATGACTAACAATTACGCAGTAAAATTAAACTTAATATTTATTTAAGAACATGACTTTCCTCCTCATTTTCTCGAAAGCAATTAGAGATATTGGAAATATACTTGCAGCATCTGATACACCTAATTAAACTGTACAACTGTGATTATGAATATTTTTTCTATGACTAATAATTACGCAGTAAAATGAAACTTAATATTTATATAAAAACATGACTTTCCTACTCATTTTCCCGAAAGTTATTAGAGATATTGGAAATGTGATTGCAGCATCTGATACACCTAATTAAACTGTACAACTGTCATTATGAATATTTGTTCTATGACTAATAATTACGCAGTAAAATGAAACTTAATATTTATATAAAAACATGAATTTCCTCCTCATTTTCTCGAAAACTATTAGAGATATTGGAAATATCACTGCAGCATCTGATAGACCTAATTAAACTATAAAACTGAAATTATGAATATTTGTTCTATGACTAATAATTACGCAGTAAAATGAAACTTTATATTTATATAAAAACATGACTTTCCTCCTAATTTTCTCGAAATCTATTAGAGATATTGGAAATATCATAACAGCATCTGATACACCTAATTAAACTGTACAACTGCCATTATGAATATTTGTTCTATGACTAATAATTACTCAGTAAAATGAAACTTAATATTTCTATATAAACATAACTTTTCTCCTCATTTTCTCGAAAGCTATTAGAGATATTGGAAATATCATTGCAGCATCTGATAGACCTGATTAAAATCTACTACTGTCATTATGAATATTTTCACTAGTACTAATAAATACTGAATTTTACTTTCTTTAAAATTACTTTCTTCCTCGTTTTCTCGAAAGCTATTAGAGATATTGGAAATATCATTGCATCATCTGATACACCAAATTCAACTGTACAACTGATATTATGAATATTTGTTCTATGACTAATAATTACGCAGGAAAATAAAACCGTATTTTTATATAAAAACATGATTTTCCTCGTCATTTTCTCGAAAGCTATTAGAGATATTGGAAATATCATAACAGCATCTGATACACCTAATTAAACTGTACAACTGTCATTATGAATATTTGTTCTATGACTAATAATTACTCAGTAAAATGAAACTTAATATTTCTATATAAACATAACTTTTCTCCTCATTTTCTCGAAAGCTATTAGAGATATTGGAAATATCATTGCAGCATCTGATAGACCTGATTAAAATCTACTACTGTCATTATGAATATTTTCACTAGTACTAATAAATACTGAATTTTACTTTTTTTTAAATTACTTTCTTCCTCGTTTTCTCGAAAGCTATTAGAGATATTGGAAATATTATTGCATCATCTGATACACCAAATTCAACTGTACAACTGATATTATGAATATTTGTTCTATGACTAATAATTACGCAGTAAAATAAAACCGTATTTTTATATAAAAACATGATTTTCCTCGTCATTTTCTCGAAAGCTATTAGAGATATTGGAAATATAATTGCAGCATCTGATAGACCTAATTAAACTGTACAACTGTCATTATTAATAATTGTTCTATGACTAATAATTACGCAGTAAAATTAAACTTAATATTTATATAAAAACATGACTTTCCTCCTCATTTTCCCGAAAGCTATTAGAGATATTGGAAATATCATTGCAGCATCTGATACACCTAATTAAACTGTACAACTGTCATTATGAATATTTGTTCTATGACTAATAATTACGCAGTAAAATTAAACTTAATATTTATATATAAACATGACTTTCCTCCTCATTTTTCCGAAAGCTATTAGAGATATTGGAAATATCATTGCAGCATCTGATACACCTAATTAAACTGTAAAACTGATATTATGAATATTTGTTCTATGACTAATAATTACGCAGTAAAATTAAACTTAATATTTATTTAAAAACATGACTTTCCTCCTCATTTTCTCGAAAGCTATTAGAGATATTGGAAATATACTTGCAGCATCTGATACACCTAATTAAACTGTACAACTGTGATTATGAATATTTGTTCTATGACTAATAATTACGCAGTAAAATGAAACTTAATATTTATATAAAAACATGACTTTCCTAATAATTTTCCCGAAAGCTATTAGAGATATTGGAAATATCATTGCAGCATCTGATACACCTAATTAAACTGTACAACTGTCATTATGAATATTTGTTCTATGACTAATAATTACGCAGTAAAATGAAACTTAATATTTATATAAAAACATGAATTTCCTCCTCATTTTCTCGAAAGCTATTAGAGATATTGGAAATATCACTGCAGCATCTGATAGACCTAATTAAACTATAAAACTGAAATTATGAATATTTGTTCTATGACTAATAATTACGCAGTAAAATGAAACTTTATATTTATATAAAAACATGACTTTCCTCCTAATTTTCTCGAAAGCTATCAGAGATATTGGAAATATCATAACAGCATCTGATACACCTAATTAAACTGTAATACTGTCATTATGAATATTTGTTCTATGACTAATAATTACTCAGTAAAATGAAACTTAATATTTCTATATAAACATAACTTTTCTCCTCATTTTCTCGAAAGCTATTAGAGATATTGGAAATATCATTGCAGCATCTGATAGACCTGATTAAAATCTACTACTGTCATTATGAATATTTTCACTAGTACTAATAAATACTGAATTTTACTTTTTTTTAAATTACTTTCTTCCTCGTTTTCTCGAAAGCTATTAGAGATATTGGAAATATCATTGCATCATCTGATACACCAAATTCAACTGTACAACTGATATTATGAATATTTGTTCTATGACTAATAATTACGCAGGAAAATAAAACCGTATTTTTATATAAAAACATGATTTTCCTCGTCATTTTCTCGAAAGCTATTAGAGATATTGGAAATATCATAACAGCATCTGATACACCTAATTAAACTGTACAACTGTCATTATGAATATTTGTTCTATGACTAATAATTACTCAGTAAAATGAAACTTAATATTTCTATATAAACATAACTTTTCTCCTCATTTTCTCGAAAGCTATTAGAGATATTGGAAATATCATTGCAGCATCTGATAGACCTAATTAAAATCTACTACTGTCATTATGAATATTTTCACTAGTACTAATAAATACTGAATTTTACTTTTTTTTAAATTACTTTCTTCCTCGTTTTCTCGAAAGCTATTAGAGATATTGGAAATATCATTGCATCATCTGATACACCAAATTCAACTGTACAACTGATATTATGAATATTTGTTCTATGACTAATAATTACGCAGTAAAATAAAACCGTATTTTTATATAAAAACATGATTTTCCTCGTCATTTTCTCGAAAGCTATTAGAGATATTGGAAATATCATTGCAGCATCTGATACACCTAATTAAACTGTATAACTGTCATTATTAATATTTGTTCTATGACTAATAATTACGCAGTAAAATGAAACTTAATATTTATATAAAAACATGAATTTCCTCCTCATTTTCTCGAAAGCTATTAGAGATATTGGAAATATCATTGCAGTATCTGATAGACCTAATTAAACTGTAAAACTGAAATTATGAATATTTGTTCTATGACTAATAATTACGCAGTAAAATGAAACTTAATATTTATATAAAAACATGACTTTCTTCCTCATTTTCTCGAAAGCTATTAGAGATATTAGAAATATCATAACAGCATCTGATACACATAATTAAACTGTACAACTGTCATTATGAATATTTGTTCTATGACTAATAATTACTCAGTAAAATGAAACTTAATATTTCTATATAAACATAACTTTTCTCCTCATTTTCTCGAAAGCTATTAGAGATATTGGAAATATCATTGCAACAGCTGATACGCCTAATTAAACTGTACAACTGATATTAAGAATATTTTTTCTATGACTAATAATTACGCAGTAAAATGAAACTTAATATTTATATAAAAACATGAACTTCCTCCTCATTTTCCCGAAAGCTATTAGAGATATTGGAAATATCATTGCAGCATCTGATACACCTAATAAAACTGTACAACTGTCATTATGAATATTTGTTCTATGACTAACAATTACGCAGTAAAATTAAACTTAATATTTATTTAAGAACATGACTTTCCTCCTCATTTTCTCGAAAGCAATTAGAGATATTGGAAATATACTTGCAGCATCTGATACACCTAATTAAACTGTACAACTGTGATTATGAATATTTTTTCTATGACTAATAATTACGCAGTAAAATGAAACTTAATATTTATATAAAAACATGACTTTCCTACTCATTTTCCCGAAAGTTATTAGAGATATTGGAAATGTGATTGCAGCATCTGATACACCTAATTAAACTGTACAACTGTCATTATGAATATTTGTTCTATGACTAATAATTACGCAGTAAAATGAAACTTAATATTTATATAAAAACATGAATTTCCTCCTCATTTTCTCGAAAACTATTAGAGATATTGGAAATATCACTGCAGCATCTGATAGACCTAATTAAACTATAAAACTGAAATTATGAATATTTGTTCTATGACTAATAATTACGCAGTAAAATTAAACTTTATATTTATATAAAAACATGACTTTCCTCCTAATTTTCTCGAAATCTATTAGAGATATTGGAAATATCATAACAGCATCTGATACACCTAATTAAACTGTACAACTGCCATTATGAATATTTGTTCTATGACTAATAATTACTCAGTAAAATGAAACTTAATATTTCTATATAAACATAACTTTTCTCCTCATTTTCTCGAAAGCTATTAGAGATATTGGAAATATCATTGCAGCATCTGATAGACCTGATTAAAATCTACTACTGTCATTATGAATATTTTCACTAGTACTAATAAATACTGAATTTTACTTTCTTTAAAATTACTTTCTTCCTCGTTTTCTCGAAAGCTATTAGAGATATTGGAAATATCATTGCATCATCTGATACACCAAATTCAACTGTACAACTGATATTATGAATATTTGTTCTATGACTAATAATTACGCAGGAAAATAAAACCGTATTTTTATATAAAAACATGATTTTCCTCGTCATTTTCTCGAAAGCTATTAGAGATATTGGAAATATCATAACAGCATCTGATACACCTAATTAAACTGTACAACTGTCATTATGAATATTTGTTCTATGACTAATAATTACTCAGTAAAATGAAACTTAATATTTCTATATAAACATAACTTTTCTCCTCATTTTCTCGAAAGCTATTAGAGATATTGGAAATATCATTGCAGCATCTGATAGACCTGATTAAAATCTACTACTGTCATTATGAATATTTTCACTAGTACTAATAAATACTGAATTTTACTTTTTTTTAAATTACTTTCTTCCTCGTTTTCTCGAAAGCTATTAGAGATATTGGAAATATTATTGCATCATCTGATACACCAAATTCAACTGTACAACTGATATTATGAATATTTGTTCTATGACTAATAATTACGCAGTAAAATAAAACCGTATTTTTATATAAAAACATGATTTTCCTCGTCATTTTCTCGAAAGCTATTAGAGATATTGGAAATATAATTGCAGCATCTGATAGACCTAATTAAACTGTACAACTGTCATTATTAATAATTGTTCTATGACTAATAATTACGCAGTAAAATTAAACTTAATATTTATATAAAAACATGACTTTCCTCCTCATTTTCCCGAAAGCTATTAGAGATATTGGAAATATCATTGCAGCATCTGATACACCTAATTAAACTGTACAACTGTCATTATGAATATTTGTTCTATGACTAATAATTACGCAGTAAAATTAAACTTAATATTTATATATAAACATGACTTTCCTCCTCATTTTTCCGAAAGCTATTAGAGATATTGGAAATATCATTGCAGCATCTGATACACCTAATTAAACTGTAAAACTGATATTATGAATATTTGTTCTATGACTAATAATTACGCAGTAAAATTAAACTTAATATTTATTTAAAAACATGACTTTCCTCCTCATTTTCTCGAAAGCTATTAGAGATATTGGAAATATACTTGCAGCATCTGATACACCTAATTAAACTGTACAACTGTGATTATGAATATTTGTTCTATGACTAATAATTACGCAGTAAAATGAAACTTAATATTTATATAAAAACATGACTTTCCTAATAATTTTCCCGAAAGCTATTAGAGATATTGGAAATATCATTGCAGCATCTGATACACCTAATTAAACTGTACAACTGTCATTATGAATATTTGTTCTATGACTAATAATTACGCAGTAAAATGAAACTTAATATTTATATAAAAACATGAATTTCCTCCTCATTTTCTCGAAAGCTATTAGAGATATTGGAAATATCACTGCAGCATCTGATAGACCTAATTAAACTATAAAACTGAAATTATGAATATTTGTTCTATGACTAATAATTACGCAGTAAAATGAAACTTTATATTTATATAAAAACATGACTTTCCTCCTAATTTTCTCGAAAGCTATCAGAGATATTGGAAATATCATAACAGCATCTGATACACCTAATTAAACTGTAATACTGTCATTATTAATATTTGTTCTATGACTAATAATTACTCAGTAAAATGAAACTTAATATTTCTATATAAACATAACTTTTCTCCTCATTTTCTCGAAAGCTATTAGAGATATTGGAAATATCATTGCAGCATCTGATAGACCTGATTAAAATCTACTACTGTCATTATGAATATTTTCACTAGTACTAATAAATACTGAATTTTACTTTTTTTTAAATTACTTTCTTCCTCGTTTTCTCGAAAGCTATTAGAGATATTGGAAATATCATTGCATCATCTGATACACCAAATTCAACTGTACAACTGATATTATGAATATTTGTTCTATGACTAATAATTACGCAGGAAAATAAAACCGTATTTTTATATAAAAACATGATTTTCCTCGTCATTTTCTCGAAAGCTATTAGAGATATTGGAAATATCATAACAGCATCTGATACACCTAATTAAACTGTACAACTGTCATTATGAATATTTGTTCTATGACTAATAATTACTCAGTAAAATGAAACTTAATATTTCTATATAAACATAACTTTTCTCCTCATTTTCTCGAAAGCTATTAGAGATATTGGAAATATCATTGCAGCATCTGATAGACCTGATTAAAATCTACTACTGTCATTATGAATATTTTCACTAGTACTAATAAATACTGAATTTTACTTTTTTTAAAATTACTTTCTTCCTCGTTTTCTCGAAAGCTATTAGAGATATTGGAAATATTATTGCATCATCTGATACACCAAATTCAACTGTACAACTGATATTATGAATATTTGTTCTATGACTAATAATTACGCAGTAAAATAAAACCGTATTTTTATATAAAAACATGATTTTCCTCGTCATTTTCTCGAAAGCTATTAGAGATATTGGAAATATAATTGCAGCATCTGATAGACCTAATTAAACTGTACAACTGTCATTATTAATAATTGTTCTATGACTAATAATTACGCAGTAAAATTAAACTTAATATTTATATAAAAACATGACTTTCCTCCTCATTTTCCCGAAAGCTATTAGAGATATTGGAAATATCATTGCAGCATCTGATACACCTAATTAAACTGTACAACTGTCATTATGAATATTTGTTCTATGACTAATAATTACGCAGTAAAATTAAACTTAATATTTATATATAAACATGACTTTCCTCCTCATTTTTCCGAAAGCTATTAGAGATATTGGAAATATCATTGCAGCATCTGATACACCTAATTAAACTGTAAAACTGATATTATGAATATTTGTTCTATGACTAATAATTACGCAGTAAAATTAAACTTAATATTTATTTAAAAACATGACTTTCCTCCTCATTTTCTCGAAAGCTATTAGAGATATTGGAAATATACTTGCAGCATCTGATACACCTAATTAAACTGTACAACTGTGATTATGAATATTTGTTCTATGACTAATAATTACGCAGTAAAATGAAACTTAATATTTATATAAAAACATGACTTTCCTAATAATTTTCCCGAAAGCTATTAGAGATATTGGAAATATCATTGCAGCATCTGATACACCTAATTAAACTGTACAACTGTCATTATGAATATTTGTTCTATGACTAATAATTACGCAGTAAAATGAAACTTAATATTTATATAAAAACATGAATTTCCTCCTCATTTTCTCGAAAGCTATTAGAGATATTGGAAATATCACTGCAGCATCTGATAGACCTAATTAAACTATAAAACTGAAATTATGAATATTTGTTCTATGACTAATAATTACGCAGTAAAATGAAACTTTATATTTATATAAAAACATGACTTTCCTCCTAATTTTCTCGAAAGCTATCAGAGATATTGGAAATATCATAACAGCATCTGATACACCTAATTAAACTGTAATACTGTCATTATGAATATTTGTTCTATGACTAATAATTACTCAGTAAAATGAAACTTAATATTTCTATATAAACATAACTTTTCTCCTCATTTTCTCGAAAGCTATTAGAGATATTGGAAATATCATTGCAGCATCTGATAGACCTGATTAAAATCTACTACTGTCATTATGAATATTTTCACTAGTACTAATAAATACTGAATTTTACTTTTTTTTAAATTACTTTCTTCCTCGTTTTCTCGAAAGCTATTAGAGATATTGGAAATATCATTGCATCATCTGATACACCAAATTCAACTGTACAACTGATATTATGAATATTTGTTCTATGACTAATAATTACGCAGGAAAATAAAACCGTATTTTTATATAAAAACATGATTTTCCTCGTCATTTTCTCGAAAGCTATTAGAGATATTGGAAATATCATAACAGCATCTGATACACCTAATTAAACTGTACAACTGTCATTATGATTATTTGTTCTATGACTAATAATTACTCAGTAAAATGAAACTTAATATTTCTATATAAACATAACTTTTCTCCTCATTTTCTCGAAAGCTATTAGAGATATTGGAAATATCATTGCAGCATCTGATAGACCTAATTAAAATCTACTACTGTCATTATGAATATTTTCACTAGTACTAATAAATACTGAATTTTACTTTTTTTTAAATTACTTTCTTCCTCGTTTTCTCGAAAGCTATTAGAGATATTGGAAATATTATTGCATCATCTGATACACCAAATTCAACTGTACAACTGATATTATGAATATTTGTTCTATGACTAATAATTACGCAGTAAAATAAAACCGTATTTTTATATAAAAACATGATTTTCCTCGTCATTTTCTCGAAAGCTATTAGAGATATTGGAAATATAATTGCAGCATCTGATAGACCTAATTAAACTGTACAACTGTCATTATTAATAATTGTTCTATGACTAATAATTACGCAGTAAAATTAAACTTAATATTTATATAAAAACATGACTTTCCTCCTCATTTTCCCGAAAGCTATTAGAGATATTGGAAATATCATTGCAGCATCTGATACACCTAATTAAACTGTACAACTGTCATTATGAATATTTGTTCTATGACTAATAATTACGCAGTAAAATTAAACTTAATATTTATATATAAACATGACTTTCCTCCTCATTTTTCCGAAAGCTATTAGAGATATTGGAAATATCATTGCAGCATCTGATACACCTAATTAAACTGTAAAACTGATATTATGAATATTTGTTCTATGACTAATAATTACGCAGTAAAATTAAACTTAATATTTATTTAAAAACATGACTTTCCTCCTCATTTTCTCGAAAGCTATTAGAGATATTGGAAATATACTTGCAGCATCTGATACACCTAATTAAACTGTACAACTGTGATTATGAATATTTGTTCTATGACTAATAATTACGCAGTAAAATGAAACTTAATATTTATATAAAAACATGACTTTCCTAATAATTTTCCCGAAAGCTATTAGAGATATTGGAAATATCATTGCAGCATCTGATACACCTAATTAAACTGTACAACTGTCATTATGAATATTTGTTCTATGACTAATAATTACGCAGTAAAATGAAACTTAATATTTATATAAAAACATGAATTTCCTCCTCATTTTCTCGAAAGCTATTAGAGATATTGGAAATATCACTGCAGCATCTGATAGACCTAATTAAACTATAAAACTGAAATTATGAATATTTGTTCTATGACTAATAATTACGCAGTAAAATGAAACTTTATATTTATATAAAAACATGACTTTCCTCCTAATTTTCTCGAAAGCTATCAGAGATATTGGAAATATCATAACAGCATCTGATACACCTAATTAAACTGTAATACTGTCATTATGAATATTTGTTCTATGACTAATAATTACTCAGTAAAATGAAACTTAATATTTCTATATAAACATAACTTTTCTCCTCATTTTCTCGAAAGCTATTAGAGATATTGGAAATATCATTGCAGCATCTGATAGACCTGATTAAAATCTACTACTGTCATTATGAATATTTTCACTAGTACTAATAAATACTGAATTTTACTTTTTTTTAAATTACTTTCTTCCTCGTTTTCTCGAAAGCTATTAGAGATATTGGAAATATAATTGCATCATCTGATACACCAAATTCAACTGTACAACTGATATTATGAATATTTGTTCTATGACTAATAATTTCGCAGGAAAATAAAACCGTATTTTTATATAAAAACATGATTTTCCTCGTCATTTTCTCGAAAGCTATTAGAGATATTGGAAATATCATAACAGCATCTGATACACCTAATTAAACTGTACAACTGTCATTATGAATATTTGTTCTATGACTAATAATTACTCAGTAAAATGAAACTTAATATTTCTATATAAACATAACTTTTCTCCTCATTTTCTCGAAAGCTATTAGAGATATTGGAAATATCATTGCAGCGTCTGATAGACCTAATTAAAATCTACTACTGTCATTATGAATATTTTCACTAGTACTAATAAATACTGAATTTTACTTTTTTTTAAATTACTTTCTTCTCGTTTTCTCGAAAGCTATTAGAGATATTGGAAATATCATTGCATCATCTGATACACCAAATTCAACTGTACAACTGATATTATGAATATTTGTTCTATGACTAATAATTACGCAGTAAAATAAAACCGTATTTTTATATAAAAACATGATTTTCCTCGTCATTTTCTCGAAAGCTATTAGAGATATTGGAAATATCATTGCAGCATCTGATACACCTAATTAAACTGTATAACTGTCATTATTAATATTTGTTCTATGACTAATAATTACGCAGTAAAATGAAACTTAATATTTATATAAAAACATGAATTTCCTCCTCATTTTCTCGAAAGCTATTAGAGATATTGGAAATATCATTGCAGTATCTGATAGACCTAATTAAACTGTAAAACTGAAATTATGAATATTTGTTCTATGACTAATAATTACGCAGTAAAATGAAACTTAATATTTATATAAAAACATGACTTTCTTCCTCATTTTCTCGAAAGCTATTAGAGATATTGGAAATATCAATGCAGCATCTGATACACCTAATTAAACTGTACAACTGTCATTATGAATATTTGTTCTATGACCAATAATTACGCAGTAAAATGAAACTTAATATTTATATAAAAACATGACTTTCCTCCTCATTTTCCCGAAAGCTATTAGAGATATTGGAAATATCATTGCAGATTCTGATATACCTAAATAAACTGTACAACTGTCATTATGAATATTTGTTCTATGACTAATAATTACGCAGTAAAATGAAACTTAATATTTATTTAAAAACATGAATTTCCTCCTCATTTTCTCGAAAGCCATAAAAGATATTGGAAATATCATTGCAGCAAATTTGGAATTGTAATTGTAATTAAAATTGTTGTTTTTTGCAGTAATTGTAATTGAATTGAACTTCAGAGGAATAATTATAATACTAATTGTAATAAAAAAAATTGTAAGTAACTGTAATTGCAATTGTAATTCAGAATTTGAATAGTAATTACTCCAACCCTGGTAAGGTGCCAGATACTTGGAAAATGGGGATAATAGTGCCTTTATCTAAGAGGAGATGAGATAAGGCATTGTGTGTGGCTATCACAAAAGAATTTGTATTTTGAGCATTGTGGGAAAGATAACGGCTAGGATTGTAATCAGTAAGGTTGGAGGTATTAGTGGCGATAGAATAAGGTGGGTTAGGGAAGGCAGAGGTTGTGTGGATGAATATTTCTTTGAGGTGCATTGTGTAGGGTTGTCTGGTTGTCTGAAGAGAGGGAAGAAAATTTTTCTGCGTTCATAGATTTGGAAAAATAAAAGAACGGCTTATGGTTTATGAGGCAGGTGTAAGCTGCTTTACTTCAGTCAGTCATACGAAGGTGTAGGACGTTTTTCAGCTTCTGGCCTCGCAACACAACGAATCGTGGTGTCACCACCGCCTCCGCCTCCAGGCTATTCTCTCTCTCTCTCTCTCTCTCTCTCTCTCTCTCTCTCTCTCTCTCTCTCTCTCTCTCTCTCTCTCTCTCTCTCTCTCTCTGTCTGTCTGTCTGTCTCTCTCTCTCTCTCTCTCTCTCTCTCTCTCTCTCTCTCTCTCTCTCTCTCTCTCTCTCTCTCTCTCTCTCTCTCTCTCTCTCTCTCGTGTTTTTTGTTATCTAATGTCATTCATGTATGTTGAATGTGTATGTGTCTTTATCTAATAACAGGACAATAACTAAATATTTGCCTGTGATAAAATGTAAATTATTATAAACATACGTACACGGAATGAATTAATATTCTATTGGTTATAACAATAAAAAATAGTTCACCGTACATTGATAATTATTGATATATCATTATTAACAACGCTACGATAACGAGGAAATGTTACATGGAAGATTTTGAAAGTTACAAATATGAAGAGTAACGAGCTTTGGAGGAAGAGGAAGCGCCAGGGTAGTGGGAGGAGGAGCCGTAGGTGGTCTCCTCCGAGTAATGGAGGTCGTGTCCGTCGGGTTGGCTGTTGGCGTACATGCACTCCTCGTCAGTGGTTTCAGCACTTCGTGGACACACGTAGCAGGTCATGCCGTGCTTCTCCACCTGGGCGAGTGTGGAGCATGAGTCATCGTGGATGGCAAGGAATGTTTGGTATAAAGTACACAATACAATATCAACTATACGGAAAGTGAATACGAAATTGAAAAGCTCCAAGTGCTGAGGGAGATGAAAGAGTAGTCAGCGTCTTGTATGGCATCATCTTCAACAGCCTCTATGAGTCTCCTGCAAGACAAAGGCATCACTCAACCTCCACTAATCTCTATCAGCTGCCTGTTTATTCCAGGTTACTCAAGCAAAACTTGCTATCTCATCTCTCCATCTAGTTCTCTATTTGTCCTGCCTTCTTTTACCGTCCCTGGGTTGCCATTTTGTTACTCTAACAGTCCATCTATTATCTCTTCAGTGCATGACGTGTCCTGACCATGTCCGCTTATTTCTTTTAATTGTGGTCAAGATGTCTTCAACTTTGGTCTGCTCCCTAATCCATGATGCTCTCTTCATATTTCTCCTTGTTATGCCAAACATTGTTCTTTCCATTCCCCTTTGGGCACTTTGAAGTTTTCGTTCCAGGGGTTTCGTATGACTCATCAGAAAATTGTTTAATTAAGGATGATTCTGCTGAACTTCAGTCAATAAACCATGATGTGTGTATAAGTCAATAAAATGTTCGCCCCGAGTTCATCCGCCCAAAAGTGGCTCAACATCACTGTTTAGGATTAAATAAATCTTTTGTTTTTAAACTTGACAAACTCAGTCACATGTTCCCCATCCGCAAGGGTATTCATTGTACAGACATTCAGTACTTCGAGAAACATTTTGTACACTTCCTTAACGAAAAACAAGATAAAGTATAAGGAATATCGCTCTACTGTTGATCTGTATCCAGGGCTGAAAGTGTACACATCCTCGGAACGAATCTTAGTGTCCCTTGAGTCAGTCATAAGCATTACATCATTTTCTCTTAATTTAAATAACGCTATGTAAGATATAAATATTTCAGTAACTTTTTTACCAAGTTTACCAGCGAAACTATATATATATATATATATATATATATATATATATATATATATATATATATATATATATATATATATATATGCATTATTTGTGTTACCCTTCATGTACAGCCTCACTGTACATGCCAGCGTGTCCTGCGTAACACGAGTATTATGTACATAATGGAATAATGAATGTACTAGGCTTGTCGCTCCATGAGCGTAATGAATTGACAAAAACAATAATAACATTTTTTTTTTTCTCTCTCTCTTTACACACACACACACACACACACACACACACACACACACACACACACACACACACACACACACACACACACACACACACTAACCAGTCTTTCTCGCTCACCTTCTTGCATGACGATCTGTCCTTTTTCATGAACAGCTCCATCGCCTCCGTCAGTTGCGTTTGTGTGTCCTTGAACAATGGAAAGAGCGGGGCCACGGGCATGCGGGGAGCTGTGGGTCATAAGAAGGAAGGATAAGGGAGAGGGCTCTCTCTCTCTCTCTCTCTCTCTCTCTCTCTCTCTCTCTCTCTCTCTCTCTCTCTCTCTCTCTCTCTCTCTCTCTCTCTCTCTCTCTCTCTCTCTCTTCATCGGTTTACCTTTGAAGTACTAATGCATGCTACCCTTCCCTCCCAAATAAACACAGCTAATTGCTACCTAAATACGTGACAATGTTAATTATTCTATACTCTGAACATAAACAAATTACTATAGCTGTTATTTTAATCTTTAGATCAGTCATTTTGCAAGTGGTTGGTGATGCATTGTGGTAGTAGGATGGTGAGGGATGATGGGGGCGAGTGTTAGGTAGTAATGGGGTTAGGAATGGTGGTATGGAGTGATAGTTGACGATGCGGTGATGGGTGTTAAAGGTGATAGGGTGACAGGGGTGAGGAGGTTGTATTAATATTTGATTGTGATAGGTAAGATGAGTGGTGACGAGTAGTGATGAAGGTGATTGGTAGTGGTGAGGTGGTAGGAGTGAGGAAGTGATGGGAGGATGACTGGGAGTGACAGGTGGTGCTTGTGGTGGGGAGTGGCAGGTGGTAAGTGATGCTTCCTGCGTTGGACTGTATCGCTTGGGTCACTCTTACTCATCCTACTCGGCCTTAAATAATAACCTCTTATGGACCTTGGAAGTCAGAAGTCAGCAGGTCCTTTGTTGAGTTTATCACACACACACACACACACTTCTGTGGTCCAGTAGAACGGCTCCCGTCTGTCACCCGGTAAGACGTGTGTTCAGGTCACTAAGGATTTTTCACTGACAGGAGCGGTTACTGTCCCCCTTGAGCAAGAGGATGGGGGTGTCTGATATGTGAAAGGTCAAAGCCTTATCCATAGATCCGTCTCTATGAACACTGAGCACTTTCTATGTAGGTATTGGCAGACCATGGTAATTAACACCAGGGTCCCTCCTCTCGCCCTATACACCTGTTAATTTTTCCGTAAAAGGGAAGAAAAAAGTCTGTTTACTATCTTGCCTTAACATCACCTAGGTTATCTTATTAAAGAGCAAAATCTAATAGCACAAAGTCTTATTAAGGACATAACCCTAACCAGCCGAGTGTGCTCGGTCCACAAATAATGAACCATCCCTTTTTCTCCTCTTCCTTTTCCTTTTTTTCAAGTCCTCAGGCTGACGTGTCTTTATAACGTTCGACTTAAAGATCCAAGTGAATATAAAAAAAAAAGACATTTTTTTGTGATATTTGATTAACTGAGAGAAGACGACAATTCCTATTACAAAAAAATACTTGATAATAGGTTAAAACCACAGTCACACACCAACCGTATTGATCTCATGACCAGATAAGAGTCACTACATGGAGGAAAATACATTGACCGCCGATACAACATGACAAAACGCTGATATGATATTACAAAACTGACCAAATGAAAACCAAATACATGAAAACTCAACATCTGTCCACAACACACATAAGGCCAGATTAGGGCCCTTAAACACAATAATCAACCAGTCTCACACTTCCTCGTCTTACGTCAACCATGCTTTTTGCTTTTCCTCACCTAAATTTACACTTTTGACCTTTTCCTCTTTTCACTGATGGCACCTCAGTGGCACAGTGGCTAGCACGTCTGACTACGAATCCACTGACCCGAGTTCGATCTCAGACGAAGGCAGTCGGCGCACAGCTCACCCAGCTGTTCATTCTCCTAAACGGGTTGGTCGATAAATCGGTACCTAGAGAAACCTGGGGAAGTAAAATGTGGAAATTCGTATGTCACAGTGGCCCTGTGTCCCGGTGTAACGGATTAATTTCCACCACACGCTCAAAGGCCGATGTGATGGGAGATTAACGCTACGCACAACTATAGCGTGTGCCCCCACTTTATCTCTCCCTCTTTCTACTGATGAGTTTTGATCTATTTTCCTTCCCCTTCTTCCTCATCATCATTTTTGCTTCCTCTTCCTCCTCTTCTTCTTCTTCTTCCTGCTCCTGCTCCTGCTCCTCCTGCTCCTCCTCCTCCTCCTCCTCCTCCTCCTCCTCCGTCTCCTCACCTGTCATGTAGTACCAGGTAGGCTCATGATCGAGATCGAACCCGTGGTCATCGTGGAAAGTAAAATCGTGATCGTCGAAGTCAAAGTCCTGTCTCGACTCAGCTTTGGCGGTGCTGCTGCTTCTGCTGCTGGGGTCGTGCACTGAGCCTGGAGAAAAGGATAGATTGCTAGGAAGAGTGGAAAATGAAAATGGAAAAGAGATGGATATTACATTTCGAGGAAGAGGACAAAGGTTAAGTAAGGAGGCAGAGAATAACAGAAACAGAAAAAATAGCAGGTATATGGAAACTTGTCATCCTTCAATATGATTACTCCCTTTAGAAGATCTTATACTCCACCATTTTTTCTCTCTCTATGTTATAATAAAGGGACAGATAAAAGTATTAATCAACTCTTCTCTTGCTAACTTTTCCTTTGATCTATTGCCGCAGGAAATTAACTTCATTGTAGGAGAGGAATAGCATTAAACTGTTGTAGAGCAGAGAGAGAGAGAGAGAGAGAGAGAGAGAGAGAGAGAGAGAGAGAGAGAGAGAGAGAGAGAGAGAGAGAGAGAGAGAGAGAGAGAGATTTCAGGAAGGGGTACTTGATGAATGGTAGTATGTATATATATATATATATATATATATATATATATATATATATATATATATATATATATATAAACTTGAAGTATTATCTGGAGGAAGACCAATAATAATAGGATAAGAAAAATAAGAGAAGAAAACAAATAGATTGACAACAACAAAGGCGATAGGAAGATCAAGACCAAAAAATAGCTGGACATGAAAAGAAAAAAGAAGAAGAAGAAGAAGAAGAAGAAGAAAGCAGACCACACAGAAGACTCGTGCTTTGTCGGGGAATGGAAGAAGACACTAACTTACTAAAGGGAGATGGTAACGTACACTGATACCCACCACTGCCTCTGCATAATAACCAGATCACAGGACTACCACACACAGAAAAGTCGCCTCTCAACACACCACGAACTCGTCCATCCACCCACTCACTGATCATACCAACGAAGACCACTCACATAGGCGAAGTAAATAAGAAAAAAATATAATAAATCAGGCAATCGTGAGTCTATTACCTGCCATTCACAACACTCAACAGCCGGAACCTAGAACACTGAAGCAGATCTACCGGCACATATTGGTACTTGAGAAGAGAGGGAGGAAGGGAGGGAGGGAGGAGAGGTTGAAAGGAGGGAGGGAGGGAGGGAGGGAGGGAGGGAGGGAGGGAGGGAGGGAGGGAGGGAGGGAGGGAGGGAGGGAGGGAGGGAGGGAGGGAGGGAGGGAGGGAGGGAGGGAGGGAGGGAGGGAGGGAGGGAGGGAGGGAGGGAGAGAGAGAGAGAGAGAGAGAGAGAGAGAGAGAGAGAGAGAGAGAGAGAGAGAGAGAGAGAGAGAGAGAGAGAGAGAGAGAGAGAGAGAGAGAGAGAGAGAGAGAGAGACCGACTAATAAAATTAAACAAACAAGACAAGGGAACCAGAACGCCTGAGGAAATAAGGATTATTGTCCCAGAGTGACCAAAAAGACTCCATACTTTCAAACTCCGACCCGAAGTCCACCAGCCAACATTCAATCAAGATCCAGATAATATCTGGATCTTGCATTCAACTAATCCCGACGAGGGTCCCATTTTCGCCATCTTATACAAAGGGGCGAGTATAAGAAACTGCAGTAGAACCCATAAACAAGGCCAATCTGTACTTTGCAAAATAACATAGTATTTTTCTCAACCATTTGAGAAACTTGGGTAATTACTGGCCAAACAGAGGAAGGGGAAACTATTTCAATTTAAATGAGCCAATTCCGTTGCTAGTCTAGACGTGTAGGCGGCAGGCAGAGAGGGGGCGAGGAACGAGCGTAGGAGAACGGGGGAGGAACAGAAGGTGGGACGCGGGTGGGGAGAAGGAAGAGGAGTGGGTGGCAGGGAGCAGGTGTGGAGCGGGATGGAGAGCCGGTGAGAGGGAGAAGGGAGGGGAGTGGGTGGCAGGGAGCAGGTAGAAAGCTGTCACAGCTTCAGCAAATTAATTGAGCTTTTTTCAGTGGTTTCATATTGTCAGCAACATAAATCATAACTTATGTTGAGGCCGAAGTAATGCTTCATAATTACTACTGATACCACAGATTGCGGAATTAATAACTTTTTCTAAGAAATGGGAAAAGATAAAAAGCGTACCAATAATTTTCAACAGATTGCTAAATTCAGAAAGAATTTTTGATTTAGTGGATATCTAACGATTTTGTTTACAACTGTCTTCGAAGGAATACTCAGTATCAGTGGTTCCCAAACAGATGGTGAGTGAATACCTTCCAGACAGTCTTTGAATGACCAGTGGCTACCTATTTGTGTTACCATTGTTTTTCTGACTACCACTACGGCTGTAGTGATAGGATGACCTCATATTACGCGGTAATACTTTTTTTTTATCCGCTTTAGAAAGCCAGGAAGCTCACGTCTAACTAATTAACCATCACGGAAGTGTTCCCGCCATCTGTATGTAATAGGTGTCATTAGAATGGAGACAGCGTCCTTTGTCGGCAAAACTTCAAATTGGTTTGGTGATTGAATAGCCTTCTGGCAACAGATTTATGAACTTCTAAGTTTAACACCGCCCTCTATCGACGAGCTGATCAATAAATTCTACGACTGTACTGCCTTCTGGCGGCTAGTTTCTGAACTATTAACGATGGTTAATTTGCGAAGCAGCTGAAGTGTATTAACGAGGCCTTGTGATGGCCAGCAAACCACGGGTATGTAAAAGTTTCCAGGATAAATTACTGATTTGGCATCACTCATTGAGTGCATTATCATAACCGTGACATCATAACCCTAAAAAATCTTTTCATGTACCCTTATAGGTATGTGTAACCGTTTGATGATCCCTGCTCGTAAAGATAAATAAAACTATTACCACACAACCATTCTAAGTAGTAATCTTTGGAATTTAAGTTCAGCTATAATTATAAACAAAACTATAACATACTGTATTTCCTCTACAAAAACTGTGGTGATTTTATGTAAAGAAAAAGGCAAGTGAAAGGAAATTGGCATTGACGTGGTAAAGAGGAGAGGTGTTAGAGTACTGTACCATGGGGATGGGTGTCCTTGGTGGCACTGTTGGCGGCTAGGGTAGGACTGAATGGTGATTTCTGGTGCGCAGTGCTATTCACCCGTGACCTGCAGGACACCAAGGCATAAACACACACACACACACCATCGTCTAGTCCTCCCTATCATGTTATCATATATATTCAGCGTTGTGTTTCCCCTCAAAACAGCATCACTCACCTCGGCCGCTGGAGGGGGCTTGGGTGGGCCTGGCCGGAGGAAAGCCGTGTAGGGGCAGTGGTCGCTGCGTCTCGCTTACGGTGGCGGCTGCCAGTGGCGTAGGTTTCGTCCTGATCACTTCTCGTGCTGTGAGAACAGTGCTCAGAGTAGCCTCCTTCATCATCCCTGCAAACCTGCATGCACAAGGCTGGGTTTAGGCAGGATGAATAGGATCGTTATACATGTTCTAATGAAAAAAATACATATCATGACTTCGCCTCTTGCAAGCCGTTCATAGAGGGGCACATGAAGAAACATTGTTGTATTGTGACAAATATTAACAAAATCAAAAAA
>JAPQNM010000018.1:7762471-7767471 GCA_029783475.1 Metacarcinus magister
TAATAAAAATGATAATGATAATAATAATGTTAATACGGTTTGTACCTCCGAGATTTAAGGTATGTGGTACTGTTACCTTCAATCTGTAGTTGTACCTTTTGCTCACAGTAAGGGAACGAAGGATTCGGCGAGGCTAGCCTGCAACAGGAACTGCCGCAGAAAGACTCCTGACGTGCAAGACCTCGCTGGGGTTTATAATGCCTTCGCACGCTGGTGGCTGCGTGTGTTACCGGTTGAGACGCTTTGGTGTTGCGCGTCAGGACGGGACCAGAACACTTGCTGCATCACTATCCATTATCTCCAACTAAGTGATTAAACTGCAAACATTGTCTTCGCCACCTCCGAGCTCCTGCTATCCGCCACTCAAGCAGCACCACCGCCATTCTCTTCACTCTCGCCCTGCTGCACTTTGCAGACCTACAAAGCCCCGTCGATAATTAATTATTCCCACACGGAGCCTTCACCACCACACTCGCGACATCACTTTTTCTTTCCGTGACAACGAGAGCACGAAATGTTGATAAAAGTACTACCTGTAATACTATCGGTTTAAACAATGTGAAATGAAAACAAGTCAAATATACGTATACAGTTGAGCAGTCATCATAAATCTTACATCCTATGTAGGTTATAAAGTCAAAACATAAATCAAAATTGAACATGCTGCTGTTTGTTTTGTGTTGTGCAGTAACTTCAAGGACGAGAATGCCGCTTACACCAAAGGAAGGCCGATCACTTTCTTCTGAGAGTGCGGCGACATAAACCTTATTGTTGCGGCGTCAAAAAAGTCTTCAAAGAGTTTCTTTTCTTTGACTTTTTTCTATACATGCGCCAACTACACACCATTAAATCATTGTGATATACTTTCACTTCAATACTAGACTATCACTACATTTATTTTCAGCATTCAGTTAACTTTCTGCAAATGTCTGATTCGTTGAAGAGCCTCATTCCAACCACTGCTATATCCTTTTCAACACATTGCATACAAATTTTTTTTTTTTCTCTCTCTCTCTCTCTCTCTCTCTCTCTCTCTCTCTCTCTCTCTCTCTCTCTCTCTCTCTCTCTCTCTCTCTCTCTCTCTCTCTCTCTCTCTCTGTATGTGTGTGGGAATTCATTAAAATTATTATTACACAAGTTAATTTTTTCACAACAACCAAGCTTCCCCCCATCCCGCCTCTCTAGAATTGAGCGTCATTGTTAAAATTAATTTCTGGAGTGTTTCGTGTGTGTGTGTGTGTGTGTGTGTGTGTGTGTGTGTGTGTGTGTGTGTGTGTGTGTGTGTGTGTGTGTGTGTGTGTGTGTGTGTGTGTGTGTGTGTGTGTGTGTGTGTGTGTGTGAGTGAGTGTGTGTGTAACAATAAACGGTTTTTTTAATAAGGCAGTCATAAACTGAAAATATATATATGAAAAGAATCAACATTCTAGGATATAACTAAATTAAATAAATAAACAAAAGGAGTCAAGAAAAAATTCACACATGCACTGTCAATTGCCCAAAGCATCAGTAGAATAGAGAAAATCACTAGTATGAAAGATAAAATCAAATTAACTAAGAGAATGCGGTCCTGGGAGCATTGAAAACAGTCAACATAGTGCAGGAAACATGAGAGGGGCGGGAGGCTTGGCGGCTAAGATTTAGGAGTGGATGTGGAGGCTCCTTGAGCTGGAATCCCTTGATCATGGTGTGACTGTGATGCCAGTAATATAAATGCGGGGAATATATGTATACAAAAATGAAGAGGCTGGTGTGGAAGTATTGGTGTTATGTTTTGTGGTGCATGTGGTGGTGTGGGTGAAGAGGAAAGGTGGAGAGAAGTTTGTTTGGAGTAGCAGTGTTTTGTGGTGTGTGGATGCTGGTGGTGTGGTGGAGATAAGATCGAGTGACTCTTTGTTCACTGTACCGTGGAGAGAAGAAGGGTTGGGAAAGGGTGGTGCGTTTGTTATTATCACATAACACTCCACCTTCTCATTTCAAGCCACAGAAAGAAGCTTTTCCCTTCCTGTCCATGTCGAGAAGACTTCAAAGGCAACCTAAATTGTGACACTCATCTACATTGAGAACACACAGCACCTTCATGGCTGCCTCTCTTCATTATCAAGCCAGTGGAAACGTGAGGGAAAGGAGTTGCAGTATTCACCCTCCTGAACAGTGACTTTTTCAACATTCTCCTGTTGCCTTCCATGACTTGTTGGCTTCTTGCAACAATCCCGTGTTTTGACCAGTAACTCTTCAGGAAATAAATGAACAGCAGGCGCAGAAAATATTGTGAGGATGTGTAAGGCAATTATTATTCAGTGCAGCAGAGGAATGAGATCAAGGGAGTAGCATAAACAAATTAACTCATGCCGGTTTTAATTAAGTCTCTGTCCCATCTGTCACCAGCACGGATCCCAACTCTGTGTCTTCCTTCCTAAGTTATAAGATATACAATCTTTTGTTTTCTTGGAGTTTCATATTGACTTTATTTTTCTGAGTTATGGGTGAGGCGTACTAGTGATGGTTTGGCCTCCTTCGTGTGTCATGGGTGAGGCATACTGGTGATGGTTTGGCCTCCTCGTGTGTCATGGGTGAGGCACAGATTCCCTCCGGCATTACCATTTTTTTTTGTGTTGACTCCCGGCCAGAATATATTTCCTGCTATCATAATATTGAGTACGTTATCCTTCCCCTTTCCTGTACTGGTGCCAACAGTTTTATTCTTCACACTCCGATGCAAACCCTACAGCCTTCAGCACACCCATAACCTGGATATCATGTGTGTGGAAAGTTAATGGTAATGATGAAAAAATTGTAATGCAAAATCATGTATTCATAGCATGAACTCTTCTTTTCTGTCGTGTTCTAAATCTCTTTATCTCTGACGCAGTGTTGCCTCATCCTTAATAATATTCTCTTATTGGTACAAAAACACACCTACTTGGCGATACAAGAGAGAGAGAAAAAAGAACATCGTGAGCCAAGATCCATAAATTGTTATTGACGTGGCCAAGAATGACTTAGCCTCCGGTCCAGGAGAGTACCACGTCATCGCCGCTGTCACTGTGTTCTGCTTCTTTACAAGGCCGTCAGCACTAGTACCACCATCGTCATCAACACATCACCAGAACATGTACTGCTGGGAACTGTGAGAGGAACAGCTGTGCAGTGCTAGCAGTTCGGCGGCAAGCAGTGAAGCCTGAATCCTGTTGGTCAATGCACGTTATCAAAGAATAAAGGTTGTACGCTACCAAATATAATATAAAAATCATTATGGTAGATTTAATACTTCACCAATATTGATGGAAAAAGTATCTGATATTCCTTATAAAATTACCAATTAATAGACAAAGCACCTAGTTCAATTAAGATCTTAGTTTAGATGTTAATATTTTTTGTTTAATAGTATCATTTTTTTAGTTAATAAATATTTTTCATGAGAAAGATACCCATCAAATATAACAAAGAGTTGTGCTGAAATATCATATATTTTTTTTCTTTTTTTAAACAATATCCCATTCCAATCCTGCGTATAGTTTGTTTTTCATTAATTCTAATGTATATACGTACAGCATGCATATAACGTAGAGCAAGTAATTTATCATTGTCAACGAGCTATTGTGATGGAAACAGATAAGTGTTCAGTGTTGTCTTACATTACTGATACTGTCATGAAATATTCATCCAAGCAATCTTTGACTTAATTTTTCGATATCGCAGTCATAACTTCATCTGCCACGTGGCAGATTCGTGAGTAATTCTAAAGCCTTCCGTGTTCCTTTGCTCTGCCTTGATGGGTTTACCGCTATTTCTCTTCATCAAGCTTATCATAAGTATAAAGAGATTTGAGTAATCACCAATTTGAAACATCTTAAAGACCTATATCATATATCCATGTAATGTTATAGAGGAAAAGGAAGAGGAGGTAAAGTAGTAGTAGTAGAAGTAGTAGTAGTAGTAGTAGTAGTAGTAGTAGTAGTAGTAGTAGTAGTAGTAGTAGTAGTAGTAGTAGTAGCAGTAGCAGCAGCAATAGGAGGAGGAGGAGGAGGAGGAGGAGGAGGAGGAGGAGGAGGAGGAGGAGGAGGAGGAGGAGGAGGAGGAGGAGGAGGAGGAGGAGCAGGAGGAGTAGGAGGAGTTAAAGAAACATCACAATATGGACATTGTAAGTCTTCTCTTACAGGGGAGGCGGTGGCCTAGTGGTTATACCAACTCAGGGTCCCGAGTTCGAACCCCGGCACGGGCTGGCCACTTTTCTTTGGTAATACCACCGAGTGGCCTAAAATCACCCACATGCTGCCATAACATTATCCTCGACGGGACTGCAAAGCTATATGCACGAGGAGCTTCCGCGACAGCATGAGCCTCTCAATAAGAAACGAGGCGTCACTTAAAAAATCTAACCTGCGCTACTAGCGGGCGGAGGCTGACCATTTAAGGCCTCCATTAAGCCTACCGGCGCCACGGGTAAAGGATAAAATTATAAAAAAAAAACTTACCGAAGCTCACCGGTACTTTGCTAGCAATTTGGAAAAGACAATACTATCACAGCTGTTGACTTCAACAAATTATACATACTGAACGGCCTATTTCACAAACATATTGTACCATTGTCTCAGCCGCCTTTTATTTTTTTTTTCTCTATAGAAGCGGTTACATCCCTTGTTTGACTCTTATGTTCCAGACAGTGTGGCATCGCCCAGGAGCTGCTCATCAACACATCCGTTGAACTTCATTGATTGATTTCCTTATTAATTTCTTCGGTGATTCCTCTACTATTTATGTATATATTTGCATATTTTTCTGTGTGTTTGCTCGCGTGTTTTTCTGTTTATTTGCTTGAGTGCATGGGTTTTTAGAAATTTTTATTATATTGTAGAGCATACCGGATGTTTTTCTTTTTATTATAATATGTAAAAAAATAATCGTGAGCTGCATTTTTGTTGTTTACAATCACTAATTAGAGCTGCGTTACCCTGACGACGAGCAGTGCTGCCAGGACCCGACACACACTACTGGCTGCT
>JAPQNM010000018.1:7772471-7787471 GCA_029783475.1 Metacarcinus magister
GGTGACTCCCACCACGGCCAGAAGGGCAAGAAGGGCCACCACTACGGCGACAAGGGTTACCACAACAAGGGTCACAACGACAAGGTGAACACACACACACAAACACACACACACACACACACACACACACACACACACACATACACACACACACACACACACACACACACACACAGTATTTCCCTTTTTATTCTATTTTTTTACTAGGTGGAAAATATAGTCTCTTACGCATATGTTTTCATCTTTTGAATATTCGTAACAATTGACAAGTGAAAGGTAGTTGATAACTCCAAGGAAGTGAAGGGTAGGACAGCGATATTGAACCGCCGACCTGCTTCTCGTACACCCACAGGGCTTCAAGAATGTGTACCACAAGGAAGAATACCAACACACGAAGAAGTTCTACGACGACGGTGATAACAACAAGTACTACGACAGTTACGACGACTCTGATAGTTACTACAAGGGTAATCACGGCAAGGCCTACAAGGGCGGACAGTACAAGGTTAGTGTTGAGGCGATATTTTACTTGACTATTTGAGATTTTGGTGCTAAGAAGCTGCATCACTTAAGATTGTCTCTGACGATGTAAAGTTAATTTTGTTTAATACATTCAATTGCACAGAATAAAGTGCTGAGTTTCACAAGTTTAGTCTCAATCTCAGTTTCTCTCTATAAAAGATTGTCTCTATAAAAGCTTGTATTAATGTTAGAATGTTTAATAGAGTAATGATTTAGCTGCAAGTCCGTGATGCTTAGTAGGCTGGTGTGTTGGGTGATGCTGTGATGCACGCCTCTGTCCCTTGGGCCAGTAAGGCTGTAATAGTTCTTGACAGGAGTTGTCTTAGTTGTCGTTTAGTGTTTATCAGTGGTAACTAACAAGTGTGTGGCTTGGTGCAGGGCGGTAAGCACCACGACACCCACGGCAAGAAGGGCTACCACGGCAACAACAAGTACCACGACGACACCTCCTCCCACAAGGGCCACTACGGCAACGACGGTCACTACGGCCAGAAGAGTTCCTACGGTGACCAAGGCGGAGACAAAGGTTACTACGGACACCAAAACCACAAGAGTCAAGGAGGTCATGGTGGTGCTGGCTATGGTGGACATGGCGGCCATGGTGGCGGCTATGGTGGACATGGCGGCCATGGTGGCCACGGCGGCGGATACGGTGGCCATGGCGGCGGCTATGGCCAGGGTGGACATGGTAGTGGGTATGGCGGGCATGGTGCCGGTCATGGTAGTGGGTATGGCGGGCATGGTGCCGGTCATGGTGGCGGCTATGGCAAGGCAGGGTACTAGTGGTGTGGTCACACAGCCCAACAAAACAACCATGAAAGGCGTCCACGGAGTTGAACTTTAATTTATAATAAAGATTATATCAGCAAATATGTCTCTTTGTAACTGTTTGTCTATCTGTCTGTATGTCTATCTGCCTGTCTGTCTGTCTGTATGTATGTATGTATGTGTGTATGTATGTATGTATGTATGTATGTATGTATGACGGGATATGACCTTACCTTTCCCTCTCCATCAGTTAGTTAGAAATTATAACAATGTCAATAAAGCTACATACAAATACCAACACTATATCTACATATCTTCCATATCGACAACCACAACAACAGCTACACAAACAACATCAACTATTACTTCTACAACAATAACAACAATAATAATAATAATAATAATAATAATAATAATAATAATAATAATAATAATAATAATAATAATAATAACAATACTACTACTACTACTACTACTACTAATAATAATAATAACAATACTACTACTACTACAACTACTGCAACTACTACTAACAACAACAACAATAACAACTGACTCCTCTAACTCCTCTCCCTTTACCTCTCTTCCACGTCTTTTCCTTCTTCAGCAGCCTCAGTTAGCCTCGCCTTCCTCCCTTGTACTTCCCTCGCGTGGTAAGGTTAGGTTAGGTTAGTACCACAGAGGGCCGCCCTTACTGCCAGCATCATTGGTGTCCACGATGGCGATGAGGGCGTAGCGGCGTCCAAACACAAGAGGCACGCCGTGGTGGAGGTGATAGGGACGGTTGGGTTGCACTACTGCCCATCCTGTGCGGTTGTGAGGAAGCAATATCTCCTTCTCTTCTCCGAAGTTCTTGTTGCCCAGCCGGTACTCCAGCCCACCTCCCTGCACACAAATAGATAGATAGATAGATAAATAAATAGATAAATAAGATATATAGATAACACAAGTTAAATTTTTTTTATGTATTTTTGTTGTCCGGCCAGTACCCTTTTAATGTAACAAAAAATATATAGATAGATAAGATAGATGGATTGATAGCAGTGTTCACATGCATCATATTTAGTCATGAGTCACGCCCAGTCCACTTGGAGGCTCACCGTGAACCCGCTGTTGAGTGCCACGTTGATGGTGTAGGTGGCGCCGTCCAGGTGGTAGGTGAAGGTGTTGTAGTCCATGCCGGCATTGTACCTTAGGACGAACAGCAGAGACGCCTTGCCGTACCCTCGGTATCCGCCGTACAGGGTGGCCAACAGCTCCTGAAGGAAGTACAGTACAAGGGATAAGCTCACCAACAGTTTCAGTTTGGTGTTGCGTCGCCTAGCCTGATGCACTGATCATTACTACACACTGGTTCCTCTCAATAAATACATTCAAGGAAACTAATGCCTCACACTACCACACACTATCCATACTTATTGATCTTGATTAATAGAAGACTTTTTTTTCTACACTCTCTCTCTCTCTCTCTCTCTCTCTCTCTCTCTCTCTCGTTAAGAAAGGCATTTTCCTCTCTCTGATTTACGACGAGGAGTTGATGCATGGCCTGATATATCACAGATTCTTTTAGAGCTAAATTTCCCTGTATGTTCAACTTTTCCTTCTCACTAGCACCCAAGGTTGTAGTATATTATCGCTTCCCTCCTTCCCAGTGTTCACAGCATCAAGCCTCAACATACACACCCAACCCCCATCCTCCCTGCCTCTCTATTCAAAAGAAATATTAATTGACCAATTTTTACAGGCTCTTGGTAATCCTCTTATAACATACAATGAGAACCACACTACATGGGCTTGAAACGGATCTCACCACCACCACCACGAGACTTGACTTATACTTCAAATACTAATTAGTCAACTCACGTTAAGGGTTCCCCGATAACACCACCATCGCCCTCCCCCATTTCCAGCTGACGCACCATAAATCCACTTGAAAGTATCCCTCTCCCAGATCCCCTAATGCCTGACCCCCTCTCCAGCCCACCTTCTGCAGCGTGTTGATGAAGTAGTGGTACTCCTCCGTATAATCGATCTGGCTGAGGTTGATGTTGGTGCTGGTGTAGCGATGGGACTCGTCACGGTTGTCCTGTTAGGGTGGGCGGCGGCAGGGTGGAGGAAGAGAACGTCATGGGTTATGGAATTATAGGTGAAAGTTTAATAAAGGAGGTTTATTTACCATATGTCTACACACACACACACACACACACACACACACACACACACACCCACCCACACACTGAACATTGCTATAAGTGTATGGCTCCTCCTTATTGTACATTAGGGAACGATTAAAGGTGAAGTGAAAAAGAGTAAAGGAATAGTAAGGTTTCGTCTTCATTGGATCAGTGTCATGTATGTATAGTATTATTTTCTTATAATTAGTTTATTATTCATATGCACTTTACTTATTGCCTGAAAAACAATGTCTATATAAAGTTAGCCCTCAAACATGAGCATATGCTAATGTATGTAATGTTAAATTGCTATTATTTTATGTTTCAAATGTACAAGTGTCATGATTCATCTTAATTAACTTCCCTTCACTTGCTATGTGCACGTAGCGGGCGAGTACTCCATGAGAATCAAAAACCTTACGGAAGAGATGCATGACAACAAGCTTTGAATGCCGTGACTAGGCCTAAACAAGATGGATTCCATTCAATACATCATAATAGTCATCTAATTACCAGGCAATTATATATTTTTTTTCTCATTTGTCCAACCCCAGGGGAAAAGATTAGCTAATGCAATAAAAGTGAATTATCACTCAATATTTCACACCTTGAATGAAATAGTGAGCAATATTTCGTTCTTCGTTCTTAATACAACTTTCCATACGAGACCATACCTCATTCACCCTTAACGCAGCCTCCAGTCTAACTACAGACAGGGCAGAGACTTATCTGTCGTTTATATATATATATATATATATATATATATATATATATTACATATAAACAGGTGCACCCAGGTTGCCCGACTCACCTTTGATCACCTCTCTTTCCCTTCTTCCTCTATGATCCCTCATCCTCTCCCTTTTCACCGTTCCTTTCTTTCTTTCAAATAAATATATTGATAAATAAGTATACAAATAAAATTACTACTCACCGCATCTTTGTTCTGCCACTGGCCGTAGTGCTCCAGCTCCTCCACCAGCTCGCGGCAGAAACGCTTCGTGAAGAGGGGAACGTAGTACAGGTCCTTGCCTACCTAAAAACATTCCGAGGTACAGTTAGATAGTACTCATATAATCATATATTCAGAAATATTCTTTCTCTTTGATATGAAATTATATGTAAGTATTCTTTTTTTTCTCTCTCTCTCTCTCTCTCTCTCTCTCTCTCTCTCTCTCTCTCTCTCTCTCTCTCTCTCTCTCTCTCTCTCTCTCTCTCTCTCTCTCTCCTAATCAGATTCTGTCAATCCATTTATATGTCACACCTTCTTCATATCGTTCTTTCATTCCCTTTGATTAGATTTGTTCTACTTATTATCCTCAGCCTTACATCCACCCTTATATCCCTCCTTGAACTCCATGACCTCGCCCACACAATCTTGACGGCTATATGTTCGTCCTTCCACTACCACTACCACCATGACTTTCGTTACTTTCTCCTCTCCGTCATCTAACATTACTACACTATCTTCAGTTCTCACCTCCTCCGCTTGTATCTTCCCCAGGATGATCTTGTGGACGTCTGGATGCACGTATCGCCGCCTCCACGCCACTTGGTTGTGCCTTATCCCCCACAGGTCCGGGTGCATCTTGTCCTCGAGGTGGCCGCGGGGATCAAGCAGCAGGCCTTCCCTCGCTCGTATGTTGATGTACTGTTCCACCTGGTAAGTAAGCGAAGGGAACTGTAGACACACATACACACACACACACACACTGCCTATACCTCTCCTGGTCCTCTGCTCTGCCTTGCTGCCTACCCCTTGCATGTTCCCCCGCGTCGCTACTCACCTGACGCCCCAACATGAGGTCCTCAAGATAGTCTCGGTGCACGACTCGGCAACCCTTCACCTCCGCCACCCTCAGCGTCACCCTGGAAGACAAGACCCCAAGGAGGCGAAAATAAAACACATGATCTTACACACACACACACACACACACACACACACACACACACACACACACTACAAAACACAATACAATGTAGTCTGTCACTAGTCAGCTCCTGAGAGTCATATTTTTTTCAGTGTAAGATCACGAACCAGTGTGAGTCTTAGCAGTCAATTACTATCATATACTTAGCAGTCACATCTTTCTCAGATGTGTACTCAGCTATCCTAGGTAGTTTTCCTCCTCAAATAGAATGTGTGTTGCATTTATATCTAAGCATCTTATTTAACAGAAAATAGGAAAACGTGAGTATTCTCTTATTAAATACTGCTTTATAAAAAAAAAATTCCGTACAGTTTTGTGATAAATGTGACTTTTTTCCTGCACATGAATCCCACACGTGTGACGACCCACTGGAGGATAGAGCCACTGAGCGGGTTTGTTGGCCCGCCCCTGCCAGCCTCCCTCACAAAGACTAACATAACAACGTTACCCCAGACTGCGGCTCAGGATCAGCTCATCCCATTGAGAAGTGTCTTCGCCTTTCTTCACCACAAAGTTCCCTTCTCCGTCCTTCGGCATCTGCTTCAGCAGCGGGCCGACCACAGGTCTGTTGAGTATAACCACATATACTATTTTATTTTGAGATGTCAAAATGGGAATTTTTTTTTTTCTTCTCATTCTTGCATTGCTTTATCAGACCGTTGTTCCTTCATGCACTGCACTTATGGATGAACAAAATATAACTCATCTACAAACAGCTGTTTATTCACTTAACTACGTGTGCGACGCAGGAACTCACCTGTCAGCGGCCACAAGATGGGTGAGTGTGGCAGGATCGTCCAGCACAGCTTGGGCCTCCACCAGGGCCAGCAGGTAGCAGTTAGCTGCCTCACACCGAGACCTGCCCAGTGCCAAAACACTTTGTCTGTATCCAAGAACATGAGTCACGCACACAAGAGTACATGCCCTTATAAAACACACACACACACACACACATACACACACACACACACACACACACACACACACACACACACACACACACAGACACACACACACACACATTTTTTTTTCCATACATACATGTATATATATATATGTTGTGCTCAATAGGGATAATTGCACATTAACGTTAATGGGCAGTGTATTTCTTACTGGGCAAGCCAAGTTGCTCATTAACATTAATGGACATTTTGTTGCAGTTGCTTTTTAACATTAATGGACATTTTGTTGCCCATTAAGCTAACTTAACTTAACCTAACCTAACCTAACCTAACCTAACCTAACCTAACTTAAACTAACCTAAACTAACCTAACCTCTAAATTTGGCTATTAACGTTACTGGTTGCCCACTAGCATTAATGGGCAAGTTATTACAAGTGGGCAGTCCCATCTGCCCATTACGATTAATGGGCAAAATGCCCTTGCCCATTAACGTTAATGAGCAATTATCCCTATTGAGCACAACATATATATATATATATATATATATATATATATATATATATATATATATATATATATATATATAAAATACACAAACACATAATTTATTTTTTTTCATATCCATGACTGTTCCTATGCCCTATGGACTACCCGGTGGTGTCATTTATTGACAACTCTTTCACTACTTTTCACAATACAACACAACAGCAGCCCGTGTCCGCATGGTCCTCCCTTCCTACCTCCCTCAGCCCCAGCCTCGTCCATCACGGTGCCCACCACACTCCAAGCTCCACCCATCCCTTTAAAATTCAATCTTGCTGGATCATTGGATTCCATTACCATTAAAAGAAGGGTGAGTGCGGTCACTTGGGCGAGGCTCAGAAACAGGAGACTTGGGTGCGGTGGCCCCTACTGGTCCATCACCAGTCTGGCCTCACTCCCAACACTGGCCAGGATAACTCTTTTTTTTTTGCCACCGACATATACTCGCAGAAATTGCGCTTCAACAACAACAACATACCCGCCCAGGTGAACACGGGTGGACTATGATAACATATGACCTGAGCCGATATAGGACTCCACACTGTATGGACACACACCATCCTGACTCAAGGCAAATAAATATATGAATTGAGAAATGAAATTAAATCACCCCATGGAAGGCATAGAAGAGATCATTAATGGAATGAAGGAGAAAAAGGCTTCACATAACATGAGTCAATATAGAATTACAACCCAAATAGACGTCACTGTCTGAACGATGCTTGTTTGTTTTGTTTTTATACATGTATAGTACATTAAGCAAGGACTAAATAATGGTAATAGATACCCACGTAATCGCAGTTCACTAAAATGTATGTTGTAGAACACTAATCCAGAGAGAGAGAGAGAGAGAGAGAGAGAGAGAGAGAGAGAGAGAGAGAGAGAGAGAGAGAGAGAGAGAGAGATCCACATTTATAGTGTTCACGTAACTTCCAGAAGCCAAACTTCAGAAAGCATAAAAGTCTAAAGTCTCGCTGTAACAAACAAGCAAGGAAGGAAGGATGGAGTGAGGGGAGGAGGGAGGGAGGTGGCAGAGGTAAGACAATCCCTATGTAAGTGTTCCATAAAGAGCCCTTCTCACTTTGCCTGACATGACCTCTATAGCAACGTGTGAGCCCTTGGAGGACTGAGTTGCGTGTTAGTGAGAGGAATGGCAGAACAGAGGTAACCAAGGAGTGTGGGCAGGGGCGTCACCGCACATAACGGTTGGGTGTCACTGGCAGACCATTCCCCCCATACTGCTTTCCTGCACCTCTATTTCTCCCATTTTGCTTCACACTCCCAGAAATATTTGGAATAAACAGGTTGTCCAAAGAAAGTATGCATAGAGTGAGTGAAATAAACAGGATGTCCAATGAAATTATGCCTAGAGTGCGTGAAGGTAATGGTTTGTTATGTAACGCGACGGTAGGAAGCTGGGTACACGGCTGGGGAGGACTTCCTTCACGCCCACTATAGCAGCTGCTTAGGGAGGAGTGTTATCCTTACTAGGAGTCGTGCTGGTCACCTTCCTTCACCGTTTCGCCCACCTATTTAATCTTTGCAAAGTATTTGACCTACACTTGACCGCCACTGCCTTCCCGCCCGGACACAACGGAGTTCCAACTGTGGTTTTCCGGCGCAGTTATTCCTTCCAAATACTGTGCCCACAAAGGACGGATCTCTGGGTGTCCGAGTGTTAAACGTAATGTCCGTAGTCTGTAGGTAGGCGTAATGTCCCTAACCTTATGTAAAGAGACAATGCAGGACAAAGAGGCAAGGTGACATCATGAGGTGACGTGGGTTGCTACTATAAGACTGGAGGGAGCGCCGCCACCTGCACAGAACCTCCTGCCACGCATCATGGTTACCAGGTAAGTCACCGCTCCATACCCCGGGAGCGTTGGTACCTTATTTCTCACTCCGAAGTGGTAGTAAAGGGTCCAGGTGTAATAATGGTGAAAGGTTACCGCGTCTGTGCAAAGGTAGAATGCATTTGCAAGGTTAGAAAGTACTCCACCTCGGCCACACACGGTAAGGATATAACTGAAGGAAATAGCAAAAACTAAGTCTTCGACTAAAATTAAAGATGAATGTGTGATATTTATACGTCTTAGCTATTGTGTGTGTGTGTGTGTGTGTGTGTGTGTGTGTGTGTGTGTGTGTGTGTGTGTGTGTGTGTGTGTGTGTGTGTGTGTGTGTGCGTGTGTGTGTGCGTGTGTATGTGTGTGAGAGAGAGAGAGAGAGAGAGAGAGAGAGAGAGAGAGAGAGAGAGAGAGAGAGAGAGAGAGAGAGAGAGAGAGAGAGAGAGAGAGAGAGAGTCCTATCATGTGTTCGTTGGGTGGTTGCATTAGTTTTCTTTATAACCTCCTGAGGTAGCAGTCACTTTGAACAGAGTGCCATGTTGCAGGGTAGCGTTGTGTACGATCATCGCGGGTGTGGCGGTGTTCGGGATGCCGGACGCAAGACAGGTGTCACCTTCCAGCCAGCCGACTTCCAACACCAACGCCACACGAGCAGCCATGTACTGGCGACAGATGATTGCTATGCAGCCTGAAGCGGCCGCTGATGCCTCCATGTATTGGCGGGTGATGTCAGTGGAGAACCCTGAAGGAGCGGCCAAGGCAGCCTTGGAGACCCGCAAGACCACCGCTACCAACCCCGAGGGCATGGCAAACATGGCCATAAAGTTCCTTCGTATGGCCCCTGGCAGCCTGGAGTATACCAAACTTTCTGACACCTACTGGAAGAAGATGGCGACGCACGACCCCGAAGTTACGGCCAGGTCAGCCATGTACTGGAGGAATAACCCAGAGGCCGACATGTACTGGTAACTGCCAAACCCTTATTTGTCGGGGTCACCTCCCGTCTACACTATAGCGGCCCACTGGACATTCCTATGTGAATGATTTTCGCTACATAAACCCGGCGGCGTCGGCGATAGATAGAGTCACCAGTTACACTCCACAGCTTCTCTCTCTCTCTCTCTCTCTCTCTCTCTCTCTCTCTCTCTCTCTCTCTCTCTCTCTCTCTCTCTCTCTCTCTCTCTCTCTCTCTCTCTCTCTCTCTCTCTCCATGAAGATATGAAGTACTTGACTGCACACACACACACACACACACACACACACATACACACACACACACACACACACACACACACACACACACACACACACACACCTGCAGCAGTCCTCAGCGCCAGTGTCACCGAAACAGAAAAAGGGAAGAACTCACCTCAGCATGTGGAGGTCCGGCGTCTGGTCCAGCGCGAGAGATAAAGACGAGTACTTCGCCTTGTTGTCCTCCATAAAGGATGAGATTTCGGCTTTTTGCACGCCGGTCTGAAGCGAGACGCACCGCATTACCACATACTGGCCTGAACTTAAATTTCATAGTACAGTTCTGCTCACTGGTAACACTCACCACACACCTGACGGCTGACTGATACGTTTGTCACATCTCAATAACTCTAAAATATGAACTGACAGTTGTACATTTCATAACAAGGTATACTCTATATCACAATGCTTTCAACCTTCTCTTTCTTTACTTTTTACGGGAAGGTAGGAATGAAGTGTTGATTAGGGGCACCAAGGACGTCACAGCCTCATCTTCCCAGAGTAGCCTAACGTATTCCTTTAATCAATTATTGTGCATTACATACACCTCAGTTATAATGTTATGTAACATTCAAATAACTAAACAATTGTTATTCACGAATATATAATTAAATCAAAAATATTGTTTTATTTCTAATGAAAACGCAGCCCCATTCTCTGGAAACTTTCTTCCCACTATGTTATTCTGCAAAATTCTATTTTAGTTAAGTGGAATCGAGTTTCTTGAACATTTTTGTATGCAAGTGAATACTGAGACAAGTGCTGATTTTGACTGTAAATCTAGTCCTGAATGCAAATTTCATGATGGTTGGAATGCCGGATACAGTCAACGATATATCAGTTGTAGCGTAAACTTTGTTTAAATACAAGAATATACTGTTCAAGGTGTGAAACTTGGCATACTTGGATGGACACTGTCACTCAATCTGTGATAATGATGGACGCCTAAATGCAAGATCCAAACAATAATGGTTGACACCACCACCACACCTTGGAGCTGCGACACTCTCAGATGGGATAAAAGGATCATATATCTCGGTATTATATTTACATCAAAATTGAGACTCCAATTATAATTGTTAATAGCATTGGGAATGGAGAGCTTTAGCATTCACATATGAATAGAAACCACACACACACACAGACACACACACAAAAAAAAACTATATATATATATATATATATATATATATATATATATATATATATATATACACACACACACACACACACACACACACACACACACACACACACACACACACACACACACACACACACACACACACCAAGGTCTATGTATATAAATTAGCTTTAACTTGAAATGAAATACGTAGTAGTAGAAATTCAAATTCAACACAGAGAGAGAGAGAGAGAGAGAGAGAGAGAGAGAGAGAGAGAGAGAGAGAGAGAGAGAGAGAGAGAGAGAGAGAGAGAGAGAGAGAGAGAGAGAGAGAGAATAAAAAATAATAATATTATCATCACTACTTTTACTAATATTAGCATTACCCCTAAGGACGAAGTAATGAAGGAAAGAAAAGGAACATTCAAGTAGCACGTCACTATTATGGACAGTAACAACGTGCTGCCCATCACTTCAACATAACCTTCTCCTATTTGTCTGCCACTACCACGGCGGATCAGACCTTCCTCTTAACAATGACTGGCGGACGGGGTCATGAAGCAACGCTAATGAGGCCTCAAAGCTGTATTCTGACACCGCTGGAAGAAGAGGAAGAGAAGGAGGAGGACCAAATATACATGGGTGTCCTTCCTTCCTTCCCTGTGTGTGGGTGGAGCGTAGAGGTCAACGGAGGGTGAATAGTTGTGTGTATATGTGTATGTATGTATGCATGTGTGTGTGTGTGTGTGTGTGTGTGTGTGTGTGTGTGTGTGTGTGTGTGTGTGTGTGTGTGTGTGTGTGTGTGTGTGTGTGTGTGTGTGTGTTGTTGTTGTTGCGTCAGACAGAACAACATGATCAACACATTATACAACAAGACTGCTACAGGTCATGGTACTGAAATAAACCAATTAAAAAAAAATATATACAAAAATACAAAAGACGGATCTGCAACATGAAGGAATAAATATGTTGCAGCAGTACAGGTATGTGGTGGTAGGTAGGGCCGCGACGCCTCTGGACACACGCCAAGCCAAACACTGCATTTCATTGCCCTTAATGTCCTGACCGACTCGTGAACCCACCACTGACTCAGTAGTTATCTAGCGCGCAAACACACACACACACACACACACACACACACACACACACACACACACACACACACACACACACACACACTCCTCACCTGGGCATAGATCCACACATCCATGGCTTCCTTTGGGTAGTCCTGGAGGGCGAGGCCAGTCAGCACTTCCTCTAAAAAGGGCGCCCACGATCCCCCCAACATGAGGTTCACCAGTAGTCGCGGTGGACCATCCTCGTTCTGTGTGTATGAAAGAGAAACAACCACAGTTAAAAGAGATGGACGGTGGTGATGCACGTTTATTATGTAGTATTACTAAAAAAATAGTTATTGTATATAAATATAAGAACTGCCTTTAGCTAGTCTCGTAAATGCGATAACAGTTATGGATATCCACTTAGGAAGACGTCATGCCTGTACTCGTGGTAACATACGACTATATACTTTTTATGGAGTTACGATTTACACTTTACACTTTTTGATCATTCTATTTAAAGTCTCTCAAGTGTCAAAAAGACGAACAGTAAAAAAAAACGTAGTACATCGGTGACACTGATCACCAGACTCCTCTTGTCATGAAACAACAAAACAGTGGAGAATATATTGAGAGGAGTACGAGCACTTTGTAGAGATGAAACTGTGACGACATTCAACCGGCGCTCCGACTCACTCCATTTTCCACGTAACTCCTACACCACTACACCTTCGCCTCGTTTGGGAACACTATGCAGGACGTGTTCAGTAGTATTCATGCAGGAACTGGTTTATTATGTGCATGATTATTTTGTAGTAATTGTAATATTTGGGTACGTAGTATTGTTAGCATATCTCTCTCACTCACTCTCTCTCTCTCTCTCTCTCTCTCTCTCTCTCTCTCTCTCTCTCTCTCTCTCTCTCTCTCTCTCTCTCTCTCTCTCTCTCTCTCTCTCTCTCTCTCTCTCGGGGAAGTGACCAGAATTATTAAACATTGGATCCACAAAGACAACACACACACACACACACACACACACACACACGGGATAATCACTCACTGTGTGTCGCGGAAGGAAGTGCGGGGGGCAAGTCTCATCCTTTCCTCGCTCTATCGTCCCAGCCACTTCCAAGATATTGTGAAAGTCGATCACCTCATTTTGACTATACACAATAAATGGCTCAGTAGCTTCAACCTCCAACTCCTCCACTCCCTCCCCTTGATTTTCGTCGTCCTCTCCCTCCCCCAACTCCTTTGATACAGTTTTGTTGCCGTTTTGGGGGAAGAAAGTCACCTTGAGCGGAACTTCAAGCTTCATCGTGCCTGTGGGAGGGTTAACGCGCGTCATGCTGAGGTGAGGCCAGGAGTAAGAGGCAGTTGTGTGTGTTGTGAGTGAAACTGTATGATGTCACTGTGAAAAATGAGAGAGAGAGAGAGAGAGAGAGAGAGAGAGAGAGAGAGAGAGAGAGAGAGAGAGAGAGAGAGAGAGAGAGAGAGAGAGAGAGAGAGAGAGAGAGAGAGAGAGAGCAGTTTGGGTTCCGTCAGACGAAATAAATAAAAAATAAAAAAGTATAAAATAAGAAAGGCTAAAAAAAAATAATAATAATAATAATAATGACATGAACGAAAGGAAAAAAAATCGCAAACAGTGAGTGAGTGAGACATACTGAAAAAATAAAATTAAAAAAATAGAAATAAGAGAAAACAACACACCATAAATAAAGTGGGAGATTTTTATCAATTAGATTTACCTTTGTTCCTGTTGTGGAAGACGACGTGGGTGCCTTGCGTGTCCTGGACGATGCTCAGCGGCGCCCCCTGGTGGTTCCTCAGGGCCTCTAGGAGTATTCCCACGCGTCCCATCACCGCTCCTCCTTTAAAGAGAGAGAGAGAGAGAGAGAGAGAGAGAGAGAGGAGAGAGAGAGAGAGAGGAGAGAGAGAGGAGAGAGAGAGAGAGAGAGAGAATATTAGATCGATGTAAAGGCAACGGTGGATTATTTATTTTCAGTAAATGCAAATGTGGGAATAAATATACAATAAATAGATATAAAGAGTGAAAAATAGATAGATAAAAAACAGATAGAAAGATAGAGAGAAGAAAAAAAGAGAGAGAGAAAGAGAGTCACAATCCTCACCTCGTATTGCACGGTGGAGCAGAACCATATTCATGTGGTCCTCTTCTTCATCGTCTTGGCTTCCCTTACTCACGGCCCGTCGTGTCCCAGGCTCAGCTTCCTCTTCAGCACCACCGTTTCCATTGCGCCTCGTACACCCATGACTTACTTCATTTTCACACTCTGGCGATTCCCTTTCTTGTTCTTTTCCTTTCTCCCCGTGTACGCCATCCTCATGTTTATGTTTTGCTTCGTCTTTAGTTTTCCTGCCGTGATTTGTGGTCTGAGTTTCCTGCTGATTATCTTTCAGCTTTTCCTTGATATCAGCTTGTTCTTCGATGTTCCAATCCTTATCCTGTTTCTTGCTTGACTTGTCCTCTTCTAAACGTTCCCGGATTGCCTTACGAATGCTGGCTTGCCCTTGGTTACCCTGCATCTCTTCCTCGTCCTGTCCTTCCCCTTGTGTAGGAAAAGCGATGAGTAGCTTATCCCCAGCCTCTGAAACCCTCCTTCGAGCATCCTCGTACCTCTCCACTAAGTACACATACTCATCCCCTCTGGAAGAAGAAAGAAGGGAGAGATTGAAGAGATAACCTGTTAGTAAGAACCTTCGATCTATAAAGGGACTGCAATGTAGCTAAAATTATGTTAAAAGAAAGAAGGAAAGAAAAACAGACACTGACAGCTAGACAGAGACACATTATATAACACACCCAATTAATCCCGCCAAATTAATCTCGCCTACTTCTTACTTCCCACTGACCCGTCT
>JAPQNM010000018.1:7792471-7839971 GCA_029783475.1 Metacarcinus magister
TTAACGAAAATCCATGCAACATAAAATATAAAAAAATCATGTATAAAATAAAAGTTAACGTGCTACGCTTACGATATTCATATGAATATCGAAGCGCGGCATACATTTTTTACAGTGTTGCAATAACTGTGTTCTAAATACAATATGAAGGAATATAGCAATAAAATGAGGTATTTCCTATATAAAATAAATATTGTAAACTCCCTTCAAACGGCAGCACTCATTTTTCAACCTCAGGACAGGTCACCTGTTAAGCGCGTACACACACACACACACACACACACACACACACACACACACACACACACACACACACACACACACACACACACACACACACATCCTTTTTCCATAAACATGAATTTCTTCCTCATTTTTTCGAAAGCTATTAGAGATATTGGAAATATAATTGCAGCATCTGATAGACCTAATTAAACTCTAAAACTGTCATTATGAATATTTGTTCTATGACTAATAATTACGCAGTAAAATGAATCCGTATTTTTATATAAAAACATGACTTTCCTCCTCATTTTCTCGACAGCTATTAGAGATATTGGAAATATCATTGCAGCATCTGATAGACCTAATTAAACTGTAAAACTGTAATTATGAATATTTGTTCTATGACTCATAATTACGCAGTAAAATAAAACTTTATATTTATATAAAAACATGAATTTCCTCCTCATTTTCTCGAAAGCTATTAGAGATATTGGAAATATCATTGCAGCATCTGATGGACCAAATTAAACTGTACAACTGATATTATGAATATTTGTTGTATGACTAATAATTACGCAGTAAAATAAAACTTTATATTTATATAAAAACATTACTTTCCTCCTCATTTTCTCAAAAGCTATTAGAGATATTGGAAATATCATTGCAGCATCTGATAGACCTAATTAAACTGTAAAACTGTAATTATGAATATTTGTTCTATGACTCATAATTACGCAGTAAAATTAAACTTTATATTTATATAGAAACATGAATTTACTCCTCATTTTCTCGAAAGCTATTAGAGATATTGGAGATATCATTGCAGCATCTGATAGGCCTAATTAAACTGTACAACTGTACTTATGAATATTTGTTCTTTGACTCATAATTACGCAGTAAAATAGAACTATATATTTATATAAAAACATGAATTTCCTCCTCATTTTCTCGAAAGCTATTAGAGATATTGGAAATATAATTGCAGCATCTAATGGACCTAATTAAACTGTACAACTGATATTATGAATATTTGTTGTATGACTAATATTTACTCAGTAAAAAAAACCTTTATATTTATATAAAAACATGACTTTCCTCCTCATTTTCTCGAAAGCTATTAGAGATATTGAAAAAATCATTGCAGCATCTGATAGACCTAATAAAATTGTACAACTGTCATTATGAATATTTGTTCTATGACTCATAATTACGCAGTAAAATTAAACTTAATTTTTATATAAAAACATGACTTTCCTCCTCATTTTCTCGAAAGCTATTAGAGATATTGGAAATATCATTGCAGCATCTGATACAACTAATTAAACTGTAAAACTGACATTATGAATATTTGTTCTATGACTAATAATTACGCAGTAAAATAAAACCGTATAATTATATAAAAACACGACTTTCCTCCTCATTTTCTCGCAAGATATTAGAGATATTGGAAATATCATTACAGAATCTGATAGACCTAATTAAAATCTACTACTGTCATTATGAATATTTGCTCTAGTACTAATATATACTGAATTTTACTTTTTTTAAAATTACTTTCTTCCTCATTTTCTCGAAAGCTATTAGAGATATTGGAAATATCATTGCACCATCTGATACACCTAATTCAACTGTACAACTGTCATTATGAATATTTGTTCTATGACTAATAATTACGCAGTAAAATAAAACCGTATATTTATATAAAAACATGACTTTCCTCCTCATTATCTCGAAAGCTATTAGATATTGGAAATATCATTACAGCATTTGATACACCTAATTAAACTGTAAAACTATCATTATGAATATTTGTTCTATGACTAATAATTACGCAGTAAAATGAAACTTAATATTTATATAAAAACATGACTTTCCTCCTCATTTTCTCGAAAGCTATTAGAGATATTGGAAATATCATTGCAGCATCTGATACACCTAATTAAATTGTACAACTGATATTATGAATATTTGTTCTATGACTAATAATTACGCAGTAAAATTAAACTTTATATTTATATAAAAACATGACTTTCCTCCTCATTTTCCCGAAAGCTATTAGAGATATTGGAAATATCATTGCAGCATCTGATAGACCTAATTAAACTGTACAACTGTAATTATGAATATTTGTTCTATGACTCATAATTACGCAGTAAAATAAAACTTAATATTTATATAAAAACATGACTTTCCTCCTCATTTTCTCGAAAGCTATTAGAGATATTGGAAATATCATTGCAGCATCTGATAGACCTAATTAAACTGTACAACTGATATTATGAATATTTGTTCTATGACTAATAATTACGCAGTAAAATAAAACTTTATATTTATATAAAAACATGACTTTCCTCCTCATTTTCTCGAAAGCTATTAGAGATATTGGAAATATCATTGCAGCATCTGATACACCTAATTAAACTGTACAACTGATATTATGAATATTTGTTCTATGACTAATAATTACGCAGTAAAATAAAACTTTATATTTATATAAAAACATGACTTTCCTTCTCATTTTCTCGAAAGCTATTAGAGATATTGGAAATATCATTGCAGCATCTGATAGACCTAATTAAACTGTACAACTGTAATTATGAATATTTGTTCTATGACTCATAATTACGCAGTAAAATAAAACTTTATATTTATATAAAAACATGACTTTCCTCCTCATTTTCTCGAAAGCTATTAGAGATATTGGAAATATCATTGCAGCATCTGATAGACCTAATTAAACTGTACAACTGTATCATTATGAATATTTGTTCTATGACTACATAATTACGCAGTAAAATTAAAACTATATATATTTATATAAAAACATGACTTTCCTCCTCATTTTCTCGAAAGCTATTAGAGATATTGGAAATATCATTGCAGCATCTGATGGACCTAATTAAACTGTACAACTGATATTATGAATATTTGTTGTATGACTATAATTACTCAGTAAAATAAAACTTTATATTTATATAAAAACATGACTTTCCTCCTCATTTTCTCGAAAGCTATTAGAGATATTGGAAAAATCATTGCAGCATCTGATAGACCTAATAAACTGTACAACTGTCATTATGAATATTTGTTCTATGACTCATAATTACGCAGTAAAATGAAACTTAATATTTATATAAAAACATGACTTTCCTCCTCATTTTCTCGAAAGCTATTAGAGATATTGGAAATATCATTGCAGCATCTGATACACCTAATTAAACTGTACAAACTGACATTATGAATATTTGTTCTATGACTAATAATTACGCAGTAAAATTAAACTTTATATTTATATAAAAACATGACTTTCCTCCTCATTTTCCCGAAAGCTATTAGAGATATTGGAAATATCATTGCAGCATCTGATAGACCTAATTAAACTGTACAACTGTAATTATGAATATTTGTTCTATGACTCATAATTACGCAGAAAATTAAAACTTTATATTTATATAAAAACATGACTTTCCTCCTCATTTTCTCGAAAGCTATTAGAGATATTGGAAATATCATTGCAGCATCTGATACACCTAATTAAACTGTACAACTGTAATTATGAATATTTGTTCTATGACTAATAATTACGCAGTAAAATAAAACTTTATATTTATATAAAAACATGACTTTCCTCCTCATTTTCTCGAAAGCTATTAGATATTGGAAATATCATTGCAGCATCTGATAGACCTAATTAAACTGTACAACTGTCATTATGAATATTTGTTCTATGACTAATAATACGCAGTAAAATAAAACTTATATTTATATAAAAACATGACTTTCCTCCTCATTTTCTCGAAAGCTATTAGAGATATTGGAAATATCATTGCAGCATCTGATAGACCTAATTAAACTGTACAACTGATATTATGAATATTTGTTCTATGACTAATAATTACGCAGTAAAATAAAACTTTATATTTATATAAAAACATGACTTTCCTCCTCATTTTCTCGAAAGCTATTAGAGATATTGGAAATATCATTGCAGCATCTGATAGACCTAATTAAACTGTACAACTGTCATTATGAATATTTGTTCTATGACTAATAATTACGCAGTAAAATGAAACTTAATATTTATATAAAAACATGACTTTCCTCCTCATTTTCTCGAAAGCTATTAGAGATATTGGAAATATCATTGCAGCATCTGATACACCTAATTAAACTGTACAAACTGACATTATGAATATTTGTTCTATGACTAATAATTACGCAGTAAAATAAAACTTATATTATATAAAAACACGACTTTCCTCCTCATTTTCTCGAAAGCTATTAGAGATATTGGAAATATCATTGCAGCATCTGATAGACCTAATTAAAATCTACAACTGTCATTATGAATATTTGTTCTAGTGACTAATAATACGCAGTAAAATAAAACTTTTATTTATTAAAAACATGACTTTCTTCCTCATTTTCTCGAAAGCTATTAGAGATATTGGAAATATCATTGCAGCATCTGATAGACCTAATTAAACTGTACAACTGTCATTATGAATATTTGTTTCTATGACTAATAATTACGCAGTAAAATAAAACTGTATATTTATATAAAAACATGACTTTCCTCCTCATTTTCTCGAAAGCTATTAGATATTGGAAATATCATTGCAGCATCTGATACACCTAATTAAACTGTACAACTGTCATTATGAATATTTGTTCTATGACTAATAATTACGCAGTAAAATGAAACTTAATATTTATATAAAAACATGACTTTCCTCCTCATTTTCTCGAAAGCTATTAGAGATATTGGAAATATCATTGCAGCATCTGATACACCTAATTAAACTGTACAACTGATATTATGAATATTTGTTCTATGACTAATAATTACGCAGTAAAATTAAACTTTATATTTATATAAAAACATGACTTTCCTCCTCATTTTCCCGAAAGCTATTAGAGATATTGGAAATATCATTGCAGCATCTGATAGACCTAATTAAACTGTACAACTGTAATTATGAATATTTGTTCTATGACTAATAATTACGCAGTAAAATGAAACTTAATATTTATATAAAAACATGACTTTCCTCCTCATTTTCCCGAAAGCTATTAGAGATATTGGAAATATCATTGCAGCATCTGATAGACCTAATTAAACTGTACAACTGTAATTATGAATATTTGTTCTATGACTAATAATTACGCAGTAAAATGAAACTTAATATTTATATAAAAACATGACTTTCCTCCTCATTTTCTCGAAAGCTATTAGAGATATTGGAAATATCATTGCAGCATCTGATACACCTAATTAAATTTTACAACTGATATTATGAATATTTGTTCTATGACTAATGATTACGCAGTAAAATTAAACTTTATATTTATATAAAAACATGACTTTCCTTCTCATTTACCCAAAAGCTATTAGAGATATTCGAAATATCATTGCAGCATCTGATAGACCTAATTAAACTGTACAACTGTAATTATGAATATTTTTTCTATGACTCATAATTACGCAGTAAAATGAAACTTAATATTTATATAAAAACGTGACTTTCCTCCTCATTTTCTCGAAAGCTATTAGAGATATTGGAAATATCATTGCAGCATCTGATACACCTAATTAAATTGTACAACTAATATTATGAATATTTGTTCTATGACTAATGATTACGCAGTAAAATTAAACTTTATATTTATTTAAAAACATGACTTTCCTTCTCATTTTCCCGAAAGCTATTAGAGATATTCGAAATATCATTGCAGCATCTGATAGACCTAATTAAACTGTACAACTGTAATTATGAATATTTGTTCTATGACTCATAATTACGCAGTAAAATGAAACTTAATATTTATATAAAAACATGACTTTCCTCCTCATTTTCTCGAAAGCTATTAGAGATATTGGAAATATCATTGCAGCATCTGATACACCTAATTAAATTGTACAACTGATATTATGAATATTTGTTCTATGACTTATAATTACGCAGTAAAATTAAACTTTATATTTATATAAAAACATGACTTTCCTCCTCATTTTCCCGAAAGCTATTAGAGATATTGAAAATATCATTGCAGCATCTGATAGAAATAATTAAACTGTACAACTGTAATTATGAATATTTGTTCTATGACTCATAATTACCCAGTAAAATGAAACTTAATATTTATATAAAAACATGACTTTCCTCCTCATTTTCTCGAAAGCTATTAGAGATATTGGAAATATCATTGCAGCATCTGACACACCTAATTAAATTGTACAACTGATATTATGAATATTTGTTCTATGACTAATAATTACGCAGTAAAATTAAACTTTATATTTATATAAAAACATGACTTTCCTTCTCATTTTCCTGAAAGCTATTAGAGATATTGGAAATATCATTGCAGCATCTGATAGACCTAATTAAACTGTACAACTTTTATTATGAAAATTTTTTTCTATGACTCATAATTACGCAGTAAAATAAAACTTTATATTTATATAAAAACATGACTTTCCTCCTCATTTTCTCGAAAGCTATTAGAGATATTGGAAATATCATTGCAGCATATGATAGACCTAATTAAACTGTACAACTGTATTTATGAATATTTGTTCTATGACTCATAATTACGGAGTAAAATTAAACTTTATATTTATATAGAAACATGACTTTACTCCTCATTTTCTCGAAAGCTATTAGAGACATTGGAAATATCATTGCAGCATCTGATAGGCCTAATTAAACTGTACAACTGTACTTATGAATATTTGTTCTTTGACTCATAATTACGCAGTAAAATAAAACTATATATTTATATAAAAACATGAATTTCCTCCTCATTTTCTCGAAAGCTATTAGAGATATTGGAAATATAATTGCAGCATCTGATACACCTAATTAAACTGTAAAACTGACATTATGAATATTTGTTCTATGACTAATAATTACGCAGTAAAATTAAACTTTATATTTATATAAAAACATGACTTTCCTCCTCATTTTCCCGAAAGCTATTAGAGATATTGGAAATATCATTGCAGCATCTGATAGACCTAATTAAACTGTACAACTGTAATTATGAATATTTGTTCTATGACTCATAATTACGCAGTAAAATTAAACTTATATTTATATAAAAACATGACTTTCCTCCTCATTTTCTCGAAAGCTATTAGAGATATTGGAAATATCATTGCAGCATCTGATACACCTAATTAAACTGTAAAACTGACATTATGAATATTTGTTCTATGACTAATAATTACGCAGTAAAATAAAACCGTATAATTATATAAAAACACGACTTTCCTCCTCATTTTCTCGCAAGATATTAGAGATATTGAAAATATCATTACAGAATCTGATAGACCTAATTAAAATCTACTACTGTCATTATGAATATTTGCTCTAGTACTAATATATACTGAATTTTACTTTTTTTTAAATTACTTTCTTCCTCATTTTCTCGAAAGCTATTAGAGATATTGGAAATATCATTGCACCATCTGATACACCTAATTCAACTGTACAACTGTCATTATGAATATTTTTTCTATGACTAATAATTACGCAGTAAAATAATACCGTATATTTATATGAAAAACATGACTTTCCTCCTCATTATCTCGAAAGTTATTAGATATTGGAAATATCATTACAGCATTTGATACACCTAATTAAACTGTAAAACTATCATTATGAATATTTGTTCTATGACTAATAATTACGCAGTAAAATGAAACTTAATATTTATATAAAAACATGACTTTCCTCCTCATTTTCTCGAAAGCTATTAGAGATATTGGAAATATCATTGCAGCATCTGATACACCTAATTAAATTGTACAACTGATATTATGAATATTTGTTCTATGACTAATAATTACGCAGTAAAATTAAACTTTATATTTATATAAAAACATGACTTTCCTCCTCATTTTCCCGAAAGCTATTAGAGATATTGGAAATATCATTGCAGCATCTGATAGACCTAATTAAACTGTACAACTGTAATTATGAATATTTGTTCTATGACTCATAATTACGCAGTAAAATAAAACTTTATATTTATATAAAAACATGACTTTCCTCCTTATTTTCTCGAAAGCTATTAGAGATATTGGAAATATCATTGCAGCATCTGATGGACCAAATTAAACTGTACAACTGATATTATGAATATTTGTTGTATGACTAATAATTACGCAGTAAAATAAAACTTTATATTTATATAAAAACATTACTTTCCTCCTCATTTTCTCGAAAGCTATTAGAGATATTGGAAATATCATTGCAGCATCTGACACACCTAATTAAATTGTACAACTGATATTATGAATATTTGTTCTATGACTAATAATTACGCAGTAAAATTAAACTTTATATTTATATAAAAACATGACTTTCCTTCTCATTTTCCCGAAAGCTATTAGAGATATTGGAAATATCATTGCAGCATCTGATAGACCTAATTAAACTGTACAACTGTAATTATGAATATTTTTTCTATGACTCATAATTACGCAGTAAAATAAAACTTTATATTTATATAAAAACATGACTTTCCTCCTCATTTTCTCGAAAGCTATTAGAGATATTGGAAATATCATTGCAGCATATGATAGACCTAATTAAACTGTACAACTGTATTTATGAATATTTGTTCTATGACTCATAATTACGCAGTAAAATTAAACTTTATATTTATATAGAAACATGACTTTACTCCTCATTTTCTCGAAAGCTATTAGAGACATTGGAAATATCATTGCAGCATCTGATAGGCCTAATTAAACTGTACAACTGTACTTATGAATATTTGTTCTTTGACTCATAATTACGCAGTAAAATAAAACTATATATTTATATAAAAACATGAATTTCCTCCTCATTTTCTCGAAAGCTATTAGAGATATTGGAAATATAATTGCAGCATCTGATGGACCTAATTAAACTGTACAACTGATATTATGAATATTTGTTGTATGACTAATATTTACTCAGTAAAATAAAACTTTATATTTATATAAAAACATGACTTTCCTCCTCATTTTCTCGAAAGCTATTAGAGATATTGGAGATATCATTGCAGCATCTGATAGACCTAATAAAATTGTACAACTGTCATTATGAATATTTGTTCTATGATTCATAATTACGCAGTAAAATGAAACTTAATTTTTATATAAAAACATGACTTTCCTCCTCATTTTCTCGAAAGCTATTAGAGATATTGGAAATATCATTGCAGCATCTGATACACCTAATTAAACTGTAAAACTGACATTATGAATATTTGTTCTATGACTAATAATTACGCAGTAAAATTAAACTTTATATTTATATAAAAACATGACTTTCCTCCTCATTTTCCCGAAAGCTATTAGAGATATTGGAAATATCATTGCAGCATCTGATAGACCTAATTAAACTGTATAACTGTAATTATGAATATTTGTTCTATGACTCATAATTACGCAGTAAAATTAAACTTTATATTTATATAAAAACATGACTTTCCTCCTCATTTTCTCGAAAGCTATTAGAGATATTGGAAATATCATTGCAGCATCTGATACACCTAATTAAACTGTAAAACTGACATTATGAATATTTGTTCTATGACTAATAATTACGCAGTAAAATAAAACCGTATAATTATATAAAAACACGACTTTCCTCCTCATTTTCTCGCAAGATATTAGAGATATTGAAAATATCATTACAGAATCTGATAGACCTAATTAAAATCTACTACTGTCATTATGAATATTTGCTCTAGTACTAATATATACTGAATTTTACTTTTTTTTAAATTACTTTCTTCCTCATTTTCTCGAAAGCTATTAGAGATATTGGAAATATCATTGCACCATCTGATACACCTAATTCAACTGTACAACTGTCATTATGAATATTTTTTCTATGACTAATAATTACGCAGTAAAATAATACCGTATATTTATATGAAAAACATGACTTTCCTCCTCATTATCTCGAAAGTTATTAGATATTGGAAATATCATTACAGCATTTGATACACCTAATTAAACTGTAAAACTATCATTATGAATATTTGTTCTATGACTAATAATTACGCAGTAAAATGAAACTTAATATTTATATAAAAACATGACTTTCCTCCTCATTTTCTCGAAAGCTATTAGAGATATTGGAAATATCATTGCAGCATCTGATACACCTAATTAAATTGTACAACTGATATTATGAATATTTGTTCTATGACTAATAATTACGCAGTAAAATTAAACTTTATATTTATATAAAAACATGACTTTCCTCCTCATTTTCCCGAAAGCTATTAGAGATATTGGAAATATCATTGCAGCATCTGATAGACCTAATTAAACTGTACAACTGTAATTATGAATATTTGTTCTATGACTCATAATTACGCAGTAAAATAAAACTTTATATTTATATAAAAACATGACTTTCCTCCTCATTTTCTCGAAAGCTATTAGAGATATTGGAAATATCATTGCAGCATCTGATGGACCAAATTAAACTGTACAACTGATATTATGAATATTTGTTGTATGACTAATAATTACGCAGTAAAATAAAACTTTATATTTATATAAAAACATTACTTTCCTCCTCATTTTCTCGAAAGCTATTAGAGATATTGGAAATATCATTGCAGCATCTGATAGACCTAATTAAACTGTACAACTGTAATTATGAATATTTGTTCTATGACTCATAATTACGCAGTAAAATTAAACTTTATATTTATATAGAAACATGACTTTACTCCTCATTTTCTCGAAAGCTATTAGAGACATTGGAAATATCATTGCAGCATCTGATAGGCGTAATTAAACTGTACAACTGCACTTATGAATATTTGTTCTTTGACTCATAATTACGCAGTAAAATTAAACTTTATATTTATATAGAAACATGACTTTACTCCTCATTTTCTCGAAAGCTATTAGAGACATTGGAAATATAATTGCAGCATCTGATGGACCTAATTAAACTGTACAACTGATATTATGAATATTTGTTGTATGACTAATATTTACTCAGTAAAATAAAACTTTATATTTATATAAAAACATGACTTTCCTCCTCATTTTCTCGAAAGCTATTAGAGATATTAAAAAAATCATTGCAGCATCTGATAGACCTAATAAAATTGTACAACTGTCATTATGAATATTTGTTCTAAAACTCATAATTACGCAGGAAAATGAAACTTAATTTTTATATAAAAACATGACTTTCCTCCTCATTTTCTCGAAAGCTATTAGAGATATTGGAAATATCATTGCAGCATCAGATAAACCTAATTAAACTGTAAAACTGACATTATGAATATTTGTTCTATGACTAATAATTACGCAGTAAAATAAAACCGTATAATTATATAAAAACACGACTTTCCTCCTCATTTTCTCGCAAGATATTAGAGATATTGGAAATATCATTACAGAATCTGATAGACCTAATTAAAATCTACTACTGTCATTATGAATATTTGCTCTAGTACTAATATATACTGAATTTTACTTTTTTTTAAATTACTTTCTTCCACATTTTCTCGAAAGCTATTAGAGATATTGGAAATATCATTGCACCATCTAATACACCTAATTCAACTGTACAACTGTCATTATGAATATTTTTTCTATGACTAATAATTACGCAGTAAAATAAAACCGTATATTTATATAAAAACATGACTTTCCTCCTCATTATCTCGAAAGCTATTAGATATTGGAAATATCATTACAGCATTTGATACACCTAATTAAACTGTAAAACTATCATTATGAATATTTGTTCTATGACTAATAATTACGCAGTAAAATGAAACTTAATATTTATATAAAAACATGACTTTCCTCCTCATTTTCTCGAAAGCTATTAGAGATATTGGAAATATCATTGCAGCATCTGATACACCTAATTAAATTGTACAACTGATATTATGAATATTTGTTCTATGACTAATAATTACGCAGTAAAATTAATCTTTATATTTATATAAAAACATGACTTTCCTCCTCATTTTCCCGAAAGCTATTAGAGATATTGGAAATATCATTGCAGCATCTGATAGACCTAATTAAACTGTACAACTGTAATTATGAATATTTGTTCTATGACTCATAATTACGCAGTAAAATGAAACTTAATATTTATATAAAAACATGACTTTCCTCCTCATTTTCTCGAAAGCTATTAGAGATATTGGAAATAGCATTGCAGCATCTGATACACCTAATTAAATTGTACAACTGATATTATGAGTATTTGTTCTATGACTAATAATTACGCAGTAAAATTAAACTTTATATTTATATAAAAACATGACTTTCCTTCTCATTTTCCCGAAAGCTATTAGAGATATTAGAAATATCATTGCAGCATTTGATATACCTAATTAAACTGTACAACTGTAATTATGAATATTTGTTCTATGACTAATAATTACGCAGTAAAATTAAACTTTATATTTATATAAAAACATGACTTTCCTTCTCATATTCCCGAAAGCTATTAGAGATATTGGAAATATCATTGCTGCATCTGATAGACCTAATTAAACTTTACAACTGTAATTATGAATATTTGTTCTATGACTAATAATTACGCAGTAAAATGAAACTTAATATTTATATAAAAACGTGACTTTCCTCCTCATTTTCTCGAAAGCTATTAGAGATATTGGAAATATCATTGCAGCATCTGATACACCTAACTAAATTGTACAACTGATATTATGAATATTTGTTCTATGACTAATGATTACGCAGTAAAATTAAACTTTATATTTATATAAAAACATGACTTTCCTTCTCATTTTCCCGAAAGCTATTAGAGATATTGGAAATATCATTGCAGCATCTGATAGACCTAATTAAACTGTACAACTGTAATTATGAATATTTGTTCTATGACTCATAATTACGCAGTAAAATGAAACTTAATATTTATATAAAAACATTACTTTCCTCCTCATTTTCTCGAAAGCTATAAGAGATATTGGAAATATCATTGCAGCATCTGATACACCTAATTAAACTGTACAACTGTGATTATGAATATTTGTTCTATGACTAATAATTAAGCAGTAAAATTAAACTTAATATTTATATAAAAACATGACTTTCCTCCTCATTTTCCCGAAAGCTATTAGAGATATTGGAAATATGATTGCAGCATCTGATACACCTAATTAAACTGTACAATTGTCATTATGAATATTTGTTCTATGACTAATAATTACGCAGTAAAATGAAACTTAATATTTATATAAAAACATGAATTTCCTCCTCATTTTCCCGAAAGCTATTAGAGATATTGGAAATATCATTGCAGCATCTGATACACCTAATTAAACTGTACAACTGTCATTATGAATATTTGTTCTATGACTAATAATTACACAGTAAAATGAAACTCAATATTTATTTAAAAACATGACTTTACTCCTCATTTTCTCGAAAGCTATTAGAGATATTGGAAATATCATTGCAGCATCTGATACACCTAATTAAACTGCTGGATAGACACCACTTCTAAGAAGGCCACGGGAGTTCGGGTACCCAGTGGGAAAGGTTCCCGCTGGATAATTCTGCACGCCGGCACCAGGAACCTAACCCTTCCTTACCTTCCAAGCTAAGAATGTCGGCGACTATCACGATCAGATGAACGCAGAAACCTTTGAGAAGTGGTTCAAGACACAACTGTTGCCGAATATTCCTCCATCTTCAGTCATCGTAATGGATAACGCACCCTATCACTCCAGGAAAATCGATAAACCACCATTAGCATCAAACAACAAAGCAACCATAAGAGAATGGCTGGAGAGGAAGGGTGTGGCACTACCTGATGGTCTACTGAAAGTTCAGCTCATGAAACTTGCGGCTGAACACACCACTGCTGCCGATACAAGTTACGTCATCGACAGGATGGCCTTACAGCACGGACACAAGGTTGTGTGACTGCCACCTTATCACTGTCAGTACAACGCGATTGAACTGATATGGGCTCAACTTAAAGGCTACATATCAAAAAGAAATACATTCAAGAATGCAGCCTTAAAGCCGCTCATTTATGAAGCAATAGCCACAATTACCCCAGAAAACTGGAAAGATGCCATACAACACGCCGAAAAAATACAACCAGACGATGCAAGAAGAGACGTGGTAATTGATCATTTCATCGACTCCTTCATTATCACTCTCAGTCCATCTGATGAAGAGGATTCATCATAATGGCTGTCATGCTGCCAGAATAGAGGATTAGGCCTACCGAGGAAACCTCTTTAAAAAAAAAACGCACTGTAACTTTTACCTCTTGGGTGGCGAGGAAACAAAGTCAACATTTCAGTATATACAAATGTAAAGGTCGATGTATAACCAATGTGTGACAAATTATAAAGAGAGAGAGAGAGAGAGAGAGAGAGAGAGAGAGAGAGAGAGAGAGACGAGAGAGAGAGAGAGAGAGAGAGAGAGAGAGAGAGAGAGAGAGAGAGAGAGAGAGAGAGAGAGAGAGATAAGAATAGTACTACTGAGATCGCAGCAAATAGAAATAAGAAAACAACATAGGGAATGAGAAAGCATAACACACACACACACACACACACACACACACACACACACACACACACACACACGTCACGCGCTCAGGCAAGGCTCTCTCACGTAGGCCTCGGCTCAGGTCACTCACCAGCCAATCAGAGCGAAGGAGATATGGCAGTTTTGGACCCATGGGAATACTGTATTCTGTCCCACCAGAAAGCTCTGCTAAGATCTGTCGGACTATAGAAGAACTCCCCTGATTTATGTCACGTTTCATCTAAAATATATGTAGATTTGATTTGGACTTGGACAGTGGAGAGCTGTCGGTGTAACGTTTAGATCGGCGTTCTCGGTTCTCCCACACACCTGCTGGAAGAAGCAAGAAAATGGGACAAAAAACTACAAGTTTTCAATCCTTCTTACCTCTGCTAGCATCACACTTATATTGGTCCGCCATAACTAAGGGGGCCCCTGCCTCTCATTCGCGTTCTACATGCATTCTCTCAAAACTCTTTCACACTTTACCACACGACTACATGCTATTTACCAATTGGCGCCTAGTGCTATCCTACCTGCCTCGTAATGTATCACTTCCATTATATCCAGTTAATTCCTTGACCATACAGTCATTTAAAGGCCATACCTAATGCTAGAGACAGCCATATCCTTCCACAGCCTTCTTATCACTTCATACTTGTTGGTCCTACATTTAGCCTTCCAACACACCGGTTTGCCCAAGCTTTCCTCTCGTGTTGTGTCTTCTCACATCCTTTCTCATCCAAGCAAAAGCCCAGATACTTATACTCTTTCGTCCTCTTTATTTCATTCCCACCTAACATCCTGGTCCTGTCACTATCAGTTATCCCCATTCACCACTAATACTTGGCTCTTCTTACTAAAACTAACATCAAAATCCCTGCCATAGTATGATACTGCATTCAGCATCTCTTGTAAATCATTGTAGTTTTCACTAAGGACCACCACGTCAGACGATTAAGATGAATATTACCAGATTCAACCGATTTTCTTTTCGATTGAGACTTTCAACATTAATAATGTACACCTGCATAATCTTATTCATGAAAGGGCATTTTCATTTCAGCAACCCTACGATTATGCCGTGCAGAAGGTATGCCATCCGTCGCGGGGAAGGTGAAGGAGGCAATCACATTGTTTTGGCTCCAGCAGCATGAGTGTTTTCGGCGCGAAACCTGGTTCTAAGGAGCACGACACGCACATTTTGGCCTTCACTGATTGTGATGAAACGTTCAGTTCCATAATGAAATGTTTAATCGTCGACAAAGTGGATGAGTTCATGTTTTTCATGAAGTTCCCCTTAGAGTTTCACCACGCCACTACACACACCGAAGAAAACATCAGTGACCATAGACTTAGACAAACGAGAAGGATTTTCTCGCTTAAATATACCAGTATTAATCTAGTGTTTGTGATATGGACCCAGAGCTTGTCAAACTACATGTTTGCTCTAGGACTAGTAATTGTGCTATAAAATGGCATCAAATGCGTTTGACGTAAATTTTGGTCGACATTTTCCAGGCCCCAAATCATAAAATAAATATTTCCGTCACAGAAACGGGTCGGGTCTATCAGGTTTATATACAGTTTCTTACAGTAGATCCTCCGGAAAAAAAAGGCAAACTAGGCCTGTAGATCCAGCTCAGTAAATATATACTGGATGCAACTTGTGTTTAGCCTCCAACACGCCCCATAATGGACTGGGAGTCTGGAACCATCCTGCCACACACCATCTACCCATCTACCAACACGACACTCATAATAAAGCCTCACATCTCATAACACAGAACGTTCCCTAAATGTTAGCTGGTAAGTGTATCTCTTTGCCGTACCTGTATGGTGAGTAACGACCCACCACAACATTAGAACAGAAGAATTTAAGGGATCTGCAAAATGGCAACATACACACGAGGTAGTCTCAGTGAGTGAGTGCCCAGCCTTACGGGACGACAGGTAAAGTTAATTCTTACCATATATAATTTCCAAGACGCGCAGAACACTCTGGGTTTCACATGGCACTGTCAAGATGTCTTACAGGTTTCGTTGCTAACAAACACACCGCTGGCAAGCTGAAAAGTGTGAAGGCTTGGCTTACACATGTCACGTTCTTGCTCCCCCTTGTTAAACTGAAAAATTAAATACTTATACTATTATCATATCATATAAGGTTATTTCTTAGACTAAACCTATAAAATATTCTGTAATCGTTTTTGTTGTAACGATGTATCATTATCTTGTTTTATCATTAAAAATTTCAAGCCGTAGCTTTATCCACTCCCTGATGTCAACCATTCTATCAGTAGGTAGTACCATCCCTGACTACTCTTGGACTATTATATATACTTACTTGTTCACTAATAATCTGACATTTGTTAGTTATTATTGATGGATACATATTATATACATTTAAACTTCATATACAAGTTGTATCAACTATGGTCAATATACCGCTGATATATAAACCTCTCTCTCTCTCTCTCTCTCTCAAGAAATCACAATTTTCTTCTTTGTCTCAATCTTTTCCTACTTTCATGGGTGGTAGTTAAACTTGACTATAGCCTCCTCCTCCACTCATTATTGCTACATACATTATCATCATCATCATGTAGTACGCAATCTGTTTGGCCTCATCTCACAATCAAGTGTTTACATGTTGTGCATCGCTGCTGTGCCTTGTGTATCAATAACAAGGCACGGTGTACAATGTGGGTCATGATTTGTACTGAAACATGTTTCCTTAACACAACCATTGAATACTCTTGAATTATAATGGTCATGATGTTGAGGAATCCCATGTGTTTTAGTAATATCTATTCGAACTCAAATTTAGGACAAAGGCATGTCGTCTGCAGTGCTGATAATGATGGTATCGTTAATAAAGCATTGGATGAAAATAGTGATCGATTCTAAGAGAGGGTGTTCCGTACGATTCTACTCTTATAACGCACCTATAGATGCTCTTTTGTTTTAAATTTATAGTCAAGGAGGTTACGAATGCTTATGATATATATTCCTCTTTCGTCTATAGATTTCCGTCAGTCCTTGATGAGTGAAGATGGCGGCGAACCTTGAAGAAGAGCAATCCCTTCGAGAGTGTGAGGCGTACGTGCAACGCCACAATATCCAACAGATTTTGAAGGATGCCATCGTGAGCCTTTGTGTCAGCAGACCCGACAACCCCATCGCCTTCCTCCGAGACTACTTCCATAAGCTGGACAGGGTGAGGACGTGCACCACAATTTCCTATTTCTACTTCTCTTCACCCAGTCGGACTGTGTTTGATATGTCAGTGGTCTTAGCATCACTCATGTAACTCGTATTTGAGGCACGAAAGTCACTTGTGTAGCCTGGACGCCTAAACTCGATCACCAAGCCTATATTTGACAACTTTGGCTGATATTTCTTTACAACTACTGCTCCACCTCTTTATTATAAATATGAAGTTGTACATACTATACATAGTGTACTCAAAGGAATACAAAGGAATACAACACATCTGTGAGGGTTTCAGGCGGTGCTCACCAGTATTTACCTCGCTAAACGTCTTTGAAGTTTTGTTATGTTATGTTGGCTATATTAGGTTAAGTTATGGTTAGGTTAAGGTTGTTAGGTTACCGTTATGTTATGGTTAGGTTAGGTTCGGTTCAGTTAGGTCCGGTTATATAAGATTTTTACATTTTATTACCCAAAAATTAGGGTTCGCAACTTAGATTTTTTCTGGATTCGGTAATAAAATGTAAAAATCTTATATAACCGAACCTAACTGAACCGAACCGAACCTAACTGAACTGAACCGAACCTAACTGAATCGAACCTAAATGAACCGAACCGAACCTAACTTAACATAACCGTAATCTAATCGAACAACTTTAACCTAACCTAACCAACCTAACTTAACTTCAAAGACGTTTAGCGAGGTAAATACTGGTGAGCACCGCCTGAAACCTTCACAGATGTGTTGAGTACACTATGTATAGTATGTACAACTTCATATTTATAATAAAGAGGTGGAGCAGTAGTTGTAAAGAAATACCCTTTGGCTTAAGGACATTACCAGGTCAACCTTACCTTGTCTATCTGGACACTGCCCGGCCATATCTGTCCTAATGTAAGGAGGCAGCGGATTACATGTATTTGATGACTGTTTCTAGTCTTGTTGACAAGTATTAGTGAAAGTAGTAAGGTAAAATATTTAATAGAAGCATCCAGTAGAATTGTAAGATTTTTAATTGTGAACCTATTAAAGTGAAACTTTGATGGAAAGTCCCTCCCTCCCCTCACACTTACCTTCCACCCATCACACCTCATACTCCTTTTCTAGATTTTTATTAAAGGTCTCTTACTGTATTTATTGTATTGTCATGAACTTCATATGAAGAAAAAAAAGGTCATACAATAGAGTGCAATGGAATTGAGTGATTTTCTCTATTTTAATGTTTTTTTTTATTATTTTCTTTTTCTTTTATTACCCGAACCTTTTATAACCTGGTCTAACCTTACATCATAGCCTACGTTACTATATGCTACGATAAGTTAGGTTATATAAGGTTCAGTTTGATTTATTTCAAATTGAGCAGAGCAGTCCAGTGTCAGGACTGTCTCAGAGCGATGCTGTCCTATTATCTATAATTACCATGGCTTTCTTAAAGACGACCGCTCACTGAAACCTCAGATGTTTAGTATATTATGTATCCTGTGCAGTACTAAAATATTATACAAATCAGTTCTCAGTTGTTATTCTACAGATTTTTGTCATTAAATTAAAAAATTTCAATCTAATGAATGGGAATAGTCTTTGTTTCATAAAAAAAATTATGCATAAATGGCTGCAGCTTTACTTTTCAAAGGCGAAACAATTGGATAATTTACAGAAAGAGGTTCTCATAACATATGCTATTTTTGCTATTTTTGCTATTTGTGTTTCTCTTTTTTTTCTTGATCACTTTTCTTCCATAACGTTTTTGGTACCATGGCTTAAAAGCAAAGTTACATATACTATGAAAGATATTAGTAGCTGCCAGGAAAAGCTTGAGTTGTTAGTGAAACATGGTGAGCGCTGTGCCTTGAACTCACACTGCTGCCTGGCGGTGAGTATTAAACTCTTTTGAACGCTACCCAATGACAACACGATATCCAGGCATTAGTCAATCACGTTGCAATTTTTCATATCTCCCTCCCCCCTTTCCCAGAAGATGTCGAATGCAAGACAAGCTTAACAAATTGTGACTAGATTTAGGTTCCTTGTTCCCACCCCTTTCTGCTGTTTTGATTTTGTCCTGACCTCTGAGTTCTTTATTGCATCAGTAAGATACCTCTTTTTGATTGCTTTGGCATTTGTATATCCTCTGGATACAAAATAGATGTTGTCCACTTCGCAGCTCAATAAAGCTTATTGATGACTGAGCCTGGCTGGCTTGTGACGGTAGATATAAGACATCATGTATCATCTACGGAGGCAGGGTGTAGGAGAGGTTTTAGTGCAGAGAACTATTAAGGAAAGGGATCTCGGAGTAATGATGGATGAGCACCTGAGGTCAGGTGAAGACAAAATGGGTTTGTCTTCTTAAACGCTGTATCCCCTGCTCACCTAGCAGTATAATAGGTATGGGAGTAAGCCGAGGGTCTGTGACCTTGCAATCCCAGCAGGAGCAGAAGGCTGGAAATCCTACCATCCTGTATGTACTATTGGTCATTATAAAATATTTAAAAAGTACAGTGCTCCCTCCAATTTTGCAGGATCCAATTTTGCGATATTCCAATTTTGCGACCGAGACCAATTTCCATCTCTGCAAGCCCAGGTACAGTAAAATGGTCATTTAAATTAATTTTCTTATGGATAATGATAATGATTATGTTTTACTGTATTTTATTTTTATTGTAGGATGTATAATTACATGTATTTGTGTACAAACAAGGGCAAAAATATGACTAAAATCACCATAAGGTTAATTATTCCAATTTTGCGAATTCGCAATTTGCGGCTTGCAATGTCGACCAATTCCACGTAAAATTGGAGGGAGCACTGTACTATAAGAGGAAACCTTTTAACCACTTTAAACCAATTGTTCATTTCACACATATTGGTTGTATAGTTTTCATGTTGATCAACTCTTCAGTGCAACTACTCATGTTAATCAGTTCTCATTAAAATTTCTTCTTTTTATGATAAGCAGTAGTTTACATTGAATTAGTGGTTTGTAGCTAAAATAACTGATAGAGTGTTAGAGGATTTACTATGATACCAGATAGAAAAAGTAGTCATTATTCTTTTCTAGCAACTGAAAAAAGCAAAAAGAATCCATTGAATTGGTGTCCTGCACAAGACTGAAGACTGGGCATGGCTGTTTGGTAGCTCACCTTCTTGTGTCCTCCTTAGTGATGTGGAAGGGCTGTCCTGCACTCCTTTATCTGAGTAGAACATTTCTGTCTTAGATGAATGTAGTTCTTTAGTAGTGGGTAAGTGGGGTGCATAAGGTAAGCCTTGTGTTGTTGACCTGCAAAGGCCCTCCAGGAAACCAGCCTCACCCCACTACTCCTTGACTCTCCTGTGTTAGTTTATCCCAAATAAACCTGTTTTGTCTAAAAAAAAATAATGGTGTATTTCATAACAACATTAATGCAGTTGTGTGTGTGTGTGTTAAGCATGAATTTACATTTCATTTGACTTGTGGAGACTAATGAACACTTCTACACTGGTATGGTGACCACTCTTTGAATTATAACATCTGATTCCTGGATCATGACCACCACATTGCACTACTGGTGATAGTAGTGTGGTGCTGATCATTTGCACTCACAACTAGATCCATACTATATGTATCACTCATTGTGGTTGTCCTTTTAAGTGTTGCAATGGTTAACCTTTCATTGTGTGCATCTGTTAAATGATAACAGATGTCTCCTACAATTTGCAAGATTTTTTTTTTCTGAGACAGTTAACCTTATGGTATAATTTTCTTATTGTATTGATATATATTTCATTTCAACATTGTGTACACAAATGATGATCTACTTCAGAATCAAATATATACTTACACTTAAAATCTCTGTGACAGGAATGAATGGTGCATAAATGTTTATTATGATGGAGAACCTCATCAATTCAGGAAGACGTAAATGATTTGTAAGTGTTGCCTTAGCTTTGGGACATGATGTTATGCCTTTGCTAATATGATTGTCTGTGTTAAGACTGATAATACATACAAATATATTGCACCTTATTCCAATCGTTTGGTAGGATTTCAGGGATATTATTATGGTGGCCAACTAAAAGGCAGACGGATGCTTTTACATAGCACTAGAATATTTATTTTGTTATCCAATAGCTTCACTTACCTCATATTGACTGCATCACACGGAGGAAGCAGAGCACATTAATTTCCACTTCCCCACTCACACACCATGCCAATGTAGCACAACACTGATATCTGACATCTACGTCTATCTTTAGCATCAGGGAGAATACAGTACAGTATTCACACACAGACACACACACACACACACACGCACACGCACACACACACACACACACACACACACACACACACACACACACACACACACACACACACAGATAACATAGAGAAGAGATAAAGGAATTGGATGAAAGAAAAGCAATAGGACTAGGTGGGGTATCAGGATACATCTTGAAGGAGTGTAGACAAGAAATGGTTGAGCCAATTCATGCCCGTTGGTGTAATGGTTAGCACGCTCGGCTCATAACCGAGATGTTCTGGGTTCAAATTCCAGGTCTTCTGAAACACTGTAACCCTTGTTCACCTAGCCATAAATATAGAAACATATAGATTGATAAACAACCTGGAGGAAACAGATAGAAAAGATCTAATATTGAGAAGAAAAGGAGGGGCTAAAAACTTGAGGGGACACAAAAAAAAATTGCAAAAGGGAATTTGCTTGAACGATACAAAAAAATACAGTTTTCCCAAAAGAAGTATAGATACTTGGAATAGACTAAAGGAAGAAGTGATAATGGCAAAGAACGTACGTAAACTGAAGGAAAAACTGGACATATATAGATACCGAGACAGGACCACACGAGTGTAGCTCAGGCCCTGAATACTACAACTAGGTAAATATACACATTCACATACATACAGATAGACCTGTGATGTATGCTTTTATAATTTGTATTTATATTTACAGGTAAGTGTTGGCTGCTGATGCACTGGTGGTGAGGGTGTCACTTATTTTGAGGTAAGATTGATTTGCCTATATTTTTATTTTATTTATTAATTTATTTATTGGTTTGTTTGTTATCTTACAGGATAGGGAAGCTGGCCAAGGGTTAAACAAATAGTAAAAATATATATATATATATATATATATATATATATATATATATATATATATATAAAACTGCTGACGTTGATGCTCACATAAAGTATCTAGAGAAAGTCTGAGAGGGTTGGTCAATTTGTTTTTTTGAAGGATCATAGGAAGGTGGAAAAACAAAATTAAGCAAATTTCGAGAGTTTACTTATTTATTCTATTCATAATAGTACTTTTTATGGGTACAATATTATCTTAACTGTTCAAGTCATAGAACTATATTTTTCAGCACATCTGTATCAACTTCTTTGGTTTCAGTGAAACTTGGTTTTTGTATGAAAATTTGGTCGTTTTACCCTCATGGTAATATGACTTTCCTTTCACACTACTGGGTATTATCAAGCACAGTCTCATTTCATTACACCAAAGGCTCGTTATATGTCTTCAGACAATGCAATGAACCTATTTTTATAGATTTCTCCCTATATATGCATTCAAGCCCCACAACTATTTGAGTGTTGGTTGACCAGTATATTGCAGGACAAAAAAGGAACACTGCTTTTCTACCAAAGCAATATTCACATACACATACCAATCTCACATTGGTATCGGCAGCATGTGGACATGCAATGCTGTGCCACAACCATGCCAATTTCAGTCCTGGACTCATCTGGTGAGTCAAATTAATAGTATCAGCCATTGTGTTGATCAAACATTACTGATAAAGGTCATGCATCAAAAGGATGTCATCAATATTAATGCACCAGTCATTGTATTGCTCAAGCTGTACTAGTGAAGGTTAATGTATGAAGAAGAAAAAAATCACCAATGTTTTTGTTTAAAAATGAGCTGTATTTATATAAGGCAAAACATGATGCTCTCTACCCTTAAACCATACTCCTTAATCACTCAGGCAGAGCTTCTCACCACAGCATCGTTGATATTCTCATCAAAGCAACTATCAAACACACTTGTATGATCTTGTTGGCAGAAACAAAACTTACCAAAGTGTGTGTTGGTGATCAATAATCTATTTTCTCATCTAGGGTCAGCGCCTTTCTCTTCTCACTAGAGGTCTTACAAGACTTCATGACAAGTTACTTAGCAGACATAGTGCAATACTTATTGCCAATATAAGTGTATAGCATCATATGCAATGCTGAGTTCACTTTTCCAATGCTTATTTTTTCATTGAAAATTTTTTTTCCCTATTCATTGATCTCCTTAGCTTTGTCATCCATATTTTCCAGATTTTTTCTTTGTGTATTTGTATCTGATACACTGAGTTACACTACCATGATATTTACAGTAAGACTTTGTAGCGGACAATTGTGAACAAAATCTATTTATGTCATGGGCCATATGCATCGGGTCGTTTCGGTGGATGTTTTGATATTTTGATATTTTGTTATTTCTGATATTTTGATGTGAGCTTCATATGATTTGTGTATTCATATTATTTTTAACTGGTGGTGGTGGTGGAGTGGATGGTGTGTGCAGTGGTGAGGGGATCGGGTCAGTGAGTAGAGGTTGCTCAACCCTCTGTTGTGGCGTCATCTCCCTCCCTACCACCATTACTATTTATAATTTGTTTTACTTGATGATCCTTGTATTACCTTAAACTGATAAAATAACATACAAAAAATGCCATATGATAATGCTTTTTTGTTATATTATTATAAAATATAAGTAAATGATAGATACTTTTGTTGTGACCTGATTGAGATCTCGTACATACATAATTAGGGGAGGCGGTAGCCTAGTGGCTAGCAGTCAGGCATACCAGTTCAGGGTCCTGAGTTCGAGCCCCGGCACGTGCTGGCCACTTTTCTTTGGTAATACTGCCGAGTGGCCTAAGATCACCCACATGCTGCCAAAAAACTATCTTCGATGGGACTGCAAAGCTATATGCTCGAGAAGCTTCCACTGGCAGCGTGAACCTCAATAAGAAACGAAGCATCACTTAAAAAATCTAACCCACTCTACTAATGGGCGGAGGCCGACCATCTAAGGCCTCCATTAAACCTACCAGCGCCACGGGTAAAGGATAAAAAAAAAAGAAAACATCAAATTGCTAGTATATACTGACAGCATGGAAACTCCTTTGTATTCTATAAGATTAATACAGTCTGCAATCATTTTTATGTGTGGAAACTGTTGTATGTACCTGTCATAAAGCATTGAAAGTATTTTCCAAAGCAGCTTTTTTTTAGATAAGTGAAAACACTTTATCCATCCCCTTTGTATGAAGTGGAATACTTTCACTTATCCATGACCACACAAAGCCTTATAAAACTGACTTGTTATTCAGCTGCAGCTCAGATCATAGAACACAGACAAATCATCCAAACATTCAGACTGTCACTGGCTCTGTACCATTGTGATAGGAATGAAGAAAATACTAAATAATTTGATTGATTATTTATTTTGTCTTGCAAGGCATTAAGTGACTTGGTTTGTGTTCCTTTAGTTTAAATTCAGTTGTGGTACACATAGATATACATTTAAACTGGCACCTGCACATTTTGTATTCGTTGTGGTGCCTCTCGTTATGTAGTCATAGCATGTACCTGTTGCTGCCTGCACTATTGCACGCTGTGATGCCTAATGAGATGTAATGAACTCTATGAAGGTCACTAACAAACTGACAAGATCTAGCTTGGATAATGCCTGTTTTGCCCGAGGAACTCTGAGAAGGACAAACTGACAACCTGTATGTTCTAGTGTGACTTGTGGTCCCAGGTGAGGGGTCTTGACCAATTATGGACCCCAAGGTGAAGGAGTACATAGATATGAGCACTGTGACAAAGCGTGACAACTAGTATCACCTGATCTGCCTTTACCTTGTACATATTTTGTGGTGATTGAGAAACACACCAAATAAATAAAGGATTACTTGGGAATCTGGCTGCCAAATTGTAATTAGTCCTGGTGAGCCCTTGACTTGGCAATGCATTAGTTGTGTGTCCAATAGTAACTGGAATTATAATGGAATTTAGTGAATCATCATTACTTGTAATTACATCACCAATTTGTTTGTTGCATCTCATCTATTTAATTATTATAAAGGAGATTCATAGGAAAGCATTTTATGTAGCTATTTACTATGAAGATATTTTGTAAATTAGGCATACTTATGTAGTTGATTGCTTGCTTGTGGATTCCAGGAAATAATTTGGTTTCTCTGTATTCTAGCCTCATTATCTCTTTGTTTACGAGACATTACACGTATAGGTTATTACTTCCAAGTAATACATCACCATCATTTGCAGAGAAAATACATGGCAACATTTTAGACACTAAATCATAAATGTGTATTGCATCATTTGGGGAATAAACATCAGTATGTATTACTAGATTGGCGCACATCAATAATAGACCAGTATTTTTTAAGAATATGACGCAGTAGATACTTAGCTTAAGTAAGCATCATCACCATCATAAACCTGTTACCTCACTAAATGGGTACATACATAGGTTGTAGAGAGCCATTCAGAATCACTTACATCAAAGTTAACAGCAAGGAAAGAGGTAGATGGCCATGACCAATTCACGCTTGACCAGTAACAAGGATGCACCAAACTCCACCAGTGCAGCAGCTAGTGTTTAGTTATTAGTGACATCAGAGTGACAGAAACAGTTGTAACACAAACGACAAACTATTGCCGGTTGTTGTAATGCAGGTACCCCGGGAAGGGCATCACCATATGTATTTCTGAAGCTGTAATTTAGATCTGCCAAATCACATGTCTGTGATAGTCCCTGTTTCAAATTATTGATTTGAAGATAATTGATATTAGGCTTGAATGTTAATTTGAAGTGAATGGTGTGGGCGAAGATGCTCAGAAGATAGTTTTTGTCATAACATTAATGATGAAGGGGCATTACGAGAAATCTGGTGCGGCACAGTATGTTAGAGTTGGTGTTGTGTGCAACTGGAGGCTGGTGGTGGCCAGGCACAACGTGGGCCACCCAGTTGAAAGTCTTGAGTAATGAGCCTACGCCTCATCGACCCTGTTGTTATTATGATGGCATGTCATGATGGTGTGATGGCCTTTTGGCGTGTCCGCGTCTCCTGCCTAGCTCCATTCATCTAATATACAACCTCATGCACACAGTGGTGGTCCTGGGCATAGGCGGTATAGGCAGCCGCCTATACATGGTCAGTCAGCTGTAATACGACAATCAGTAACTTTTTATTAAGGCCTTAACAAGCAATGTTTACTAACAGACGCTAGCAAAAAGTGTCTCATAAAACCTAACAAATCCACTGCTAGCACTGACAAGGCTTAGCAAACAATGTTAGGTAACAACTGTTTTGTTACTGAATGTAGCTAAAATCCACTGAGGGGGGGGCACCTTTGTATGTTCTCGCCTAGGGCACCAGAAATGCCAGGACTGCTATTCTATGAATTTTTGACGTAAACCTCATATTTTTTTGGGAGTTATTGAAAAAAATATGATTTCAGCCAAGGGGTGGGAAAACGTATTTTAGTTAGGTTAGGTTACGTTAAGATTTTTGTTGATATAACAACACAACTCATGAAAACTGGTACCAAAGGGTTCTCGGGCATGCTGATCACGAATCTGGAATCAGATTTGTCATTACTATAATATTTTGTATTTTCCATTTTGTGGCCTGTAAATTCCACCTGAATTGAGGTCGAAGGAGTTTTTTCTTGTTTTACTACGTAAATATTAGTCCTACAGAAAAATTGCATATATATAAAGTTATGGAGTTTGATAATGTCTATCTCATACTGTCATCATCTTTTCAATAACTCTAATACTTATGAAGAAAATTGAAATGATGTGAAATATATTAATGCATAATACTTTACACTGCTACATCTTTAATTACTTCCCAATTTCAATTTCCTATAGCTTAATAGAACGAGCGTCTTCTGTTCTTTCTTATATATTCAATACGTTTTTTACGTAAACCCCATACATTTCGAGTAATTTCAAAATATATGATTTATGTAAAAAACTCTTAGGGTGTACCCTACAAAATTTCATGCAAATTTCCATACCTCCGAATCTCATGTAAATTTATACAATGAGGTTTTCGGTCATGCTGAACACGAATCTAGCGTGATTTTCCTGATTACTATAATATCACACTGTATTTCACCCTTGCTTGTCTAATAATAATGAAATAACCATTATTTAACTTTACTGGCTAATGCTGGTCTCATATGACATAAATACATAGAGGTGACCTATCCTAATTCTACACAATTTAACGTATTGGTGTTATTTGGTTTCCATATCTTAAACTGTTAGCGAATTAAAACTGATTAAAACCGATTAAAAGTTATTAAAAGTACTTTTTACATTCCTTCAACTATACACCAACAAAACACACTTAAACACGGTGGCGGTGTGTGGGATGTTTTAGGATGTGTATAAGTGTGTTTTGTGGGTGTATAGTTGAAGTAATGTAAAAAGTACTTTTAATAACTTTTAATCAGTTTTAATTCGTTAACAGTTCAAGATATGGAAACCAAATAACAATTATACGTTAAATTGTGTAGAATTAGAATAGGTCATCTCTATGTATTTATGTCATATGAGACCAGCATTAGCCAGTAAAGTTCAATAATGGTTATTTCATTATTGTTATTAGGCAAGCAAGGGTGAAATACAGTTTGATATTATAGTAATCAGGAAAATAAGGCCATATTCGTGTTCAACATGACCGAAAACCTCATTGTACCAATTTACATGAGATTCGGAGGGATGGAAATTTGCATGAAATTTTGTAGGGTACACCCTAAGAGTTTTTTACATAAATCATATATTTTGAAATAACTCGAAATGTATGGGGTTTACGTAAAAAACGTATGGAATATAAAAGAAAGAACAGAAGACGCTCGTTCTATTAAGCTATAGGAAATTGAAATTGGGAAGTAATTAAAGATGTAGCAGTGTAAAGTATTATGCATTAATATATTTCACATCATTTCAATTTTCTTCATAAATATTAGAGTTATTGGAAAGATGATGACAGTATGAGATAGACATTATCACACTCCATAACTTTATATATATGCAATTTTCCTGTAGGACTAATATTTACGTAGTAAAATGAGAAAAAAACTCCTTCGACCTCAATTCTGGTGGAATTTACAGGCCACAAAATGGAAAATACAAAATATTATAGTAATGACAAATCTAATTCCAGATTCGTGATCAGCATGCCCGAGAACCCTTTGGTACCAATTTTCATGAGTTGTGTTGTTATATTAACAAAAACCTTAACCTAACCTAACCTAACTAAAATACGTTTTCCCACCCTTTGGCTGAAATCATATTTTTTTCAATAACTTCAAAAGTATGAGGTTTACATCAAAAATGTATAGAATAGTCAAGAAAGAGTAAAAGACGTGCATTCTATTGAGCTTTAGTAAAATGGAATTGGAATGTAAGTATAGTCAGTGGCGGTCCTGGGCATAGGCGGTATAGTCAGCCGCCTAGGGCGCCAGTTGTGGCAAGGGGCGACACAGCATGGTCAGTCAGCTGTAATACGACAATCAGTAACTTTTTATTAAGGCCTTAACAAGCAATGTTTACTAACAGACACTGACAAAAAGTGTCTCATAAAACCCTACAAATCCGCTGCTAGCACTGACAAGGCTTAGCAAACAATGTTAGGTAACAACTGTTTTGTTACTTAATGTAGCGAAAATCCACTGAGGACGGGGGGGGGGAGCACCTTTGTATGTTCTCGCCTAGGGCGCCAGAAATGCCAGGACCGCCACTGCATGCACATGATCCCCGGCCGCCCTTTGCTTGGCGTGGGTCCCTGCCCTGCTGGAGACCCTGAGTCCCAGCTAGTGTTGGCCACCGAACTAATTTATTGATACTAATGACATCAGGGTCATTTGACTATGAGTGGGTTACTATCACTCGCTAGTGTGGAACAGACATTGTTGTCCTCATCTGCAGTAAGGCCATGTTCGTGTCCTCTGTGGCAGCGAAGCATGATTGTAAGACATTGGATCACGAAGGTGAATGGCAAACAAACAAATTACCTGGAGTAGTTACGCTCTGTAACAATATCGGATAACGTAGAAGCATTATATAGAGCATTCCCAAAATAATCGTTGGGTTTAATGGGAATGTCTCCTGTCTCAGCCTAACAAAAGGAAGGACAGGTCAGCCTTTTATACCTCTGCAGCAGGCAAGTGGAAGCCGTGGGCCCTCACCAGCAGGCGTGACGTCCTACCCTGCGACTGCTCTCTGCTGCGTCCTTCCGTGATGTAAATATAATTATTTTGTAAGGTTTCGAGGATGCGCCCTCTGGATACACAACTATTCTGCTCACACAAGCATAAATATAAATGAGCATTCTAGAGTGTTCATTAGTATGGAGGAGCAGAAACATCCGCGGTGAAACCCTTCCTTTCCAAGTGACTGTTCATGGTGTTGCCAGTTTCGTCTGCATTGATGTCGACGTTAAACAGTCATAAACGTGACATTCCAAGGAGTTATGGTGAATGTTATCTTACTTTTTTGACACTCATGTTCAGAAAATGATTGGTGATCCTGTAGCCTTGATCTGGGGAGCAATTTCTATTATTCTGACACACTCCTGTCAATAGGTGTGCATTGAAACATGTTATCTATTCAGAAAATTTTATTTTGCGTCTGTATTCAATATTCGGTGATAAATGTGGTGTGTGTGTGTGTGTGTGTGTCCTAAGAGGCAGGTCTTTTCTTCGGGAAGTCGGGAAGCGTGGGAGGCCAGTGCATGCCGATGTCTTGGCAGAGTAGGACAGGGACGGCGGGAATTGGCAGCAGCAGGTGTGTAGCAGCCACGCCCCGCTTGGTCGCCTCCCCCCTCCCTCAACGCAGGGTGTGGCGCGGGGAGGGACGGGGCGAGGGGCCATGTAAGGGTCTCATACATGATGAGGTATGAGGATCATTAACGTGAGGTGCAGCAGTCGTTTGTCCTTGAGGAGGGGATGGTTGTGCCGCGTTATTGCCAAGGCGGTGCTGCACCACCCACTGCTGTCTGGTGGCGGGGTGGTGAAGAGGCAGCGACGTACCACTCCGGGAATGGAAGTGTGGCAGTGTTTGCCTTGATGCACACCGTGTTTGTGACGTTGCTCACTCTGCACACGTAAAAAATATCCCCTACGGATGATGGCTGATAGTTAAACTTAAAGCAAATTAAGACTGCATAATAGTAGCAGTAGTAGTAATAGTTGTTGTTGATGATGATGATGTGTATACATATTGAAGAGGCAGGCAAGCAACAGATGACCCTTGCCACTTTTCTGACAGTTGTTATAGTGGAACCACAGTCCAACTAGGGAGTCGCTCATCCCTCGTTATAATAATGAACCAGGATCTGAGCTCTGGCCTTGAAACTGTTGAGAGTGGGTTTGGTGATAGAAAGAATGGAAGGTTATTGTCTGTGCTTGCCCCTCTATCCACATACACACACGCTCTCTCTCTCTCTCTCTCTCTCTCTCTCTCTCTCTCTCTCTCTCTCTCTCTCTCTCTCTCTCTCTCTCTCTCTCTCTCTCTCTCTCCTATTTTTTTCAGACTAAACTGTAGGAAGGAGGGAGAAGATGACATAATTTCCCTGTAAAGCTGGTGAAAACATGGAAGATGGTGATCAATTTATGAGAGAGAGAGAGAGAGAGAGAGAGAGAGAGAGAGAGAGAGAGTGAGAGTGAGTGAGTGAGTGAGTGAGTGAGTGAGAGTGAGAGTTTGTGTGTGTGTGGACGGCATGTGCTTGCTAAGTCCAGGTTGAGGAAGGCAGCGTTGGCCATGTCAGCAGCAGAAAAGTTGTAGTGTAGTAGCGGGTGGATCAGGCGGCAAGAACGAAGGGTGTGAGACTGGACGAATTCATGGGACAAGCGACTCTCACGTGCACTGTTTATTTACGTTTTTTTTTTTTCTCTCCCGTTTTAGCGTTGGTGTGTGGTGTGTGGCAACACCTCACTGCCAACCAAGGCCTTGATGGTATGGTTTAAGGTTTTCTTTGTACACTCACCTTCACCTTGCCCTCAAGACGGAATTTTATTGCTCTCTCTCTCTCTCTCTCTCTCTCTCTCTCTCTCTCTCTCTCTCTCTCTCTCTCTCTCTCTCTCTCTCTCTCTCTCTCTCTCTCTCTCTCTCTCTCTCTCTTTCTCTTTATATATATATATATATATATATATATATATATAGTTATATATATATATATATATATATATATATATATACACATATACACACATATATATACATATATATATATATATATATATATATATATATATATATATATATATATATATATATACATATATACACACATATATATATATATATATATATATATATATATATATATATACACATATACACACATATATATATATATATATATATATATATATATATACATATATATATATATATATATATATATACATATATATATATATATATATATATATATATATATACATATATATATATATATATATATATATATATATATATATATATATATATATATATATATATATAGAGAGAGAGAGAGAGAGAGAGAGAGAGAGAGATGAATATATATAGTAATGAATAAACCGCGTACATGTAATGGAATGAATGCTCACAGTGTGTGGTGTGGCAGCAGTGTCGTGCAGTGTGTCCATAGTGGAGCAGAATTAGCGAATCGGTGTGTACAGTTAACTGAAACAGTACCACCTGTCATTTGTTGTGTCAATGTGTGCTTTCTGCTCACCATCGTGACGCGTTGGTGGTGTGCGTGAGGCTGCTGCTGCTGTTGCTGTTGACTTCTTACCCGCTTGATGTTTGCACCACATACTGGGTCTTCCTGCAAGGCTTTTATTTATTTATTTTTTTCGTTATAACTCGTCAGAAAATTTTGTTTCGTCACTTATGTCTGTGTCTCATACAGACTGTGAGTCACTACATGATTGTAGAGCCTCCGCTGCTGCTTCCTCCGTCAGCAGTATTTTCTTCAACCCTCATCATTCGTAACGTTCACGTTTTGACGTACATATTGCAAATGCTGCACCCTACCAATATCTTAGTGTGTGTTTGTAAAAGATAGATAATTCCTTTTCTGCCCAAAAATCTTGTGAATGACAAAAGTGAACAAGAGAAAGGCAAGGTTGTTCAAAATTAAGTGTTTTTATTGTGTTGTGTTGATCACGTCAACGGCAAGACATGAAGTGGACAGGAAAGAATAAAAAGTTTGCAGGCAGAACTTGGCAGAGATTTGCACTGTGCCGTGATCCATAGAGAAGTTTAGAGGTTTTCGTTTAACAGTGGACGTGGAATTGCTTATGATGATGATTATTATCAAAATGACTTGTCCAAACCTATCTAGCATTGAGGCTCCGTAGTGTTTACAACTTTCGAATGCATTTGTATGACTCACATTTAACTTCAAGTTTATAAGTGACTTAGAATTGTAAACAATTCAGTGGAAATCTGCCGCGGCGCCTCCTGACATTGAGCCCCGGGATGTGTGGAGGGGTTGGGGAGGTGTTCCGAGCCTGGCAGGCTTGTTCTCATACACGTTTTGCTTTGCATTGAAGGACTGAAACACTACTAGACACCTGTACCTTCAAGCTGTACCTTGGGTTTTGCAGAGTGAGTGCTGCCTCAGCCACGCCCACTGCTGCCCTCTTGTGCCTGTTTGCCTAGAGACAGTCAGCTGTGTGTGTGTGTGTGTGTGTGTGTGTCTGTGTCTGTGTCTGTGTCTGTGTCTGTGTCGTGGGCTAGCGAACAGTGGGCAGCACACAGTCGCATGTTCGCCGCACCGCGAGTCCGATATCCCCGCCACAGCCACAAAAAAATATTCATGATACTGTAGCGCGTTGCCGCCGGTGATTAATGTTGGATGGAGGTGATGGGGCGCTGCGCGGATCCTATCCTGGATGGACATCGGGAGTCACGAGGCATCACTAATATGAGCTGCAATGCGCCAGCTAATGAGTTCAGTTTTGCTGCGGCAGCATGACGTCAGTGGCTCCAGCGCTGGGCTTCACAAGGGCGAGATCAATGCTGGTGGTGTCTCGCATCCGCATCGAGGCTCATCTCGCCCAGTCAGCACAGGTTTTCCCAAAGGACGAAAATGTTATCCCTTCTACGTCTCGTCCACAGCGCCACGCCATCTGAAGTGCACTGGCTTGTGGAGGCGCGTCACGTCACATCATGCAAGGGTTCATTGCGTCCGGGTGAACCTGATCCCCTTGCTAGCTGTGCTCTGTGGCGGCGCTCATGTGTAGCTGCTGTGCACCGCTGGGCTGTGGCCTCGTGCAGGGACGTAGCTCTCGTTTAGGCGACACAGTGCACCTTTTTGTTGCGTGCGTGACTTCACCGCACCCAAATTAACCTCATCGTCTTCATTTAACTTGGCTCCGCACAGTCTCTCTCTCTCTCTCTCTCTCTCTCTCTCTCTCTCTCTCTCTCTCTCTCTCTCTCTCCTCTCTCTCTCTCTCTCTCTCTCTCTCTCTCTCTCTCCTCTCCTCTCCTCTCTCTCTCTCCTCTCTTTTTTCTTCTCTCTCTCTCTCTCTCTCTCTCTCTCTCTCTCTCTCTCTCTCTCTCTCTCTCTCTCTCTCTCTCTCTCTCTCTCTCTCTCTCTCTCCTCTCCTCTCCTCTCCTCTCCTCTCTTTTCTCTCTCTCTCTCTCTCTCTCTCTCTCTCTCTCTCTCTCTCTCTCTCTCTCTCTCTCTCTCTCTCTCTCTCTCTCTCTCTCTCTCTCTGACCCACCCTCCCGCCACGGGACTGGGTGATGGTGTAACCTTCTTGAATCCTTCGCCGTTATAATTAAGACGCCCAACTTTTCTAGCGGCACGTATTCCTGAGCAGTTTCTGTATCGTGAGCGTCATCTTATTTTCTACCCACATGAAGCCTTTGGGGATTTAATATATTAAGTCTGAACTTTACCGTTACATACCTCCATGTTTAGATCAACTTTAGGGTCTTAAGATACTCGTGACTTTATCTTGACTTTAATATTATGCTGAGTTATAGGGTATGTTTTGGCAGAGTGGTGGCGGGGGAGGACTCAGCGCTGCACAGCCGCCGCGAGCGATGCTGCTGTGTGCCCTCAGTGGTGTGTCACAGACTGGTGATGGTGGGTAGGGGTGTTACCGTGGCACCTGTAAAGGGCCGAGAGTGATTAAGAGGGACTGGAGTCTCCTGTCGCAGTCAGTTGTGGCCTTTTCAGGGGTGCTGGCGGGAGGCAACAAGAAATCCCGCGTTGGCATCTGGCTGGTTTTATGGTCCCAGTTACCGTCGGGTTCTTCTTGGTGTCAGTCTTTAGCTTCGCTGCTGGAGGAGAGACCCGCCACGAGCTGTGCTGTGTGTGTCCTTAGTAACCCATCGCTGTAGAGTGACAGAGCGTGGTGTTGTGACGGTGCATGCCGCTTGGAAAGTGTTGCCGAACAGTGTAGTGTGATGCGTGTATGGAATGAGTGGCGTGTGCTGGGAAGCATGTCGGGGTGACTGGGGCGTCCTGAATCCGAGGAGTCATGTGCCAGTAGTCTGCCCTAGACCCTCGCCGGGCCAGCACGCGCCGACAGCCTCTTGGTTACGCCCCCTCGCTCCTCGCACCGCGTAATTTTACGTCATTACCACACTTGTTATGACCTCGGAAATTTATCGCGGTGGACGCTTTGACAGTTTGCATTAACAAATTGCAGAAGGGTTTGCGTCCAATATTTTATGTGGCTGTAAAGAAACCATGGATGATGCCGTAATTGTATAATTATCCAGATATTGATTGGGAATTGCATTTCTCGAAACAAGTCATATAATAAATGAATCCCAGGGCTCACCTTGTCCCCAGCAACACTGCCACTGATAAAGGAGGCGCCCCGTGACACACAGTGTGGTTGCTGGGGTGGGCGCAGGGCTCCGTGGTGGGTAGAGTGCATTATATGGGCGCTTTTCAGCCGCTCAAGAGGTCCCCGCCCTCTTCCTCTCTGGTGTCGGTGTTGGCGGCGGCCAAGGGAAGGCAGGCGTTGTGAGCCTCGAGTGGCCGGGCAGGTCAAGTGGCCATTTGAGAAGTGACCGGCCTAGTGTTCCTCCCTACCCCTCCCGAACCTTGCATTCCCACCTCCTTATCTTGTGCCGCGCGCTATCTCTTACCATTGGAGGCTGATGCTTAGGTTTTGGGGTCCGTTTGAGGTTTATCGTGAGTGTGTTACACCATCTGACAATGAAAAATCATCATTTGCCGCTTATGTGAGGGTTGAACACTTGTGTTGGATGCAGACTGTGAAGCCTGTTGCAGGGTTTTCCTCATCCTGTGCTGAGAGGCGCCGACGAGCCCCCAAACCCTTACCCTGTGTCCAGGGACAACCTGTTCTCGCCATCACTCAATCATCTCACTTGTATAGGAATTTGACCTCAGCTTTAGTGGATTGCATCGTACCATAATTGTGTGCGTGTGTTGGTTCATTAGAGGGAGAGAGAGAGAGAGAGAGAGAGAGAGAGAGAGAGAGAGAGAGAGAGAGAGAGAGAGAGAGAGAGAGAATTGGCTATATCAATTCATCAGTTCACTGGGTAGAGAGTGAGACCTGTACACACTGGTTGATGTGAAGGACGATGGTCGCGTGCGTTAGGTGTACGGAGCGAGGCACACACTGTAACGAAGACTGCGGAGGATGGCCTGACGTGCGAGCCTGACCATTAACGCGTATATCATCTCTGTACAGGTGAACAGAGCCTTAATTACAAGTGCCTTCAAGAACATTACACCTTGAGTGGAAGTGAACAGTGAGTGTGACCCGAGATAGTTGGTTCTTTGGCCGTGCAGGTGGTTGAGCCGAAGTGGTGTGTAAGCAGAGGCTGGCAGACACCATGGGCAACTCAGACAACGAGGTGAGTGCCGGGATTGTTGGAACAGTAGAGTGTACCTTTGTGTTGTGTTCCTTTGAGGTGAGTTGCTGTTTCAGGTCTGGGTTTCCTTATTGGGACGCTCAGTAAAGAGGCGGGGAAGAGGAACTCATCGGTGTTGCCAAGGGATGGGGTTTATCTAGGCCACATGTGAAATTGTCATGCTGTAAAAATGACTCATAATTGCAATGTTAGGCCTAGGAAAGTCGTGTCGCGTGGTACATTATGTTGGTTATGGTAAATGTGATGATTGTCAAAGGTAAAAGGCGAGGGAAGGAGGGAAGGCAGTGGTGATGGACAAGGTGAACATTCCCCTCCCTCCTCCCTCCTCTCTTTACACAGACAGCTGCAGTGGGCGTGTGCTGACACTTGTCGAGATAGTGTGGTGCTGAGGGAATAGCAGCAGGCCCTGTCCCCCCTCTGATAACCCCTCCCCTACCCCACTTCAAGCGATTCAGTATTCAGAGATGTGTGTGTGTGTGTGTGTGTGTGTGTGTGTGTGTGCGTGTCCTTCCCTTGAATGCAGTCTTCTTACATGACTATGTACTGCTTCAGTCTCCTTGAAGTATGGCTTTAGTACCGAGGAACCTTGAGCATTCTGGGTCATAGCTATATAGTTGTATTTATACCTTGCTTTTATTTATATTTTAGGATACCACTTATCAAATCCAATGCTGGTGTTGCATACGAGGTCAGCTTGATGAAGGAAATGTTACAGTATACGTATGTACATTGTAGAAAAAATTAGAATTACATGTTGAAATTCTTTAAATAAAACAAAAGATCAGATGTTTGTTGTAAATTTAGGTGGGTGTAGAAGCATGACAACGGCCAGTTTGAACAAAACGCACTAGAAAAAACAGGAGGTATAATACGGCTTCATCCACGATAATTGAGCCAAGAACGTGAGTTAGTAGTCCATTTGTAGTGTATTTAAGTGTAGCTACGTAGCGTGACGAGTTAGTCTCCCTGAAAGCAGTGGCACAAAGTAAGCGAGTGATTATGTTCAGCACCGCAAAGAAGACGAAGGTACTAACATTAGAGGAAAGTGAAGGTGAGAAGGCCTTCGACTCCCCTTTTCACCGGTGTTCAATATTACCTGTACGTGGTGTGGGAAGGTAGAGAGACACCTTCACGCAGGAGAGGAGTGTACAGGCTATATACGGGGAGGTCGAGGCCACTGTATAATGCGAGACTTGAATTAGGAGAAGAAAAGAAAGTTTGTGTCTGTGTCTGTGTCTGCAGGTGTCGAGTGGCGATGCAGAGCTTTGAGCGGCGCCGAAACATGTTAGTAAATGAGGTAGTGTGACATTCTTACCAACTACCTATATGTGACAACAGTAATATGCTGGTGTTATGGTGTCAAGATAATGCTTTGGGATACTTAAAGAAATTTGTCACTGGTTGCCTCATCGATTAGAAGCACTAAGTTCCGCTAACCCCATTCCGAGAGGTGAGGAGGGGTGGACGTGAGGGTTGGGAGCACCACACCTGACAAACAATGCAGGTGTAGTAGCAGAGTTATGACCGTGTAAATGGCCTGGGCAGTGTGACTCAAGGGATTATTAATATCTCGGATTAAATAGGTGAAGACAGAGCACCAGGAACACCTCTCGCTAGCAGTAACCTAGATTCTGGTGAAGGGAAGCAGTCTGTCTCCACGCCACGATACACAAACATTAAGCAAAGACGAGAGAGGATCTATAACCATGGTGTTTAGAAGACAAAAACCGTGTGGGGCTTCCCTCTCCCCAATCCCCACATACTGAAACAGAAAAGTGTTGAAGGGGGAGGGAGCCCATTCACCCATGGACCCACGATGTTGTTCCTGTTCCTGCGAGGGTGGTCAGGCTTGGGTTTTGGTGGAAGGAAACCTGCACTGGTGGGTAGATGTCAGGAAATTGTGGTGCCCGTGAAACATTCTACGGAGCCTCGGAAACTTTGCACTAGGGAACGAAAAAAAGTCGTAACCATGTGGTAGTTTGGGAAAATTTTATCACCCACCTTTATTTTTATAGTGGAGGAGGGAGATGAGGGAAAAGGGAGAGGTCATGTGAAGGTCTCATAGTATAGAAGAAAAATATATATGTCAAGGGAGGTAGTACGTACTGTACATTTCCGCATAAAATATGTAAATAGACGCAGTAATAGGATGATAAATCTTGTCCACATTTTAGGAGTGAGGGTGGAAGGTAACAGTCCAGGTAGCAGCAGTGTATAGGTGGAGTTGACATGTGTTTTGTGTTAACATTTGTATTATTCATAGTCACCTCCACGCCCACGTAATGAACCCTTTGACAGAACCATAACACGTGCTGTACTGTGTATGACCATTCACATCACCATGCACTGACTCAACTGTGTCATGGACGAGACGGACTGACGGTCAATTCTCACACACACACACACACACACACACACACACACACACACACACACACACACACACACACACACACACACACAGAAAAAGAGAAGTACGGAGCGATATTCTTGCATTGATATACCAGAGTTTCACGTAGCGTTGGGGGGAGAGAGGATGTAGGTGAGTGTCAGGAGCAGCACAGGTCGTGGCAGTGGCGTGTACAAAGGGCCCGCCGCTGTGCTTGTCAGGAGTTAAGAGCACGGTGAGATGCAGCCCCAGCCAGGCCATGCATGTATACACAACGCTACACACACCGGGTGGAAAATGACAAACTCTCATGCCTGCCCTCGAGTGTGTGTGTGTGTGTGTGTGTGTGTGTGTGTGTGTGTGTGTGTGTGTGCAGGGAAAGGCCCGGTTCAGACGACTCCGTTCTGCTGTGCTTGTGACACGGGGGCAGCATCGTCAGTGACGTCACTCTGACTCGTACATTATGAACTGGTGTGACGATATAGAAGGACCAGCGGTACGGTTCGTCCTGCGCATGTTTATAATTCATTGTTTGTTAAAATAAACAGACGTAACCTGACCTGAATGAAGATAACCTAATCTAACAACCTATCGCCTTAGAGCGTGATATTTCGATGAGAGTGACAGTCCGCGTCGTCTGTTTAAACAGCCAGAGTTCTGTACATGTGCAGGACCAACTGTACCGCCGGAACTTGTCTGCCTCGGAGATGACTTACCCGAGACGGGAGTTTGATGCTGCTGATTTATCGTGTACGCTGCTGTTTCTGTTTTTGATAAAACATGGAAATAACGTTCATTGTTATACGAATGTTGTTATTCAATCAGTGTTCATATTGGAAGAGGAAGGACTATACTGCACAATGTTGCAGCCACATGAAAGAGATGAGGAACGTGGAAGCGGCATCACGTAGGTAGAGCCAATTGGTTACACACTCCCGCTGTGACGACTGCGGCGACAAACTATTCATTTCAATCTGGTTCATTCACTGCATTGTGCTGTGATTGTGTTTGCCAGTTATGATAGAATTGTAGTATGTCATAAACTCCTGGAGTCATTATAAAGACTTCTTCGAAACTTCGCTGGTTTCTTTACCTTTCCCTCCCTAAATGAACAACCGATATTCACCTCGAAGCGACCAATGAATCAATAATTGTTTTGCACAAACTATTATTTTCGCTCGTGAACAGGCCAGACGGCGATTGACACAAGCTAGTCCAACAGTAAGACTGAAAGGTGTGGGTGTGATGTTATATAACCATCACTGTCGGGGGTGTTTGTGTGTGTGTGTCCATGGATGGGTGTGCCGCGTGAATGAGCGTCACAAGTCGTGTGCATCATTGCGGCCACACATACAAGAAGTACATGACGTCACTGCTCCTACGTTCCGAACACCCCCACGTGACTTAAAGCTGCCGTCAGCCGCCTCGTGCTCACCGGGTTAGAGGGAGGGGAAGGGGAAGGATCGCGGCAGATCGGGACGGTCAGACGTGGTGGTCGCTGTTGCCGATCATACCTTACCATGTTTGGAGTCTTCTTTCCATTTGTAGAGATTCCCTCCTGACCTCGCCATCGACACTTACTATTAGTTATATATATATATATATATATATATATATATATATATATATATATATATATATATATATATATATATATATAGAGAGAGAGAGAGAGAGAGAGAGAGAGAGAGAGAGAGAGAGATATGACAGAAAGACACACATATTCAACATTGAGTATTGGCTGTTCAGGGACACATAATAACACAAACTATATCCATCATCATGTCTTGCAAAATGTTTTCGTCAAGCTCAACCAGTAAATTGAAGGAATAATCCTAAATGAAGAATACTTGAACTATATATGTTTTGCAGACAATCTTTAATATCAAAACCGGAGGGAATGTTGACGGATTTGATACTAACGTTCAATGACCTATTGCTAGTGAATATTGCAGCGGCAATAATTTTCGAGATGAAATTCATGAAATGGGTGAATGAATATAATTACATGTGTCAAGAAATAGTGTCATAAAAAGCTGACTGGCTGGACCCAGAGAGAGAGAGAGAGAGAGAGAGAGAGAGAGAGAGAGAGAGAGAGAGAGAGAGAGAGATAAGACTGAAAAATGTGCAACCAAAACTTAATAGAGATTGGCATAGTGCCGTGACTTATGGGGAAGGCTAGGAAGGTCTTTGTCCAGTGGTGGCTCGTAATGCTTGAATTATGAGTGTTTTTTTTTTCTTTGTGTGTGTGTGTGTGTGTGTGTGTGTTTGGTTGCTTCACACACACACACACACACACACACACACACACACACACACACACACACACACATCTAATATCTTCCACTTTTGTAACTTTAAAATGTATATTTTCAGCTTATGCCTGCAATTTCAAATAAATTTTTATTGTTATTATTATTACATATGGGCACGCATGAGAGAGAGAGAGAGAGAGAGAGAGAGAGAGAGAGAGAGAGAGAGAGAGAGAGAGAGAGAGAGAGAGAGAGAGAGAATGTTATTTGCTTATAGTTGATTGGAAGAGAGCGCGGGAGCAGCACTACGTGGCAGCTTGTCAGGTGGAACTCATTGAAGGACTCATGTTATGGGATAAGTGGGGTGAGTTCTGGGACGGTTTCGTCCTCTAGGCAAGAGGCGGGAGTAGGACACTTCAAGGTGCATCCTGAATCAACCGATCTCTGCTGCAGAAGGTTACCTGTTTTAGCATGCAAGCCATCTGCACAGGAAGTGGAAATGAACAACCTCGCCTCCATGTCCCATCACCCCAAGGAATTGTGCCGTAAAGGCCTGTAAGGGGCTTGAGTACCTGGCGAACCTAACACCTTTCCAACACTACACATTCGCTGCTCCCCACCAAATCTGTGCACTCTTTTTTATTCTATTGTTACTGTCTAATGTATTTCGTGGAACTTGATTTTGTCTATATGTGTTGGTGTATTCACCCACGGCCTTGAAGATCACTTGCTAGACTCGTGAACTCCAGTCATTACCCTCTAGAACTATTTATGGGTGAAAACCAGTCCTCTTACTCATTAGGATATAAATTGTTTGATCATCAGTGAAACTTGGCACCCTGACCGGGGTGTGAACCTCAGTCTGCATAGTGAGAGGCCGGGAAGTTACCACTGAGCTATTGATGTGTTTGTATGTATGTATGTGTGTGTGTGTGTGTATGTGTGTGTGTGTGTGTGTGTGTGTGTGTGTTGAGGGGTACACATGTGCACGTTCTCAGGTAACAAATCTATACTTCATGTGCGTTGTGGCATGCAGTGCACTCTGTACTAATGTCCTTCCTGAGCGTGCATTTGTTGGCTTCGGGGCACAGGCACACACACACACACACACACACACACACACACACACACACACACACACACACACACACACAGGCACGCACGCACGACAAGCACGCACAAGCACACTGTGTTTGGGTTTGGTGTCAAGAAACGCTTCTTCAGCAATTATTTATATATATTTATTTTTTTTTTTTCCAAGGCAGTGAAAGCCCTTGATGAAGCGGGGAAGTTGCTACTCTTGGCATTTCTTTCTGTTTTTAACACTTGGTTTTATAAGGAAAGTGTAACTCTTGGATGATGCAATTTATTTTTTGGGGGTTGTTTAATGCAATTAGTGTTAATTCTTTGTGGAGGTTTGGTTGTGAGTGCACAGCAGGGAAATGTGGGTGTGAGTGATGTCCTTGCATGGTGCACACCTGTGTGTAACGTAGTCATCAGCACACACCGCCTGGCTGGTCGAGCACCCACCCAACACACTGTTCTGCACCACCAACCATTGGCCAGAAGCATGCTATAAATGATGAGCAGAGGAAAAATGTGCTGAGAAAGAATAGATGGATTAGGCTTGTCGAGGGCGTGTGGGTGGCGGATAGTGTCTGACGGGCGGGCGGGTGGGCGAGGAGACTGGCTGGCCTGCTGGCTGGCCCACCATTGATCGTGCGTGCCGAAGCCCCGCACCTCCCGCTTATATAATGCCACACTGCTTGGGCTGCACCAAACACTGCTACTTAATTGTCTCAGCTCCATGTGACTGTTTCTTTCCCGCCGTCATCACGTCAGAGTTTGTCATGTATTTGGGAATGGTGGTGGGTGCATCGGAGGGACGCGTGACGCCAGGGTGCTCGGGCCGTCCATCAGATCATTGAAGGGGGTTTGGGTGTCTCGGGCTCGGCCACCAGTTAGTGCGACAGTTGGTGGCAGAATGGCCTGATAGTAGCAGTGGTGGCGGCGTTGAGTCTTTCCCAAGCAGTGCAGCAGCGTGCCTCACCCTGCCCCGCCCCAATGCCTGCACCTTATCAGGCTGGTGTATAGCCGCTCTGTCTCCTGCCCCGTTGTGTTGTGGCCCCCAAGTGTCAGTTCTCACAGACACTTCCTTCAATGACACGAATTCCTCGAAAAACTCCTTAGGTGTTGTATTCGAAAAGACTAAAGGATGTTCACACCGAGGCTTTGCTCTTCCTCATTTTCTGTTGAAGTGTATATCCTGAACGGTTGTGAAGCCGCTGCAGCCAGTGTGGTGGTGTGTCAGCATGGTGAGTGTGGCGAGCTAGTGGACAGGCTATAGTTGATATGTTACCAATGCAGGAGAATAATAGGCCATGAGACACAGTGACCCAGTTCCTACACCAGTCTGAGCCTTCCTTGGGGATTGGGGGGGGGGAGTGTATAGTGGCGCCAGACCCGTCAGCCGCTGCGGTGAAGCTGCACGACTAGACTTTTATTGTCCCCCATCTGACAAGACTGAATTGTGTGAAATAACTTTACATTCTAGTCGCAGGTAGCAACAGCGGCGTACTTACTCTCTCTCTCACACACACACACACACACACACACACACACACACACACACACACACACACACACACACACACACACAGGCACAATTAACATTTCGAGGAAAATGAGGAGGCAGGAGGAGTTACGATTCGGCTAAGTAACATACTTTTCAGGCCGCCTCACTGTGTGTGTGTGTGTGTGTGTGTGTGTGTGTGTGTGTGTGTGTGTGTGTGTGTGTGTGTGTGTGTGTGTCATTCACCACGATCCTCAACACCGTGCTGAATGACACACGCACTGAAGAGTGAGTTTCTTAGTCGAGACTTAACTACTACTGCATCATCTTTTCCCTCAAAATGTTCATTGTTTTGTCCTTCACGATGAACATTACATTATGTCCTTGTGTGCCGAGCCTGTGGTTTTGTTTAATGTTTGTTTTGTCTGGTTGCAGGTACGTAGCAGTGATGAGGTGATGGCGGTGGTGATGGTGAGCAGAAGCAGTGGCCGTGAGTAGTGAAGTTCCAATGGTGGGTGTGCGGAGGGGGTCAGTAAGGAGGCGGGGCTCCCACTCTATCCTTGATCCTCTGCTACACTAATAATCGATTAACATTATTCATAACGTGCATACACTGAAGGGCCATGCTGTGTACGGGACGGTCATGTGGGCACCTCATATTAGGGACTCATGCACAGAGGCTTTTATTTCATGAAAGGCCATTAACCTGTTTTCCATGACGTGTGCCATGTGTAGCCTGTGGTGGCGAGGACAGGTGGAGTTACACCTATAAGATTCATGTCACTCGTGATGCTGCATACAACACAGCATTGCAATCACAGGCACCTGCGAACGATACTGAGCCTTGTGGTGGCAGGCGGTAAATGGAGACGGTGTGAGTAGGACTTGTGGTTGTATCTGGATGGTCACTAGGCAGCTAATTGGTCACCAGCTCGCCGCTCCCTTTGAACTTGGCGATTGAGGCGACGAGCAACATGGTGGTAGGACCTGTGAGTGTGGTGAGAGTTGTCGGGCGGATGTGATTGTAATGGTGATCTTCGTAACGTGATACAAAAAAAATTACCTTCCCTGTATATACTCCCGCCCACCCCTTCCCTTCCCTACATTCTGGATGCGAGGAAGGCCTACTGCCACACTGGACTTATTGGAGATGAGGAGTGTTTTAGGTATACTTGTAGAGGAGACTTTTAAAAGAAATCAATGTTCGTTCAGAGGAGCTTGAAGAGCATGTGAGGTGAAGAGGTATTGGTGAGGAGGCTTTGAGGGATGACCTGGCCTGTCTTCCTGGCTCGGCTCACGAGGGAACACACACACACACAGAGAGAGAGAGAGAGAGAGAGAGTAATTTTTATTGCAAAAAAGTAATTTATATCGGTGTAGAATACGTAGGATGCCAGATGAACTATAAAATAAGATAAGATGTACGGGCAGCAGTATGACGTCCTGCCGCTGGTCCCTTCGACACAGGAAATTGTGTTTCCTTGCCACCACTGGCTTCCCTGTCCGGCAGCTGTAGGTGGTGCGGGCGACACTAGAGTGGCCTCGCACCCCTCGCCGCCTAAGGTATCCATGCACCGGTGACAAAACCGTTTTAGGCAACACTGTGAGATAAGACATGAGGACATTGCATTACTCTGTAGCGTGACAACTCACCCGTATTAGTTTAACTGTCGCACCTAGACGAAGGCGACGTCTGTGTAGATTATGTGCAACACTTGCCAAGGCAACACCGATGGTGGATTTGTTTGATCCTATCCATGCCACGTCGCCTTTTGTCTTTCCTGTGGTTGGCTATTATCCGTGTTTCAGGCACACAATCGTGTCGCGGTGACTGGATGAGCAGCGCAATCAGGGACAGGGTATGTAATACTTCCTTTTTGCAGGATTTTGCCATATATATATACAAAATATTCATGCAGGGTTCGGCCTCGAGGTGCGTTGTAGCATTCACGTTCATGCTCAAGATTCATTTTAGATATGCGAGCTTCACATCCAAGATAGAACATGTAGCTTCATTTTGCAAAACCAGGAGCCTCCAACACTGCGCGACCTGAGGAAACTACTCCAAAGGTGTCTGGACGTGTGGCTGTGCTGATAATCGACAGGCGTCAAGCAGGCGACGAGACCTGCTGTGCTCGCCCTCTTGGCACAAAAATATCTCGCCAGGAAGGCAATAATGACACTAATGTAAGCCAGCTTACATTTGTGTCATTATAAAGTCTCCTCCAGGCAGGTAATATGGTAATTACCCACCTACGTCCCCAGCCTTCCAATGTTCTGATTTCAAGGGAATAATCTCCATTTCTCCCTTCGCACCGGTCAAATGGTTAGTGATTACCAAGAGGTGGAATGCGTGCCACTGACTGTTGACGAGACCGTAGGATTGATTGGTAATTCGGCAGCGGGAACCCCAGTAGATGAGGGTTGTGTCATGCTTGTGTGAATATGTTAGGCTGCGCATCGCGGGAACCTTGTCAGCTGCGTGTCCTTGTGAATTGAAGCGTTGTGTTGACTGGTGGTGGATTTGTGGACAGAAAATGTTGTGTCCTCCACAGAATGTGGTCGAGGGTCAGGTCATCACCACTGTGTTGACCATGGTTTCATGACACCATGAACTTTGTCGACCAAATTGCAACCTAGACAAACATTGAGGCAAGTGTTAATACTCACCACGACCCTTGGAATGGCAGTCACTGGGCATCCGCGCTCAGCAGTCACACCTGCACCGTGACCTTAGAGCAGTGTTTTTTATTTTAACCTTGGGTACTGAAATAAATTTTAAGGTGTGCTGGGAAATGCTGCATTACAAAGTTAATGTTTTCTGTAACCAGATGTTAGGGTGTGCTGGACTGCCTAGACTAGACTACAGTGGTTGCTGATTTAGGAAAATGTTAAGAAACATTGCCTTAGAGGAAGGGCTGACAAAGTGATGCAAAGAATGATATACAATTCCTGGTTCCAATAACTCAACGACAGTCTCTGTCTGATATACCATCAGTAATGCAGGGGAGCGGAGTCATGGCAAAGTGATCGTTGGGCACCTGGTCTTTAAAGCTTCAATATAAGATGGGGTATTTGAAAGTCTCCCTCGAATGCAAAATACAGATTCGTCGTATTTTCATTGGCCATTAAGTGCGTATTTTTCTGAATTTGTTCAAAAGCTTGATGCAATGTTGTGTCCACATTATTGATATATTAATTTGAGTAACTATATATATTTGATGATGAATTGTAGAAGGTGGCAGCTGGGAAAAGTGTGGTGGTGTGTTTCAATACAAGGGAATACAAGGGAACACAAACAGCAACAGACCCTAGGGTCCCTGCGAAGG
>JAPQNM010000018.1:7842471-7864971 GCA_029783475.1 Metacarcinus magister
AATTTATTTATATTGTTCAGGTTCAAAGGTCACTTGGTCTCGCAATCCCTTACCAACAACCAACACTACTTATAAACAAACGCCTTAGCACACGCTGGACGTGTGCTAAGGCGTTGCACAAGATCACACAGGACAGGAGGAGGAAGAGGCTGATGTGAACAGGTGGGACTCCCAATATTGACGTTTGTGGTTCTGGCTTTCGGATCTCTCTCTCTCTCTCTCTCTCTCTCTCTCTCTCTCTCTCTCTCTCTCTCTCTCTCTCTCTCTCTCTCTCTCTCTCTCTCTCTCTCTCTCTCTCTCTCTCTCTCTCTCTTTCTTTTTTTATGTATTCTTTGGGGGTACACACACACACACACACACACACACACACACACACACACACACACACACACACACACACACACACACACACACACACAACACACACACACACGACATGACCTCTGACAAGCTAGCTCCTCAAGATAGATCAAAACACTTGCAAACATCGTGAGGAGCGTCGTCACTGCCAGATTGCATGTAACACACTTGAGTTGATATGCTTCCCTTGGCTGTAGTTATCAAGGTTTGTCGTTCTGTTATCACGAGTACGCCCACCCAGCTAGCTATTCACCCACCCACACTGGCACCCAATCAAGTAAAAGCCCCTGCCCACCCTTACCCTTGACCCATGATGCCTGATGAGTTTATGCATCGAGGTTAATACAAGCTGGTCACGCACACTAAGGTTTGTCAAGACGTGCTGGATGCATGGAAAGTCATTTATGCTTGCCTAGATGTGGCCTTCTGCACCAGTGTGGAACTTGCTGATAAACTTACTGATAAATACTCGCTGACGTGACGCTAGTTTATCAAGTTTTTTTATTTATTTATTTATTTATTTTTTTTTTTCATCACGCTTGTACAGAAATAGGCTTTACATGCTACAACCATGATTAATGTTACGTTGTATTTTTCTTTTTCCTTTACTTTTTACATCCTGGATTAGACCATACATACGGTGCCACAACTACGATATATGCACTTTTTTTCTTTCCTTTTCATCTTCAGAATTAAATCATACATATTCATCGTAGTCTGAATTGCAGTCCATATACAGCGGACCATAAATAAAAATAATGACAAAAAAATACTTGTATGAATATGCGTCTTTTTATTGAGTGGACGAAGTCATTTTCTTTTAAAGCAACACAAAACGAACTCTTTCTTTTTACTCAGCAGCCATAAACTTGGTTCCCGTTGTGTTTGATGAAAAGGCGAAGTGGAATGTTTGGTGGAGGTGGAGTTGACGGAGTGGTGGTTTGGGTTCACACCTTTGTAATAGGCCTTTGCTAAACCCGTAACCACACCTGCTAATTGATAAACTGTCAGTGGCCTCGCCTGTTAAGCTTTTGAAACTCTTTGGCCACTCTTTGTAAGTCTTTGGTAAACTTCATAGCCACACTAAACCTTTCATGAACCCTTAATGGCCACACCTTTAGGCAAACTCGGTGGCCATACTAAGCCTTTCATAAACCTTTAATGGCCACACCTGCTAAGTTGTAACCTTTTTGACAAACGCAGCCACCACACCTGCTGGCATCCTTATAATTAGAAGACGAAGAGAGCAGGTGTTTCGCGTCTTCAGTATGTGGAGGGTTGGTGGGCGGAGGCGGAGGCGGAGGGGGAAAGCGTGACGTCATGCGCCTCAAAGGTGGCTTTTCTTCCCCTGGCAGCAGACCTTGGCGGGGCTGCGGACTTGGTGGCGCCAGCAGGAGACGAGGCCGGCCCAGTATAATGGAGATAGAAAAGTATTTGGTGGTAGTGAGGAGACGTCTTTCAATTCCACAATAATTTTTATCATCTATAACTCACGAGTGAGGGAAGAGTTTCTTTGGGAAGACATTAAGGGTATTTCCTTGTTAATAACATTTATGACCTATATACTTCCTTCGAGGTCAATCTTATATATGACTTTTAACATAGGATTCCTGGATGGTTATCTGTGTTAAGGCGATGAGTGTGCTGCCTCCCTCGCACACTCCCCGTTAGTCTATGAAGTGATGAGAAGGTACCTGCATCTTTCTTACTGCCTTCCCCTGAAATTAAAAAAATCTTATGACTAAGGGCAGCTTTCTCCTTTATGGTATTCCAGGGTTAGCTGTCCTGGGAGATGATTCACACCCTGGGTTAACAGGATCTACTGAAGTCAAAGGCTGAGATCTGTAAAGTGACAATAACCCACTCTTCTCCCTCTCCTTCCCTATTTTTCCCTCCTTGTTATGTAGCTTACGAACTGCATAAGTCCACCCTCTTTGTACCTTCAGTTTTCATTTCCTAACTTCCTTCTCACCATTTCCCCCTTCTTATTCTCCTCCCTTCCTAGTCCCAATTCACCACTCGGCCTAGCCTTCCACAGCATGCCTCGTGTAAGATGCAAGGAAAATCGCTATCATCGTGATAGAGAAAGCCAAAGGAGAGAATTATCACTGTGTCTCACCCTCATGAGATAGCTACAGCGAGAGATTAATCGACTCGCACTGCTAAGGTGTTTCCAGTAAACATGAAATTAAATAATCTGGTGCGAAGTTGGACAGGAGAGGTGGAGCGTGAGTGTTGTAAGTGTATAAAGACCGCGTCGCGTCGTGGTGATGAGTTAGGTGACAAAGTGACGCAGCGGCCCACCTTGCAGGGGTAAGGAAGCGAAGCGCGTGCCTGACGTCAGCGGCAAGGCGGCGCTCCTGATAGGAGGGCCTCTCCCGTAAGTACGGCAACCATCCTCGCTGGTGTTATTTTTAAGCCAGAAAATGCCGAGTGTTAGGCAGCGGTTGGGAAGGGACGTTTTTGGCGCAGACCTGCTGGTTGCGGGTTGTGGGTGCCGGGCGGTGCCTCGACGCTACCTGCTGCAGCGACTATATTTAAGTGTGTGTGTGTGAGTGTGTGTGTGAGGTCATCTGACAGTAATATGGCGTGGCGACAAGTGAAATCCATGCGTGTGGTTTTTTAAGAAATACAGAGGACATTTTGGAGGAACAGTTGGTGTGGCGCCGGAGGGGTGGGGAGCATTGCGTGGTTGGTGGTCATGGTCCCAGGGTGGTCCTGCACACCTCGCAATGGGCGAGGTGTGACCACACCCTTAATTAGACAGGCATATATTGCACCTTGATTGGATGAGTGTGTGTAACACCTGTGGAAATTCAGTGGGGCAGTGGTTGTCGTGTTCACCAGCGCTCCGCCCCTTTTCCTTCTGGCATGCAATGTAAAGGCTGGGCGTGGCAACGCTCATCCATTACTTGATGAGCCGAAGGGGCCGCGTGAAGCGTCGAGGTGCTGCAGGCTGTCAACACCTCGTTATCAACGCCTGACTATCAGATGATGAGCCTCGGGTGGCAGGTGTTAAGGCCGCGGCAGCAAGGGGGAACACCACTATATAGTGACACTTCATCGTGTCTCCTACCCTCTGCTCAGTCTACTGTATCCCACCTCCTCATACCATTCACCCCTAACACCTCCACCCGACCCAAACTCACGCCCTTTTCTCTATCCAAATGAACACCTTTGTCCGCCCCCTCAGTAGCCTCTTCCCCACATCGCTCTACCAAGGAGTCCTCCGTAAACTTGCTGTTTCAGCAATATAAGTCTTGGTCTCGTTGATTGACGTGGATCTGTACATTATGCACCACCTGACCCTTGATGCAAGGCTTACCTCGGCCAGTAGTTAAAGTTTAGTCTTTCAGTAAAATATACATACTTAGATTAATGGTAGGGAAGGGCGTCGCTCGCCCAGCTCAGCCCTGCCCTGCCTTGTCTTGTCTTGCCTCACGGAACTTTGGTAGAGTGGACAACACTCATAAGTGTTATCACATGGTTGCCACTTGCAGGTGTTGTGTGCCTCACGGGTGCCATCACCAGCTGGAGAGAAGACAAGTCATGTTTTCATTTGATAAGGCAACGACGCCACCTGGGCTGCATGCACCCACTGCTACCTGTACTCAACAGGGCACCAAGAAGCGCCGCGCTGCTGTGTACGTAGAGTTGAGGGAAGGAAACTTGAGTTCTGTTTACCATGTACTAAAAATACGAATTGATGTGAGAGAAATATGTTATAACGATAGTAAAAGAAATCATAATAATAATGATAATGGTAAGAACAATGGCAATGATAACGATTTGATTACGAAAAAACAATTACATGATATTAAGATATTGTCATGGTTAACAACATTACATATATGATTAAGGCCCTTAGAATACTATCACCGTATACCCAGCGGGTCGTAAAAGGCGACCAAAAGGGACGGAGCGAGGGATCTGGGAAGCCCCTCCTCCATATTATCTCTTACGGAAAGACAAGGCGTAGAGGGGGTGGTGAGGGTAATGTCTTCCCGAACCTAAGTCTCCTTATCTTGGCTACCCACCTTTTAAGAAGGATATAAACCAGGTATGTAGATAGATAGATGTTATATTGATATGATGATTGACTATGTCAGGTTTGAAATTCACACACACACACACACACACACACACACACACACACACAAGTACGTCTGCGCGCGTGTGAGTGGTGTGAGAAATTTCCCCCTGCGTTGAAGAGGACTAGTTCAGTTCGGTTCTCGCAGGTTATCATCAGTGAACATCCGGGAGCAGCAGCATCCAAGCCCGTGAGATTGGCTGCTGCCTGGTGAAGGTGCCGTTATCAAGCATAACGTAACATTTGATACATGTTGTGCGGCCCGAGCTGGGAGCGAAGAAGGGGTTTATGGGAGTTGGTGGAGAACCAGCGCCTGGGCATGTGGCACCGCGGCGGATATGCAGCGTTATCACACCCGTATCCGGCGATGTGAGTTTGAGGCAGGAGAGTTACCTCCCTCATGTGTTCCACCACGCGTAGGGGATCATATTTCATGCCGAAGGACCACTGGCTGTGTCCGCACCGCGGGGCTGTATCGGTGTTCCTTAGGATCAGACAGTCATATGTATCACAGTAATAGTAGTAATAGTAGTAGTAAGTATATTTTCATCACCATATATTATTATTATTATTATTGCTATTATTAGTAGTAGTAGTAGTTTGTTGTTGTTATTATTATTATTATGTTTGCATCACGTCTCTATGTCATGATTTGGTCTGATGCATGTGCAAGTTGTCTGCTGTCAAAACAAGTATAGAAATACGGCTTGCGTGCAGCAGCAGCAGCAGCAGTGTTTAGGTGAGGTCCTACCGGTGACCAGTGTTATGTTTGATGCGATCGCAGCAGCTTAGATGGTCACACAATCACGACCTGTTAGCACGTATTGCAACAGTGCCTTAGATACTCCACACCGTGCTGGCGGGAAGTGTTACCTTAACTCTTCTTCGAACACCACACACTCGCCCACCCCACCATGCGCGTTCAGTCCATTTTTTTTATATCTGTACCAAGAAATATTTATATTCCTTTGTTGTGATGTGACGGGACGGAGCCAAGGCTATGTCATAGGAGCTTAAGTATCTCAAAGGAGGACGAAGAGCCGCTCCCCCCACCACCCCCGGAGGTGTAAAGTCGCCACGAGCCTCCTTGCACCACTGTTTACCTGAGGGCTAAGTTTGGTCCAACCCACCAAGGCCCCTCCGGACCACCGCGCCACCCCAAGGCCGCACTTGACCCCGCTCTTGTTTGCCGCCGTCCATCTCCGTGCTCCCTTCAGCACGCCCTCTTCTCCACTTCACCCACACTTGAGGCCTCGCGTCCTCAGGTCTGCGAAATGCATTGTTCAGGAAATACCTGTAACGATTTTCACTCAGCTGCGATATGCTGCTTGTAGATTTTTGTCTTCGTGTATGTTAACGCCACGGCACTACGTCCAGCTGCTTAGGGTACACAATGGTTGTGTCTAGATGACCGAGGCCTCAGTATCGAGGGAAGACGGAGTCAGGCTGATGAAGTATTGCAACCTGCCTGGTGGAAGGGTGCAGCGCCTGGCCACTACCTGTGCAGTATTTAGTTATAGTATCGTGCTCATCATCGTCATCATCGACCCGTGCGTGCCTAGGCCGCAGCCTCGGGAATCAGAAGAAGCACCTTCGTCACACCCACACACACTGTCTTTAGACCGTAAATCGCGTGGCGTCTTAGAGGGCGTCATTGGTGGCGTGAGTCGTGCCTCTCGTACCTCAGCACCGAGGAAACCTGGGCGGAGGGCCTCCACCTCCTCCCTTTCAGTGTGTAGCCTAGAGACGAGCGGCCCCCCTCCCCCTCCCCCTTTCCCGTCCCTCATGATGCACGGTATGACTGCCGTGTATTGTACCAGAGTATTATCAGCTGAGGGGGGGAGGGGTGCTGGGGGCGGGGCGCACTTGTGTCCACCATCGCACCGTCCACATTGCCCCAGGAGCTGAGACGGCATGGAGCGCGAGGTAGGTGGCAGCGTGAAGATTATCACGGGGCATTCTGCGCCTTCCCCCACAGACGGTAGCCTCATCAGGGAAGGGAAGTGGGAGTAAGGAACATCGCATCCCTCCGAGGCTCATCCCCTCCAATCCTCGCCTTTCCATCCACTAGACATTATTCTTCCCGAAGCTTTGGGCGTTTGGCCAAAATATTTCCGTGAAGATATTGCGCTGAAAGTCTGGCGTCCGTGTTGTGTTGTGGGAGGAACGTTGGCGCCGGCTAGGTGGTGGTGGTGGTGGTGGTGCTCTGTGTTCCCTCCGTCAGTGGTGATGGTAATGAGGGGCAGATTTTCTTTCACTCCACTGTGTGTAGGTTTGGGAGGATGTACAGCACGTTTTGGCGTCTGTCGCTGTATGTATGTCTGTCTGTTTATCTGTCTCCTCCTTGGTTGTCCTGTGTGTATGTGTATGTGCGTGGGTACGTACGTGTCTTTCTTTTTTTTTTAGGAATGTTTTAGCATATCTCTCTCTCTCTCTCTCTCTCTCTCTCTCTCTCTCTCTCTCTCTCTCTCTCTCTCTCTCTCTCTCTCTCTCTCTCTCTCTCTATCTATCTATCTATCTATCTATCTATCTATCTATATATATATATATATATATATATATATATATATATATATATATATATATTTATTTAAGAGAGAGAGAGAGAGAGAGAGAGAGAGAGAGAGAGAATGAGATAATTACTTATAGAGATTAGAAGATAAAAAGACAGGGAGAGAAGATAACATTGAGCGTTGTTTCAAGCTACGGTCCTCTTCCTGCCATGACTGATGTTGTTGGTGTCGTGAAGCTCCCACCCCATCCTTCCTCCTAAGGTTGAGGAGGCGTTATGGTGTGAGTCTTTTGTGCTTTAGGGCCACAAACTCACTCACTCTTTACCACGCACGCTCATCCGAGGCCCCTAACACTGACTTAGATGTGCTCAGTTTTGTTGCTGTATTGGTCTATTTAGTTCTTTCTTTATTCTATTTTATCGTTTACTTTCTTCGTTTTATTATTATTATTATTATATATATATATATACACATTTTTTTTTCTAATTGTATATATACATTTACAAATATAGATTATTTTTAACGGTCTTGCTATGGGGGGGGGAGGGTGTGTGGAGGCGTGCACAGTAATCCGAGCCGAGTTGAGAGCACCTGAACGAGGCGTTATCGGGGTCGTTTTTACGTTTTGACAGGTGCGTAGTACGTACTTGACAGTGTTTTGATATCGCATCAGGATCAGGACACAGGGCAAGGTCAGTGTGTGTGTGTGTGTGTGTGTGTGTGTGTGTGTGTGTGTGTGTGTGTGTGTGTGTGTGTGTGTGTGTGCGTGTGTGTGTTGCTCCCGAGAGAGAGAGAGAGAGAGAGAGAGAGAGAGAGAGAGAGAGGATAAAGGTGTTGAAGATAGTGTGAGTGTGATAATGAGAAGTGTCCATCCCTATCATGTGAGGTGATTTTTTCACCGATAAGCCTGTCTGTTAAGAAGTGTTTTTTTTGAAGTGGCACGTCTTCAGTATTATTAAGTAACGAAGTACAAAAGCTTTAAGTACTATGCTTAAGTAATTAGTTTGGTATATACTCTTTAAAAAGTACTGAAACTTGTTAGTGCTTTCACTTTTACTTTTATGTATTATAATAATAACTGTCGTCCTGGACTTAGGTCTTATGGCCCTTAGTTGGGATTTCTAGGGATGGTGCAGTGTGGATGGGCTTCGATCTTGCCTCTCACTCACAAGCATGTATGGGGCTCATGGAAGATTATGATGCGATTGATGAAAGTACAAAATACAAAGGAAGAACAGACTGCAACAACTCTACTGGAACTAAGAGAGGCTACCCATGTGGCTATATATATATATATATATATATATATATATATATATATATATATATATATATATATATATATATATATATACGCTCTACTACTATAGTAAAAGCTCCTCTTAAAAAATAGACATTTTTGTTTTTACTTTGTCTTTGATTACTCAATGAACAAGGTAGTTGTATACTTTTACACAGTTATGTTAAACTTTGAGTACTTTTACTTGTACTTTGAGTAACATTTTGTCATTGTAACTATTTTTATTTACGCATATAACAATGTTGTGTACTTTTGGGAGGGTTACTGAGGCACCACAATAAGTATGACATCAGGCCGACTTATAAACATGCTGTGCAGCTCATTGGCACACGTCCACTTAAAGTAAACAACAAAGATAAAACAAAAATACTGAACCAGGCAGATGGCGCGGCTGTAGGCGACCAACAACAACAAACAGCTTCAGAACACCTCTATGGGTTATTTATTATCAGGGCGCCACGGAAGGTGAATGGGTGGCAATGGGCGTGGCTGTGTCCTGTCCCCTCTCCGCTGCCCCTGATCCGTGAATCAGTAACACTCGTACATTTGCTGTGCTGATTGGAGAGAAGTAGATGGATTACCCCTCTGTCCACTCTAGTGATCACCTGTGTAAAGAATTATGCTAATAATTATAACCTGATAACCCCCGGTGCAAAGTGAAACCATGAGGAGGGAAGGCATGAAGGAAGGGATGGAGGGCGTGGTAGGCTTATGCATCAAGGTAATGAATAGCAGGTCTTCAGTGAGTAAGGAAAGCCGGCAGGAGGGAGTCATCCATTTAGTTAATATGAACATAACATACTTCAGTCAAAATGTTCCAAAGGAGATTCAGTTTGAGGAACAAGAAGCAGATAGTGAACGGTATGAGTGGACGTAATGATGATGATGATGAGAGAGAGAGAGGAGAGAGAGAGAGAGAGAGAGAGAGAGAGAGAGAGAGAGAGGGAGAGGGCAACAAAAACAGACACACAGACACAACGCACTACCCTCCCGCCAGTAATCAGGAGTAGAATGCCAGGTGGTGGTGCTACTGTTGCTCTGGTCCCTCAGGTATTATTATCGTCCTCAGCCATCTCCTCCTACCCATCCTCCCCCACTCCAATACACACCTTAATCGCTCGCCTCCGCACCTTAATTAGAGAGTGTCCACACCGCCCACCACACTACAGGGGATACTAATGGAAGCTTCCTCCTCCTCCTCCTCCTCTCCCCTATTTCACGACTTGTTACGAGAAGATTCTCTCTCTCTCTCTCTCTCTCTCTCTCTCTCTCTCTCTCTCTCTCTCTCTCTCTCTCTCTCTCTCTCTCTCTCTCTCTCTCTCATTCTCACTGTGTGTGTGTGTGTGGGTGAATATATATATATATATATATATATATATATATATATATATATATATATATATATATATATATATGTGTATATGTATATATAGGTATATATGTGTATGTGTAAATTATGTTATTGATGTAGTTGGCGAGGAGAGGTGGTTATATCTGTTACACACACACACACACACACACACACACACAGGCTGTGTATGAAGACATATGGCAGCATGGCAGTAATATGTGTTACTTCTCCACTCATTTCATGTGCTCTGCTTACTCTTACTTTTACGGTAATGCAACGTGAGGAAGAACAAGGGCTTTGTAGCAGGAAATGCGCATGTATGCGATTAGTTAGAAGACTTATGTGTGTGGTGTTACCTTGGGGTGGGTGGGACGGTCTGGTGTGGTGTGAGTGGTGGGGATGAGATTGGAGTTATAGAGCGGTAACCCGCGATATGGGGAGAGAAGTTGAGGAAAATTAGTTTTATATTTGTAACTACAATCCTAAAAATATGCTATAATGGTAAAGGGGGGGGGGAGTGTTGATGAAAGGCTTGTGTCATGCTGATTGATTACAGGTGAGTCAGGTGTTTGGTTGTGGTGGTGATAATAGTGGTTGTGATGGAGGTAGTAGAGATAGTGGTGGCGGTGATAGGAAGCTCGGCGGCGGCAGGGTAGGTAGGGCACCACATCTTTAAGCAGGAGTGCCATGCTGGTGTCCTACTCCTGTGCTGAGACTATCCTTCACATCCGGCCAAGTATTTCCCTACCCAATGTAAATCCCCGTAGCTTTTGAAGAGAATAAGCTGTGCCTGGCCTTAAGGCGGGCCGCTGACAGCAATCTGTCGGGTAGATGGTGCTGAGTTGGCGGATCCCGAGGGTGAGGCAGCAGGCCGATGGGGAGAATGGGTGACACTCCGGTGGCTGCACGCCGCGACCCACATGTTTTGTGGTTGTTTTTTTACAACCAAAGGAGGATGAAAGCGTGATGAAGAATAAAGAGGACGTTTGTGTAGCAGCGAGGCAGCAGGTGTATGTGTGTGTGTGTGTGTGTATGTGTGTGTGTGTGTGTGTGTGTGTGTGTGTGTGTGTACTGCGCGTCGGGTGGAAGGGGTGGTGAGCCAGACATCCAGGGCTCCTGCCTCGCCCGGCCTCTCGTGGAGATGCCTGTGACGTCATGGGAACGTGACGTCACAAAGGCCCGTCAGACCCACTTGTCCGATTGCGTTTACGTGAGCTCGGCTGAGGTGGTCCTCGAAGCTACGCGCCGCCCACCTAGCTTGGGATGCACCTAAGTAAGCCTGCCAGCCGTCTGCTGCAGGAGAGGCGCCGCCGCCCAGGTTGCCGGAAAGTCCACTCTGTCAGAAGTTATAGCTGGGTCTTGACAAAATTCTTCAGGAATTTGAGGCAAAGCTGCGGAAGTATTTAAGTGAGATGCACGTGTAAGGTGAGGCAGGGCGTGTGGCATCCAGTGGGTGCCAGGCAGGACTAATGCCTCAGCCCTTGCCCGCTGCACCGGGCCACATATAGATGAGTAGGAGTGTTTCTTAAATAGTTCAAATGTTTGTACTTTACTTTTAAATACATAATACTGTAAGGGTTGCGTCACACACCCTCTGGAGGCACATGACGTGTTACTACTGGTGTGTGTTCTCAGAAGCACGTCCAAGTTGGTGCTATTTTGAAGGTGCAGCCGATGAAGCTTGCACGTGACTATTTATTGTCCGAGTAAACTACAATCTGCGGCTGCCATGTGCGCCTTTGTAAATGTCAACGTTTACTTGTGTATCGCTTTGCGTTTTCCTTGATCATGGATTAGGTAACCTCCACGGCCCTGTCAATGATGAAACCTGCAGCCGTGGCCTAAGTAGTCAGGACGATGCTTATGCCCCTTAGTTCTTGAGGATTTTTATGACGCCATTTAGAATTACTTGCAAGTATACGTACGTGTCACAGGATGAGGTGACCAGGACTAACCTCCCACTGCGGGTGCGGGTACACCTCCCCCTGGGTTATGTAAGGATTAGGGCGGGATGCGTTTTTAGAAAAGTACTCATTGCCCTTGTCTCATACACACACACACACACACACACACACACACACACACACACACACACACACACACACCAAACAATTTATTAAACGCATGTGTGTGTGTGTGTATGTATCTATCTCTGCGTGTGGGTGTGCGTGTGTGCCTGCGCGCGCGCAAGGCTGGTTGTATTGATTGTGACGTCAGCAGGGGCGGGAAACAGTGAATGAGGTGGCGGTCCTAGGAGGGCTGGTGGTCGGGGCACCGCCCGACCCGCGTGACCAGGACCGGCTGTTTCCCGTGTAACGTACGAGTCGTCACTGCCGTCCATTGGGAGGTGACACACACACACACACACACACACACACACACACACACACACACACACACACACATCACTTTACAATTGGCTAGTGAGTCTTTACAGCCACTTACAGCCACGTTAAGGAGCGGCTTCAAACCTTTTTTTTCTAAACTGGAATCCATTCTTGATTTTAAAAAAGAGGGAAAAAAGACGCACAGTTTGTATCTGAAAACATAGTAGATGTCCTTATGCAGCCACACGCCCACCGCCGCCCACCTTGACGGAAGACAGCCTGCTGCATGCAGGAATGACTTATTGCCCACCAGGAGGCGCTCGCTGGGTCATGCCGCGTCACTTTCACCTCCGCCTCCCTCCACATGTCCCTCGTAGGTGGGGTTGGCAAGTTTTATGATTTCGTCACTTGTCATGGCATTATTCACTCACTTTATAAAGTTTCGGACGTTTGCATCAACCATGCATTCACCATGATCTGGAAGATCACGCGCTGGACTCATGATCATCATCATTACCCTCCCGAAAGAGGTCAGAGCTCATAGAGACATATCTATGGGTAAGGCCACACACACCCATCCCCTTGCTCAAGGGGGACAGTAACCACTCCCTGTCAGTGAAAAATCCTTGGCGACCTCATCGGGATTCGAACCTTGCCTAGTGGAAGGCGGGGACGTTAGCGACTGACCTTCGGGAGCGGTGGGTGTGTGTGTGTGTGTGTGTGTGTGTGTGTGTGTGTGTGTGTGTGTGTGTGGACGTCACTGCATGCGTATCAATGACTTGTATAACGCTGTCCTTTCTTTCATCAGTCGTGACTTTGCATACAATATGCTGAAGGAAGGAAAGGGACATTCCATATTTCCCACAAGGCCTGTTGGACACGTTCATGTAAGGCACGTGTCGCTCCCTTCGACCACCCCCTCAAAGAAATAATAATAATGCTGAAGTTGACGTTGGGAGCAGATATTAGAGTGTAAGTAATACCGTGCCATGAACTGTATAGCTGTATGCCTAAGATCTAGTTTCCCTTGTGTTGCTATGGATAGGGACGGGGGACACCAAGGAAACACATGGGAAGGAGATCGGTTACAACCTATCTGATTCCCGCAGCCTCTCTCTTTCTCTCTCCGCCCTCCTCTCTCTCTCTCTCTCTCTCTCTCTCTCTCTCTCTCTCTCTCTCTCTCTCTCTCTCTCTCTCTCTCTCTCTCTCTCTCTCTCTCTCTCTCTCTCGAGTCACGTACTTGTATGGGAGTGAAGGTTGACTAAGCTCCACTTGGGTCATGGTGATCATTACGACTTGAATGGGTAAGAAGTGGTGTGCCTTGAGTGTCCTGTCAAGGGTTAGATTCCGGCCGCTCCCTCTCATAGCTACGTTTAAAATCACGAGGCATGACAGTGATTGGCAGCGGTAAGGTGAAGATCCTTTGTGAAGAATATAAACTTTGAAGACGAAAACATATAAATGTGAATCCATTGGGGATCGACTCGCTAGCTCTTTGAGACAAGATAAGGTTACGTTACCCAAAGAATAAGATGGAGACCCAAGAAGAAATGTCTTAAGATGTATGCGATGCCGAGGAACATTGTAAATTAATCCAAAAAGGATGAGGAAAGTCATGTAGTGGCGGGACAATTAAAGTCGACTTAATTCCACTTGGGGATTATTGTGTGATTGGTAAGAAATAGTGTTCGTTGAATGTCTTACCAGGTTCGATCCCCTGTCGCTCTATGTCTCTTGACTACTCTTTAGATTTTTTCTTTTTTTTCTGTTTCAAAACACGAAACGCTGCACTATTAAGGGTTTTGGTGTGGTGTTGAGCTACCCAGCAAAGTACAGTACATCCTTGCTGGAATACACAGCCAATTACAGTTGTCTTTAATTTGACTGTTAATGACTAATTATGTAAACGTTGTAGTGTCACCGTGATGACCAACAGTGCGTGAAGGGCTGCAACCTTTGTACTGGTGAAAGGTGAGGTGAATACTTTATATCGTAACTGTACAATGTTCCGCTGCCATTGTAGTGAAAGACGCTGACTTTCCAGCGTGGGCGTGGCGGTGGCACTGATTGAGCTGTTGGTTAGGCGGTGGCAGCCGATATCATGTTTTGGCAGGGGGCAGGGGGCGTGGCAGGTCCCTGGGGTAGTAGCGCGTAGCAGGGTGGGGAAGGGGAATGGTGCCTCCCCACAGTGCAATCGATTTATTATTTTTTTCAAACAAAAAGTTAATTTGTAGTTTTGAATGGGTCATAAATTACTGTGTGAAGGAAGGACGAGCCAAGAACACTAATGACTGGCTGCAAATTGTGTCTATTTCTTATTTTCTATTCATTCCATTTATTATTAATGTTGTTAGTAGTAGTAGTAGTAGTAGTATTGATATTATTATTATTATTATTATTATCATTATTATTGTTATTTTAATTTTATTATTTGATATAATGTTGAAATGAAGTAATCAGTGATGGAGTGGCTGTAGTCACCAGTGAGTGTTGACAACCACATTGTTATGTTAAGCCAAAGCACACTTGATCATATTACTGTTTCCTCCTCTGTCAGTTCTGGTGATGTTTTTACCAGGATGTCGTGAACAATACACAATGTCTTCCAGTGCCATCCTAGCCTTGTATTACTGATAGTTATGGACTTGGATAAGTCTTAAGGGCCTGTTTGACCCGCCTTCCATATAAGGGAATACTCCCGCTATCCCCTTATACGTTGATGACGTGCTCTCAACTCCAGGCAATTTCAAGTGAGGAACTCTTGTTGCCTCCTTAGATCTTGAGCAACACAACACAACCGTGCTGAATTGCAACACCCGTTCATCTTTCCATCCTTCCATCTTACCCCCACACACACCCGCATGTCCGCCCCTTCATCCCCAGGAGGGAAAAGTTGGTGCGGCGGGGGAAGGGGAGGGACGGTCACGAGTGTGCACTCTGTCATCCTTTGGAAACACTCAGAATGGATGAGGCAGCCACTTGAAATGGAAAGGTCACCGAACTCCACTTGTGACACCAACGGCGGTGTGATGTTGTTGTTGTTGTTTGTGTTATGGTACCATTATTATTATTATTATTATTACTTGTAGAAGTAGTAGTAGCAGTAGTAGTCCACTCAACAAGATATATATGATGCAGTTAGTAGCAAGTTGTGTACTCTCTCTCTCTCTCTCTCTCTCTCTCTCTCTCTCTCTCTCTCTCTCTCTCTCTCTCTCTCTCTCTCTCTCTCTCTCTCTCTCTCTCTCTCTCTCTCTCTCTCTCTCTACTTCAATTAATTATGTTTTGTGTTGCTTTGAACATCAATCTTCCTTCGACAATTGTTTCGTAGTCCCCACAAAAAAAATAGAAATTTTTAATTGGAATGAAGCATTTCATTAATGATTTTACAGTTAAGTTATTTTAATAGACTGTAGTCAAGAATGTGTTCAATCTGCAAGACAACAGCCTGCGTCACCACCCCCAGAATGATCCCGTCCACCCCCCCACCGAGGAAGCGGACCCTTGCCTGAGTGACAGGCTTCACCTCACATAGTTTTTACTCTCCCCAAAAATACTACCCATAAAGTAATTTTACATTTATACACTTACACTTGGTGCTAGACGGGAAGGAGAAACTGCAGTGGACGAAGTTTTGTATTGCCCGCTGCCTTCATGCCTCTGACAGACACTACCACACTTGTTAGACCTTTGATTTTGTTTTGTGTAAGCTCCGTCCCATAACATAATTATGAAGTTTTTATCCGTTTTGGTGCGGAAGAAATTGAGTCATTGAACATTGAACATTGTTCTTAGAAAGTAGCCTGATTTGTGTTTTGTTCTAGACAAATGAAAACTTTAATGCGCGCTAGGCCACGAGCCCTTCATGGTGCCAGCTTGTCCAAGAGTTTTCCTGCGGCACCACTACTTCCTGCCTGCTGCTTCTCCGTCCCCACGCCCTCACCCCGGCATGACCTTCGCCGTACTTGCCACTGAGGCACGCACCCTCACCACTCCTGACTCATCTGCTATTTCCGCTGCGTCATTCCTGTATTTTCCTCTTATTTCCTCCACACGCCGTATCTCCTCGCCGTCGCCTCCACCTTCGTCAGTGGGTTTCATGCAGTGCACCGTCCCTCCCAAGCTGTCCCTTCATATTCATTCATATTCATGTGGAGCAGGTGCACAAAGATATTCATGGATAACTATAAAGTTATCCATGAACACTTAACAGGTTGCTTTAGACAACCTCAGATTTCTAATCTTCCCAAACCGGCCTGCACACACACACACACACACACACACACACACACACACACACACACACACACACACACACACACACACACACACACACACACACACTAACATGCATGTTCCCAATTCCCGGTACATTTGAATATAGGAACGTGGCTGACCACTTATCATTTCTAATTTTCTTGAGAATGTATAGACATCTTGACAGTTGTGGGTTGTGGAAAGAGAAACACAGTGTATACTGAGGTTTTTTTATTCCTGATCGGTTTCGCTCACAGCTTCTTCAGAGGACTGACCTCCTCACGGCAACTCCTGACCTTATATGCTGGGTCAGGAGTTGCCGTGAGGAGGTCAGTCCTCTGAAGAAGCTGTGAGCGAAACCGATCAGGAATAAAAAACCTCAGTATACACTGTTTCTCTTTCCACAACCCATTTCTTGAGAATGTTAAATCTGTGTGTGTGTGTGTGTGTGTGTGTGTGTGTGTGTGTGTGTGTGGTGTGGTGTGGTGTGGTGTGGTGTGGTGTGGTGTGGTGTGGGGTAGGGTGGGGTGGGGGACGCGTACGCTACGTATGAAATAACTTAGCATGTCTTACAGGAGTATCATATGTTATTTGGCGTCTTGAAATGACACGTTCGTCTCCAAGCGTATGTTGTGTCGGCAGCCACTTGTGTTTCTGTGGTAGAGGAGGCATGGGCACATAATTTTTTTTTTTTATCTTCTAATAACTGTGCGAGTGTTCTAGTGAGTGGAGTGAAGAACTCAAACTCAGTCTGAGACGCAGGCCACCCGTATAGAACGTCATGCTGTCCCGTTGTAATAGACGTGTTCTCTGTCGTGGAGTGTAATAAGAAAGTCCTTGAAAGTTTAAATTATTGATTACTGTGACTTTCAGCTCAGTGGTTTCATGACAACAGGTTTCAAAGTTGGTAGCAGAGCGAGCAGCCTCACACAGCAACCGTGCTGGTGATATCATGTGTTAGGTGCCCTCCAAGCTGGAAGGCAAGCTGGTGACGCTGCTGATCGTCTTAACAACTGCATCCTTCTGTGGCAACACTGTACATGCAGGAGTCAAGGTATAGAATAATTGCTTGCCAAAGTACAAATATACTCATGTGTGAGAAAAAGGAGTATTACTGTGCCAAAACAAACGACGGTGGTGATGAGCACTGCCTTCGGGTTCACCCCACCACCAGCCTATCTTTGCCTTGTGAACACAGCTTGGTGAGGAAGCTTCATCACGTCTACTATATTGACACTGCCATATTTTATGACGGAAAAACAAGCGGAGAGGCGTCATGTTCTTGTATACCCTGTTTATGTTACTGTTGATAAGTGTATGCGTTGTATTGCCGTATAGTTGCTGTCTCGACGTTCAGGCACCTCATGATGTTTTTAGTAAGTCTTACCACCATACGATAACTTTCAAACATATTTTACCCTAGATACATGTACATTGCATTACATGAATTTTGCGCTAAAAGACAAACTGACATAATAAAAAGGAGTACGTTTCTAAGACTTAAACGTAATTTAAACATTTTTAGAGGACGGGCGAGATTCATTTTGGCCTATTTTTTATAGAGAAAAACCCCTGTTGTGTTGCAAGGTGTTGAAAAATCTGGCTTGGTTTTCAGCGACATATAAACTATGGTTGCCTTTCCACGTCTCTAACATTTGTGCTACACAGTTTATTGACTGCATCATTGTGTGTCCTGATATCTTGGCGAAAAGCTTCTTGCTTGAACGTAGGAAAGTTAAGATAATTAGGGTCTTTTATCAGGCCAACATCAGTGGCGCCGCGTGGTGGCAGAGAGCTTTCGAAGTCCCCCATTGTGTCTGTAATAACGTCACAGTGTGAGTGACAACGTTCTGTTCCTTACACTTGGAAGCACCTTTTGTCTGGCCGCCAAGAATTTGCCGCCGAAAAAACTCCGTAATGATCGTCTTAGTCATTCAACTTTTTTTTTCTCTCTTTCTCTCTTTCTCTTTCTCATTCTCATTTACTTAGCGTGTCTGGTCGTTCAACATGCAGTACCTTACTCTCCAGAATTACTTCCTCGTGCAGCGTCAACTCTTGCAGAGTCGACTCGTGCAGAGTCGACTCGTGCACTCCCTCTTCACCCTTTCCTCACTCAGCCCTTGACTCGCTACATAAATAAAAACTAGATACGTATCACAGATCACTAATCACACCTTGCCACTTTTTAATAGATTTACCATACCATGTTACCAACTCTGTGATTCTCAGTTTAATTTTGATCGGCGGTTCATAATCGTAGTAGTCGATGTGTGGTTAAGGAATCTAATCGCCTAGCCAGTCAAGTCAGTAGTATTATGTCAAGGTAAGTAGAGTATGGTTGGTCAAGTATTTGGTATCTAATACCGTTCCTTTTTTTATTTATTCTATTATTTATTTATTTATTTATTTATTTTTATTTTTATTTTTATTTTTATTTATTTTTTTTTATGGGAAAGGGGGGAGGAGAGGGTCATTAACTACCCGCCAGGCAGCCAAGTGTGACCACTTGAGGAGCCAAGTTTTGTCCGATGTTTATTTCCAGTGCGTAGGGACGTGGGGAGGTGTGGGGAGCGGGGACGCAGCTGGACCTTAACAGCGCCTTTATGGCATCTCTTCACGTCGGTTTTTTATGGACTTTTCTTATTTACTGACTTGGTTGGATGTCTTCTTTTATTTATTTGATTTGATTTTTTACAACGAAACACACATTAGCAATATCGTCAGAATGTACATCATCTTTCCCAGTATATGTACTAGCTAATTCCTGTCTCGTGTTTCTCATCCTTCCCAGCACTTATTTAATTACTTAATTATGGGTAAGAATTTCCTTCTTTTAATCTCCATGAGCATAGCTTAATTCCTTCACATTTACTTATTTACAGCGCTTGAATCTCCCTGTTTTCTCTCTACCTGCTTGTGCACGTGGCTGAGATGACGCATTGAATAGCCTCGCGTGCCTAGCCACGAATACTACCAGCCTCATCTCCAGTCTTAAGTACAGGCAGACGGTGCTCACCTGTTCCCTGCCCCGTGCTGATGGCATACCTAGGGAAGCGTCAAACAAGGAAGAACGTGTGCTTCCACGAAATAATGGATAATACTTTCCTCCATTAACACAGCCCGACCATTCTGTGTGTGTGTGTGTGTGTGTGTGCGTGCGCATGCGTGCGTGCGCCCCAACGGAAAGATCCATTACATTGTTTTTTATTTGTTTTCTTTCGTCTTTCTTTTCCTCCTCCACTAGTTAGAGTTTCAGAGCTGCTCTTCGTTGGCGTGGAGAAGGCGTGTGAATACTCAATGAGGGAGAGGAGAGAGAGGCTGTAGGCGTAGGGCGTGGGAAAGGCGTGCAGGGTATATTCTGAGTGTGTGAGTTTAGTTTTGGGCGTGTTACCATGTTGGGACTTGACGCCTCCCTAATGAACGTCACGGGGCATGACGGCGCCTCACCTGTACTGTACATGCATGTGACGTGTGAGTGTTAGCGCGTTGTGTTTAGGCTTATTACGTTGAGTGCCTAATGGTTTTAATGTGAGATGACTACTGCCGGTGATCCTAGCTGTCTATAAACTGAACGTGTTGCTTTTGTTTTTAGGGTTAGTGTGGGTGACCCGGTGTTAATTGGCAAGACTGTTTGAATGACGCTACTTAGTTTCAATGGGGGGCTGGATTGATTGAAGCAGATTGGATTGTGTTGGTCTGGAGGAGTACCCCACACACCTCGTGACCACCAGGACCATCAGCACCACACCAGCACTGTTAGCCACACGTACTACTGCTGCTGCACAGGAAGAACTAGTGCTACAGAAAATATCAAGAACACCTCTACAACTTAACAACTGTCCTTCCCTTGTGGAACTCTTCATGCACGCCTTTACGGGAGTGGCTATTCAGTAGAGAGGATTCTATTTTATTTAGTTATTTTCTTTTTTTTATTAATTTATTTTCATTTTTATTTATTTATTTTTGTTTATTTTATTTTATTTATTTATTTATTTATTTTTTATTTATTTATATTTATTTATTTATTTTGTGTGTGTGTGTGTGTGTCTAGGTTTTTTGAGTATCTAGTCATTGACCAGTCTTGTACATAAAAATTAAAAACAACAGTAGCAGCAAGAACTCTCACACGTCAGAGTGGACAGGCGTAAAGTACACACACACACACACACACACACACACACACACACACACACACACACACACACACACACACACACACACACACACACACACACTATTCGCGTCCTGTGTTATTTAGTTGACCCTTGACTCCACCCTCCTCCTCCACCCCCACCCCCACCCATTCCCCTGTCGTGGCCCCAACCCCACACCATTAAGGGTACGCATGATGTCCCGCAGTAATCCAAATAACAACATTATATCACGCTTGTGGCTCCTCCTCGTCCCTCAAGCCTGATCTCCTTACTCTGTGCTCTTGTGTGGGTAGCTCGATATATTACGGAGGAAATATATACATTAGCCAGTAGGCACCTTACTGTGTTCAACAAATATTAGCATAGTGTTGTTGTGAGTTGGGGAGTGCCACGTGGGAGCAAAATGATGATGTGTTTGTTTCCGTGGCCAAGCTGAGATCTGCGACACAATGGCTCTTGACGTTACAGTAATGATATTGAACTGCAAAACATAAAATGCGTAGGTCCGTGTGTGTTGGAAATAGTCTTGTGTAAGATTATTTAGGGCGTGTGTTCCATCTCTACAATGTAATGCTTTATGATAACAGTACGGGCTCACAATCAACTAAGCAACAATAATACTAATGGGTGAGCGATCCAAGAGTTACACAAACATATATGTTTCCTACACAAATTTAATAACAATCTCGTACGTGGAACATCTTCCTGAATTTCACGCGTGGTAATACATGGTGGTGTTCCCTTGAAGAGCTGGTGACGGCCTGATGCATGCGTCTCGGCGACTTGTTCAGTATGTGAGACTGTAACAAGAGCAGGGTAGAGGGGTGTGTTTGGTGGTGGTGGTGGTGGCGGCGGTGGTGGCCTCGGCTCCTCGGCTCAGGTGACGGCCAGTGTGGCTGGACCGGCTCAACATGTCTACCTGCCTGGCCATGCGTTGGTCACTTTAACTTTGTATTTGAAGTTGAAATTTCCTATGCGTCATGGTTTGTTTATTAACGTGCGTACACACACACACACACACACACACACACACACACACACACACACACACACACACACACACACACACACAGATATATATATATATATATATATATATATATATATATATATATAAACACTGTTCCCCTGAGCAAGGGGATGGGTGTGTGATGTGTGAGAGGTCTCAGCCTTACCCATAGATCCTCCTTCGGGGAGGGTAATGGCTGACGATCATGAGTCCAGCGCGTGATCCTCCAGACCATGGTGAATAACACACTCAGCGAATAGCCCGCCCATCATCTTATCCCAAAAAATAGAGTCGTAGCTGCGAGCGATTGGAAGATCACTAATGTAAAGATTGCAAGATAGTAGTGTGTATATTTTTTGCCTTGTTGATCACTCGGCATGGAAGGTGTTAACCTTGAGTCAGGGAACCCCATTACATGTGCATATTAAATGCCAGCTATTTATTTATTTATTAACTTTTGTTTACAATTATAATCCAATATAGTTGTTCAGAAAAGAGTACCTTGCGACGTAGTGTTTGCCAGGTGGCGTCACGTAATTTGGTATACAGTCATTATGTGATAACAATTAAATATTTCTGAAGGACGTGCCATCACGCCAAGGTCTGGGTCCTAATGATCACGTCTGAATGCATGCACCAACAACAGCAGCCTGAGGTGGTGGAGTGGGAGAGGGTGAAGCTCCACGATCCTCATGACGTTTGGCCAGCTGGCTAATGAGACTTTAGGGTAAAAAAAAAACTCAATAAATAGACGACGTGTGCTTAGGTGAAGAGCCAAGTGAAGGGTGGTGCGTCTCAGATGGAAAACTAGGTCCTTGGCTGGGCACTGCCGTCGCCGCCGCCGCCGCTCTCCCCTCCATCCAGTATTCAGCACGGAGGCAAAGCAAGGTCACACACACAGTTGCACTGATCGGCAGCACCATGCATCCATGGACCATGCTGCAAACATAGGTGACGCTCCTCGCTTCATTACCAAGTTATTCCGATAGTGAGAATATAATTCAGACCGAAATTATGTTCGTAAATTAAATTAATGTAATCAGTAAATCTTCATCTCCATTCGCCCCGCCTCGCCCAGCCCCGCCCTTCCATTGCCACGAGAGACAACATACACGATGTAAATAATACTTGTCTCCTATAGT
>JAPQNM010000018.1:7869971-7874971 GCA_029783475.1 Metacarcinus magister
AAGGAGAAAATTAAGCTTATATGATGATCCCTGATAACTAGAAAAAAAATCAAACCTATCATTAATCTATCTATCTATCTGTAAACCAAGCTGTACAATTACAATACAATAATAATTCCATACATACTTCACCATAGAATTAGTTATTGAGTTTAGCGTGATATCTTCAATCCACAGAGTCACTGGACAAGTGGGAGCGCTTGGTGGTGGCTGATGCGCTGGAGCCAGTGTCCTTTGAGTCTGGCTCAACGGTGGTGCGGCAGGGAGAGCAAGGCGATGACTTCTACATCATTGTGGAAGGAACAGCCGTGGTGATGCAGGCCCGCTCCCCATCTGAGGATCCTATAGAAGTGGGAAGGCTGGGAACCTCTGATTATTTTGGTGAGGAATATTATATTTTCTATATAATGAAGCATATGTTTCCCACATTGTACAGTGATATGTTCATTATTTCTTTACCATAAACTGGAAACCGACCTAATTTCATGTGTATTTTATTGATGTTTAGTACAGATACTGAACTATTTATATGGCAAGCTTGGGACCAGAGGTGACTTGGATTTTTTTATTCTCTGGTTTTCTGGAACCAAGCTTAGTATGTACCATATTCTACAGCTTATAAGACGCTGCATTTTGGAAGACGCACACTGATTTTGGAATTGAATTTGTAAGATTTTTATTTTTAATCAGACCACCAAAACTTGCATTTTCACACAAGAACACACTCATTATTCATTATCTTCATTCAGCACTGCTCATCAGCCATTATTTTCATTCACCTTAAGATTTATGGTATAAAAAAAACTTGTAAATGGTAAGTAAATATACTACATGTCTTTCATACAGGCTGGTTACATCATATAAGAGGCTGAATTGAATAGTGACCTAATCTAACCCTCTACAACATTCATCCTGGAAGACGCATGGGTATTTTTCAGGGTATATTTTAGGAAAAGAAGTGCATCTTATAAGCCGTAGAATATAGTGTGTGTGAGGCGGGTCAGCTTTGTTTTCTATAAATTGGACTCTTAGTCACTGAACCCCATTGTCACCGCACCACTTATATTCATTCCATTTGAATAATATAATATTGGCCAATTAGTCAAACTTATAGAGCAAGGTCTGTTTAATCTTTATTAATCCACTTGATAAGTGGAAGCTTTTCACTCATTAATGCATTACCTAATCCATTCTAGCAACATTGTCCATGTCTCATTCTTCAACTGGTGTAAGGTTTTTCAGTTGTCCATTAAGTAAGGCTCATCACAGTCACCATAGAATTTAAATATATGTTCCTTCTGTTTCTTGATATCATTAATAGTAGATATATGAACACCATACTCTTCACTAATTGCTGCACACTGAAGCACCTTTATCGAATCTCATAAGAAACTACTTTCTTTGATGTACTGAATGCAATATGTTCCCATTTTGGTATTCCACTCTCTGCTGGTCATGTATACATGGTATTAAACAGAAATTATACTTAATTGGGACAAACATTCACATAAATTTAGAGAGGAGCAGGTATACATAACAGATGTGCTGAAGCTTGACGCTCACCGCTGCCACCGCTGCTGCATACACCATGATGATCAAAAGAAAGCAGCTACCTGATTGAAAACTAGCCAGTTTAAAAAATGGTCAATTTACTGGTAATTCCTATATTTTGAAAGCTGGATAAATAGTTCAGTATTTGTATATATAACAGTGAGGTGGTTATGCATAATGAAGCCATCAGTAGGTGTGTTTTTCATGTAATTGTATGATTTAGAACAAATTTTAATTGTTACATACTCATACATGTCTTTTGTCACTCCACATCCTGCATCAAATGTAGGTCACAATTTGAAGAATTTAGTAAAGTATATCACAATTTTTTTTAATCGTCTTATTACAGTTAATATTGTTCAGTTTAATAACTACAGTATATATTATTTTTATTATGAATTTTTTTTTTACTTCCAGGTGAAATTGCTCTACTGCTTGACCGACCTCGAGCTGCCACAGTTATAGCTGATGGTCCTTTGAAGTGCGTCAAGCTAGACAGGCACAGGTAAGATGTCACCTTTGTATTGGACAACAGCTGCCACACATTTAGGGATGATTTATAAGGAACAGTGTATAGGCTTACATACACTCCCTTAACCATTCCAATGGCATTTTACAGCCCTTGTGGTCAGGTACAGGACTGCTAGCTTGTGGTATTATATGCTCACAATATTGCTAAAGAACTATCAGCAGTCTGTGCCTTGTGAAGCTGTGAAATTATTCATGTCTGGACTGCAGCGCTATAAGCTGTAAGGACAGATGACATTGTGCGAGGTTGTCTCTTTACCACCTAACTTAGTTCAGAGAGAGAGGCAGAGGGAGCGAAGGAGGGAGATTAAGACTTCTTTTACTAAGTTATGTTTAGTATTAAATTATAGTTAGATTTAAGGTTAATATATTATTATTATTATTATTATTATAAGGTATATGTGTGATGCGAAACCATACTGGCAATCAGAGAGAAGGTTGTGAGCTGATAGATGCCTCATTATCTTCTTAGTAAGGACAGACTCGAAGGCTTTAGAAAGGCAGAAAATCAAAGCTAGTTTGAGTAGTTTGAAGGATTGGAGCAGTCACCTTTCTTAGGAACAGATTGAATGTGAGCAAACTTCCAGCAAGAAGGATAGGTAGAAGTAGAGAGACAGACAAAAGAGTTTGACCAGACAGGGAGCAAGCTTGGAAGCACAGTTTTTGTGAACAACAGGAAGGACTCTATCTGGACCGTAAGTCTTCCGAGAATCAAGGCCAGAGAGTATTAAATGGGAGTTCTTTTGTAATGGTTGTCCCATGAGGGAGCCCTAAAGAAGAGGCAGATACCAGAGTAGATTAGATGTGATTATGCAAGAAAAAACACCAAAGTATATACTCCAGCACAATATATTGTTGCTAAAGCTTCTGCATATTTCAATAACAAAAAAGCAAATTCATTTGATAAATTGATTCTTTTGAAAAAATTTTAAAGTTTATTCACTTCTGAAGCATCAATAGTTTCAAAGTAAATTTATGAGTGAGGTTTGGAATATTGTTCATGTATATTTTTATCCTTGTTTGTTTTTTTCCAGATTTGAACGTGTTCTGGGTAGCTGTGCAGACATTCTGAAGAGGAACATAGAGCAGTACAACTCCTTCATTGCTCTTACTGTGTAGATCTTAACATCCATTACGTACAGAACATATGTATGCAATCATGTAGGCTTGTTTGTGCATAACTCTTTAGGCACATGTATGCAACAACATATGCCTCTATTTAGGTGCTGAAGTATGCTACCTTGTAGAGCCTGACAAACAATACAGGAACTTTGTTTTGGAATGTGTACACTTAGGGTTGATGGGTAGTCGAGTGCACAGATTTTATATAACCTATCACTGGTGAAATGTACTGATTTCCTTTGGTAGTTTTTTATACCATTGGTAATAAGTACTATAGCATGTACCACAGATACTAAGAACAATATTCTGCCACTGGTCGCAAAAATAGCACCTTTTACACCCTTAGATAATGGGAAAATACTATATTTTGGATGATATATTACTATTACTTACAATAATGTGTGTTTACATTTCAGTGGATACAGCATTAATTGTTACCTCTAGTATTGGCACATGAAACCAGTTGTGAGCTTAAACAGCCATATATAGTATGAAAGAGCACATCATATTCTATTGTTACTTTTTTCCTTTCTCTTTTATCTGCAAATATCTTACGCCTTTTTGGTGTAGAAAGCTTACAAATACATAAATTTTGAAACCATTGTAAATGCAAGTATTGTAACTTGTTAGCAGCATCTTTGTGGTAGTGGCGACCAAGGTGAGTAGTGACCCCAGCTGAGCCTCGAGCAGCCGTCTATCCCTGGCCATGGGGGAGCTGCAGGCTGCCAGACACACATCAGCCTGCAGCTGTGTGCAAACCATTTGGCTCTTGCTACTACTGTGAAATTACCAGTTACTTTCAGTGACTGGTGATGTATCACTATTGCTTTTTATTACTCCAGTTCTATTGGTCATGGTTTTAGGGGCCATTTTGATAGCAAGAAAAATTATGGTATATAAGGATGCAAATATTTCAATATGGATTGATATATGTAAATTGTAGAATAAGGACTTGCTTCATTTACAAAATTTGTAGCATATTTACATAATCTTTATTAAAATGCTTTCATTTGGTTTTCATACCAGAGTTCTGGCAGACAAAAATTCAACTTATTTTTTTTATCATTGTTATTACTTATTATTATTATTATTTTCATCATCATCATCATCATCATTATTGAATCCGAATCTGCCATGAGTTTTAATTGCTACCACACTTAATATTCTGACAGTTTATCATATATACCTAACTAGAGTAATTCTCCTTGGGGCTGGGTGAAACTTATTTATTTAGGGAGAATTGGTGGCTTCATTCACGGTATTAAAGTACGTTGGGTTAAGATAGCATTTGAAGGCCCAAAGATGTATTTAGTGCTTCTTTGTAGTGGGTCTTATTTTGGCCAGTTTGTGATTGCTCAGAGTACAGGACTATTTTAAAATAGTACTTCATTGCATCTGTATTGTCTCATTCATTAACTGTTTCACACTCATGTTCTCTTATAGTGTAATTTTTTGGTATGAAAGTAAAGAAATAGTTAGGGAAGCACTATTTACAAATGTTTAATAGTCTGGTGTTGTTAAATAGGAAGGCTGTGAAGGACAAACTCTTACCTAAACAAAAGGAAGGCACCCCTGCATAGTTTGTGTTTGTTATTTACATCATTCTTCATGTACTACAGTCAAAGGGAAGAAAAATATTATATATATATTTCAGTCCCATGTCAAGGATGATAGTTGGTCCTCTTTCCTGCCATGAAAAAAATGCTTTTGTACATGTTTATTTTAAATGCAAGTAGAAAATGGAGTATGTATACACATAGGTCCACATGTTTTTGTTTTACTTAGTATGGTACTCAGTT
>JAPQNM010000018.1:7879971-7897471 GCA_029783475.1 Metacarcinus magister
TCTGACATGTAAGTATTAACCTCGGGAGAAGACACTAATGTTATCTCCATATTATTCCTCAGCTACTTTCATTTTCAATTTTTACAAAGTGCAGTCTCCCAAACCTGTACATACTTGTATTCATTAATGTATATGGGTTTATGTCTTGAATGTTTGTTTATAATCTAAGATAATCTAATCTATTGTATTTACAAGTCAATAAATGTTCTTGGTTTTCTATTATGTTTACCTTAAAAGACATTATTTTCTAAGTAAATTACAACAATAATTTGATATGAATACTGAGATGGTTTGGACACCTGAAAAGACTGGGTGAGTTGCCAAGAATGATGTACAATGCTGGGATCACCTTCTGGCTAAGGTAATCCTTCAGATCACACTTAGAAAATAAATATATGAAAAAATAAAGCTCATTAAATGTATTCGAAACTGCTGGTAAATCTACACAACTACTGCTAGGACGATATCAATAAAAATATGAAGTCCTACATACTATACATAGTGTACTTAACACATTTGTGAAGGTTTCAGGTGGTGCTCGTCATTATAATCAAATATAGCCCATAAGGTATCCGGTAAATTTTTCAAAATCAATTGCTCGACAGTAAATTGCTCGAAAAATAATATCTCGAACAATCAATTGCTCGAAAGGTAGATTACTCGAAAAAAGTTAGTTTAATGAATAATATCCAAAAATAAGATAAAGAAATACAACTTTATTATTGTTAATTGAACAGTTAAAATCAAGAACGGGTACATTTCTATTTAGGTTAGGTTATTATTTAGAGCAATTTACTGTTGAGCAATTGATAGTTTGAGAAATTATTTCTCGAGCAATTGATTTCGAGTAATTGACTTAGAGAAATTGACTTAGATTCAGGCTTTGATATGGCAATCCGGAAAAAAATTGAGTGAAATACCTAACTTTTGGGTAATGAAATATAAAAAGCTTATATAACCGAACCTAACCGAGCCAAACTGTACCCAACCAAACCTAATCTAACCATAACCTAATGTAACCTAACCATAACCAGTATTATTTTACATCTTCATTAGAATGCTCTAGAGAATTCAGGGTTGTATTTTTGCATTACCTGTTGCATTTTGAAAAGGTTTTCTTAATTAAAATTCCGTCGCAAATTCTTAGTTTGTGAGATATTCAATGTTTTCTGTGAGACCTCTTCGAAAAGTAAAGTTTAGTTTGGTTTGAACAAGGTTCTGTTATTTGTCAATGTAGGTTAAGGTTTGGTTAATTTAGGTTATGTTATGTTAGGTTCAGGTAAAGATTCGGAAGACGACCCAGATTGTTTTTTGGACAAAGCAAATTTTTTTCTGATAGATTTTGATGTGTTTTGAATTAATCTGATGTATATTTGCTATGCCAGGTAATATTTTTTCCCCAAGGTAAAAATTGCCAAAAAAAAAGTCAGATTAATTCAAAACCATCAAAATCAATAGGAGAAAAATTGCTTTAAGTAAACTTAATTAAACCTAAGCAAACCTAATTAAGCCTAACCTAACTAAATCTACCCTTACATAACCAAACCAGGTAAAGATTCGTAAGATGACCCACTCGATATCTCACTACCTTTGTAATGCACTGCAAATTCAACCTCAGATACTTGTTCAGATAGGTTAGGTTAGGTTTAATTAGGTTTGCTTTGGTTAAGTTAGGTTTAATTAGGTTTGCTTAGGCTTACTTAAAGAAATTTGTTCTCTTATTGATTTTGATGGTTTTGAATTAATCTGACTTTTTTGTGGCAATTTTTACCTTGGGAAAAAAATGCATGGCATAACAAACAAACATCTGATGAATTCAAAACACATCAAAATTTATCAGAAAAAAATAGTTTTGTCCAAAAAACAGACTGGGTCGTCTTTCGAATCTTTACCTAGGTTAATTTAGAAGCTATTAAATGTTCTCTATGACCAACAATAGGAAGTTGGACGCGTTGCAGACAATTTATTTCGGTGAAGATGTAAAATTCTACCCCATGACCTAACCTAACTTGAAAGATGCTTTACCAGCTAAGTAATGGTTAGCACCGCCTGAAACCTTTACAGATGTGTTAAGTACACTATGTATAGTATGTACGACCTCATATTTATATCGATATCGTCGAAGCAGTAGTTATGCAGAATTACCAAACTACTTACTGACAATCATTGTATTTTGTCTTCCCCCAAGAACCCCGCATTCCCACAGGTCCCCAGAATTGTTGGGGGTTGATGGGGATGTCTTATTAGATATGCATTTGCGACGAAAATAAATGTCAAAATCGTTGGAAATGGATCAATATTTATACGAAAAGTGTGTTATTTACATCCAAGTGCATTGGGAGGAACTAGAAATTTACTAGCCACACTATCATCTACGCAATATCACCACGCTCACAGGAGTTTACGGCTTCTTTTATTTCCTCACATCTTCTGGCCATCTAAATACTGCATTTACTGCAGCTATAATTGCTCCAGACTCTATTATATGTTAATCAGCAAGTTTTTTCCACGGCGATAAGGGTGCCCACGAAAAGGGTGCGCCGCCATCTTGGACCAGTCAGCTGATCATCACAACACGGGAAAAAAGAAAAAAAAACCACATCGACGTGCTTGGTGTCCTTTATCGTTCAGTTGCCGAAATCTGCCCCCCACCCCTACCCCGCCGAACTCGCCCCTGGCTACATCACTCAAAATGGACAGATAACTTCCATACGGGGATATCTGTAGGTTAAGTATAAGCAATATGTATTATATATGATAGTATGTACTATATATGAGAGCGACTCCTGACTGGAGGAGTTGAAATACAAGCGTAGTTTGATAGAAGGTATTTTGCTGTCTAGTTTAGATGTATTTCCATCTCCATACACGCGTTTTATTTCCATCTACATACACGCGTTTTATTTCCATCTACATACACGCGTTTTATTTCCATCTACATACACGCGTTTTATTTCCATCTACATACACGCGTTTTATTTCCATCTACATACACGCGTTTTATTTCCATCTACATACACGCGTTTTATTTCCATCTACATACACGCGTTTTATTTGGTTTAGCTCATTGCTTGTCCATAGCCATTCTTTAACGTGACTGCTGACGCCATCCATGCCACAGCTAAGGCTAGGGTTATACTATAGTCAACGAGTAAGTAGGTTGGATCCAACCTTAGACGGGCTACTATTGGCTCCGTTTTCTGTGATGTAGAGGACGGAGCCAATAGTAGCCCGTCTAAGGTTGGATCCAACCTACTCGTTGACTAGTGTAACCCTAGCTTAACATGGATTACTCCAACTACTTGAAAATAGCAAATAGAGAAGAGCCGACGTCTTCCCAATCCAGCGTCATGTGTCCTGGTGAAGGGAAATAATAGTGTGGTAAAAGAAGGAAGGCGTAAAAAAAATTCAACCAATAAGGAAAATCCATATAAAAAAAATCGGTAGATAAATGGGTGGTGCTTGGTGCTCAGTTTCTAGCAGTGCTGAGGTGGATTGGGCGTCTGGTGCAGCTCCTCCCGCGCGCCATTGTCCAGTTGCCAGCGGGTGACTGAAGGTCAGGGTTTTCCCTTCGACAGAGAAGTGTGTCTGGCACAAAGCCCCGCAATACTGACCTTTCGTCACCCACTTCCTGCTTCATTTACAAAAATACTATATCGGATGTCATTAACTAAACAGGGAAAAAGTCAATTATTTCGTACCAATAAGCTGATGGGCCAATATAACCTTTACTCCTGATGAGAGTTACTATACTATATTATAACACTCGTGACTGGAAGGCAGACAGCAAGACAAAGAGGTAGACAGGCACTTCCTTTGACGATGGTGTTTGGTAAGGTAGTGTGGGCGGCTTGTCTTGTCCTTCATACGTGATTCTCCTTTCTATATATACTGTAAAGTAATGGTTCAAACTCCAGGATACGCGTCACCCCTAGAGGTACTCGATGGGAATCCTTAGTGGTAAGCAACACCTCAAATTACAGAGATGGTTTCTTGAATTAGTAGGAAAATCTTATAGAAAACACCTAAAGCTAATTAAGCACGCTATAAATATATTCGAACATGTTTAGGTAGGTATTGACCAGAAAACTATATTTACTTTGAAACTAATGAACTTGTTATCAAATCCTGCGTATACTACTTTTCTCCATATTGTTGGTGAGGGTGAGTCCCCACTGCCACTAATGTTCAAGGGGTATAAAAAGCAGAAGCAGGTTGAGAATCTGCTGCAGAACCAATTCCCGCCTCAAGCCTTCTACTGGGTGTGCCTCCAATGACTCATGCTGTGGAGCGGCTTCTGTTTCACTTTGCTCACGCTTTTTTGTGTTTAGCCTTCACGACTGCCACTTCCTCGCACTGCCCCCTTGGTAACGCAAACGACAGCAGTGAAGCTACCGGCCTAACAGGCTGGTAGTAAATTAAACACTATCTTGCAACACTAAAGTACGGACGGAAGAGAAACCAAGACAAGGACTTTGGAGAATTTTTTTTTTAAATGAGATGCAGAACAACAAACATAACAACCTACCCCAAAAAGGTGAAAGATATACTAGACATAATGGAAGACAAAAGGATTGACATACTAGGTATGACAAACAAAACAGAAAATTAACAGGAAGAGTGATGAGACAATGATATGGATTAATATATGGATTAAAGAAGGAAAAAAGAAAGTTCCATGGAGTAGTCATGTTCGCTTGGCCTCACTTATCATCTTATATCCAGTATGTAAAGCTGATAAATGAAGAATTGATTAAAAGATACTAAGTACAACTTTTATCAGAGCAAAATATAGAATGAAAATTATTGAAAGACTGGAAATAGTTGTGGAGAAGGACGAGGAGTGTTGGCAAGATATAAGAAATGTTATTGTTGAAGTTGCTGTACCGGAATTGTTGCAAAATGGGTTGGAGAAGATAAGAAAATCCATTATTCTTGTTAGAGAAAAAACTTAATCAAATGGCTAAAGAGAAGTTAAAGAAACTTCAAAAATATGTAGCTAAGAAGGACACTGGAAACGAAAAGAGAATATGTGGAGGCAAGACGAAAGGTAAACAAAGAACGGTAAGAAGCGAAGGAAATGGGAAGAAAGAGGAAGAGAACTAGAACAAAACGTACGGGAAACAAAAAATAGGAGCAATAAATATATAAAAAAAAGAGTAATAAAGAAATAATAACTCTAGATTAAATCAACAGAAGATTAACACAATATTTGGAAGGATTACTAAATGTGGAACTGAAAGAACAAGAAACAAGCCAAAAACAAGCAGAAGAAATGTACGAAGATGAATTAGGCAATACACTAACAAAAATAAAAAATAGAAAGTCACCAGATTGCGACGGAATAGTAATAGAACTGATAAAAGAAAGAACTGATCCTGGAAGGTTTAAACGGAATATGGATGAAAGGAAGTATTTTAGATGATTGAGAGATTGATTGAGAAAGAGAGAGAGAGAGAGAGAGAGAGAGAGAGAGAGAGAGAGAGAGAGAGAGAGAGAGAGAGAGAGAGAGAGAGAGAGAGAGAGAGAGAGAGAGAAAAAAAATAGATAGATATAGATAGATTGATGTATAGATAGATGTCATTCATGTTTCTGTATGAAGTCTTTGCCTTCCCTGTAACGTGTCTTTATCTTCCGTCCTTCCCGCGACTGTCTCGTGTCCTTGTATCTTTTCTCCCGTCTGTATTATGTCCCTTAAATTTAGTCTTCTGTCCCTGTGACCCTGATCCTCTCGCCTCTGTCTACTTACTTGGTCACCAGTACGCCACACCCTTACCCATCAAAACCTCTACCACCGCCCCTATATGCAACCTCCCACGCCTGGAGAAGTCCTGACCACACCTAATCCTTATTTGTCAACGCATTCTACGTCACGGCCATACATCCCTGCCGTCACACCCTCCGTGCCGCCCTTATCATGTCACCCACAAGTTATCACTCAAAAAAAAATGTTACACTATATTGTTCGGCCATGCCCTCGCTACAAGTCTACCCTGCCATACCCTCGCTACAAGTATACCCTGCCATGCCCTCGCTACAAGTATACCCTGTCATGCCCTCGCTACAAGTCTACCCTGCCATACCCTCGCTACAAGTATACCCTGTCATGCCCTCGCTACAAGTCTACCCTGCCATGCCCCCGTCACAGGTCTGACCTGCCGTGCCCCCGACACCCTCACAGGTCTGCACATTGTATTATAAGAACACTCAACTCGTGTCATTCTTCGCAGAGACAGAGAATTGGGTTCAAGAAAACTTTCTAGCATTATCTTTCATTAGCTAATTTATTTTTGAACGCATTGTTAATGGTAGTGATTGAGCACAAATGCAACAACTTCTTACCTGAGATTAGGTTTCTAGTTATTTTTGGAATCTTTAAGTTTCAGAATATGCTTTGTTGATTATATTTTCCTTCAGTATTTACACAGCCATTGGATGCGGAGAATTATATAATCGAGGGGTCAGTGTTACCTACATACAAGCGTGCGGAGATAAGGTAATACTGATTTGTCTGCAGTTTCCTTGAAGTCAGTAGTCGGCATCTCGAGAGAAAGTTGTTCCAAGACCTGCCGCCCCTCTCTGTCTCAGCAGTAGTGACGGAGCCGCGGTGGAGAGCGTACGCATCTCTGCTTAACTCCTTAATGAAAGTGGTGTACTAACAGAACTATAGGTGAATGGTGTGATCTGGGGTAGTAATGTTTTCTCAGCGGGGAAAACTAGTATATGGATTGTGAGTGATTGGTGAAAGACAAAATTTCGACTAAGGAGTAATCTCTGTCAAAATCCAGCTGTGGGAGAGCGGGAGACCTCCAGGTGAGTAGCAGCCCTTTCTGTCTTCACTGCTGAGGAAAGGTGGGAGGAGCAATAGCAATGGTGGTGGTGGTAGTGGGTTGTTAACTTGCTATGATATACTATGTGTGCACGAAAACCTTTCTCTCTCTCTCTTTATTCTCTCTCTCTTTATTCTCTCTCTCTCTTTATTCTCTCTCTCTCTTTATTCTCTCTCTCTCTCTCTCTCTCTCTCTCTCTCTCTCTCTCTCTCTCTCTCTCTCTCTCTCTCTCTCTCTCTCTCTCTGCTATTTTTTTTATTAGTGTGATTATTATTATTATTAAATTAATATTATTATTACTCTTATTATATTTATTATTTTTATTATTATTAGTATCATTATTATTATTATTACTTTTTATTACTATCATTATTGTTATTATCATTATTGTATTATTATTTTTATTAATATAAACATTATTTATATTATTATTGTTATTAGTATTATTTTCATTATTGTTATTAGTATTATAATAAGTATTATTATTACTATTATTATCATCATCATCATTAATATTATCATTGATCTACTTCTTTATCTATGTGTGCTTATCTATTTGTGTGTGAGTGTGCGTGTGTGTGTGTGTGTGTGTGTGTGTGTGTGTGTGTGTGTGTGTGTGTGTGTGTGTGTGTGTGTGTGTGAGCCCAGAGCATCTTCAGGAAAGCATCACGTAGCCCAAACCAGGTATTTCCTCAGGTAACGTTGAGCACCTTAATCAGATTTCACTTGGTCACAATTATCACAAAGTGGACGGGGCGATCTCTCCTCCACTCTCTCCCCACAACGATCCTCCCCCCCCCACCCCACACACACACGGCACCACAAGCTGTCTCCTCTCAGATAAAATGTTTTAAAAGGCTTCATTTTTCCGCTGCGATGTATTTTCACTTGTGTTCATATTTGTGTTCCATGTGTAATATTGTCAATTACTTTCACTTTTCGTGGTTTCCGTATTCCATTTTTGTAATATTGTCAGTTTTTAAGTTCATTAGCTTACAAAAACGTGTTTGATTTGCCTTTTTGGAGATAGGAAACTAAACACGTTCGTGGACTTGCATTCCAATGGGTTACATGCACCATTAGAGATGCTTCTTCTTGTTAAAATAAAGGACACTTAAATGAATCTGTAAACAACCTCAAAACTGTTTATGTTATTAAAGTGTAGATCAAGTTGTCACTAGTGAAAATTAGTTCATCCATCACCAGGACGTCATGAAGGGTGGGTATTGCTCCCCCTTCTCCCTCCCCACCAAAGATAAGAAGCAAAGTCTTCCTGACAGACGCAGATTGATTGCCGTGATAATAAAATGAGGTGATTGGTGCGCCACTAGTCATGTTTTTAATAATGAAGACGTGATAATGCATATATACAAAGTTATTACCAGGCCACATTTGGGAGTGCTCATGCAATGCAGGTCATGGCTCATGATTTTATCGATGCGAAACTATAACTTATCAAACGTAGATCAATGATATTGATATAGTTTTTATGAAACAAGTCTTGTGTCCAGGCCAAGGTAGATGATAGTGTACAAATTCCTCCTGTCGTTATGGTTTGTGTATAATGGGTTCACGGGGATGGTGGTGAAGGTAGAGTGTAGTCATCGGAATGGTTGAGTCGGTCATAAGCCAAGGATACGGGTATGAACGCAGTGGCAAAATGCAATCTAACAAGTCCTTCTCACCGTCACTTACCTTTGAAGAACTTTACTTTAGAAAGTAAGCAAATTGATGCCTCTTGAGAATCATTGGAGTTTCTTGCGTTTAGGTCGATTATTGGTTTTCATTTGATGCGACATCATGGATGAAGAGTAATCAATTAAAGCTCTTATTTTATAAGTATTTTTTTTTCAGCAATATTGTAACGAATGGATTAAATACAATTCACACATAAAAAAAATTTACCTTGACGTGTGTGTGTGTGTGTGTGTGTGTGTGTGTGTGTGTGTGTGTGTGTGTGTGTGTGTGTGTGTATGTGTGTGTGTGTGTATGTGTGTGTGTGTATGTGTGTGTGTGTGTGTGTGTATGTGTGTGTGTGTGTGTGTGTGTGTGTGTGTGTGTGTATGTGTATATATATATATATATATATATATATATATATATATATATATATATATATATATATATATATTTATTTATTTATTATTTTTTTTATTATTATTTTTTTTCTGAATGACTTGGTGTCAATATTTCTTAATAAATATCATAACTGAACATTTTAGCACTGCAGTGTTGCAATCGTACTGTCGTGCGGTGATTGGTGTGACACATACTATCCTCATACACATATGTATCATATTTTGTATTTGCTGTCGTACTTGAACTTTCTCGTAACTATTCTTGAAATTAATTTTCTTTTTATACTATTTTTTACGTATTCGTAACACACACTGTATAGTGATGTTGTAATTCATCCATACAATGAAAAAGTAAGATTATGAGATACTACGAGCAGGTAATGCATTAAGTGCTGCTCTCACCTGCAAATATTACCCAAACATTGCAGCAGCAGCAGCACTACGACCACGACAAGAAGTCTGCGTCACGCCTCTTGTGAGGGCGACGCTAAGTAGTGCCTCACACACCCTTATGCAAGACCAGCCTTACAACACAACACATTCCTTCGGTAATTACCTGAGCTACATACTTCATAACTACTTTATTAAGCTTTCCTACGTCAACCATGAGCTTAGCTACCAATCTTATCACCTTATCAATGGCAGCCACGACAGCGGCGGCGTCCATGAAGCTCAGTGTGGCCTTTACAGCTGCCTTGGTTAGTGGTGGTGCTCAGCCGCCGCCCTTCAGCAGCCTGTGTACGTATTTTGTGTAGCTGGCGGCGTCGTGCACTGCCACCTGCATGTATACGTAATATATTGTATACATGGTGTGTGTTCCCGCCACGAGTCCAAGAGTGCCGCGTGTCTGTCTGCGTTATTTGTAGTGACACAACGACAGTGCTGGGCTGGTCCAACACATAATCATCATCATCAAACTTTTTACTCAATTACATTTCAGTTATGAGTAGAGAGTGAGAGCGAAGAAAAGTAAAAGGAAATGCTCTTTGTGTGACCAAATAAAGGAGACGAAACTGGAAAAATCGCAGGAAATTCTCTCTCTCTCTCTCTCTCTCTCTCTCTCTCTCTCTCTCTCTCTCTCTCTCTCTCTCTCTCTCTCTCTCTCTCTCTCTCTCTCTCTCTCTCTCTCTCTCTCTCTCTCTCTCTCTCTCTCTCTCTCTCTCTCTCTCTCTCACTTTCACGTATGTATTTATTTATTTATCTATCTATTCATTCATTCATTTATTTATTCATATTCATAACATGCCTATATGGTAACACATATTTGTACAGTACGTAGATATGAAGACAGGTACGTCATCCTTCAAGTCAAGTGGCACAGTTATCTGCACTTTTACTTTGAATCACAAGCAAGTGGCCAGCGTGGCGGCGGTGCCTTGCATCATCCTTTACACGGTTCTGCAACTTGCCTGATTCACTGACCTTTTCCTTTTGTATTTGCGTTTATTTCCCAATCCGAGTGCTTGTTAAATAATGGCAAACATATTTATAATAAAATGTATCCGCGAGTCGAGGTGGCATCCTGTGTGTATCAGTGTTAGTGTTGGCAACACTGCTGCCCCCGAGGTCATCGGCATGAAGGGGAGCTGAGTTGTCCCTCTTAGACAGGTAGTCCTTTTTTCCTTGTCTGCTGACGTTGTTGGGATCTTTCACAATGTCATAATAGCGGTGGGACATACATGCACATATGTATGATTATCATTATTTTTTTTAAAGCCTCGTGGGAACAGAGAAAGTTCAATCACGTATTAACAAAGACATCTTGATTACACATGACTAATATGCATTCACATCTGACCTGCGGTGTCTTTAACGGTAGTGTTCCTGTAGAGCGGCGAAGCTACTCGAAGGATGAGGAGAAGCCTCGCTCTAAGGAGCAACATTTGCCACACACCCGCGGGCTGTTGCCTCATAGCCAGAACAACGAGGCCGTGATGTTGACTTGCTGTGTGAATAGCCGCTGCGCTGAAAGTGAAGGTAATTGGTGTGCCCTTGCCGAGGCTCCGTGAAAGAGAACACCAAACATTACGTCAAGAGATGGGCGTGTTCCCTTTGGTTGGCGTTGCACCCGTCATCACGTAACAACTGCATACCCCGTCAGATCCCCGCCGCCAAATGATCATGAGCTCTGGCCTGACGCTGGCATGCCCTTATGATGACCTTTTGTAAAACACAAATATTTTTCCAAAAGCCTCCAAGATTGCATGGTTGGATAGCGTTGTAGGTATTTGTGTTTACAGTATAACACATAATGCCCTGACCATAGTAGAGCCATGTTAGCCCGTGCGCTTTACATGTAGGCATGGGTAGAGTAAGGGACAACACTGTTAACGGTCAAAAGTTATGTGACTTGAACTTCTACCACTTCTACCTCACTCCCTTTGCTACCACTCCCTCTCCTATTTTATTTTTAGTACCTCCCATACCCTCTACCTGTACCTAACTTGTAGTAGCACACCCCTGCCAGTACTCTCCCACACACTTAGTACCTGCATCCAACCACTCTTCTTTATTCCTGTACCTGTCACTTACCTGTTTCGCCGTCCTTGTATCCCTTGTATCCTGTCACCCTTGCTTCAGAATAATATATATGTGTATATATATATATATATATATATATATATATATATATATATATATATGTATATGTATGTAATATATGTATAATCACACTAATTGGAAATTACATAATGACATAGATAACACAAAGAAAAAAATTTATATCAAATAAATACTCATTTCTTACCCAGGTTCAGGACAAATCGTTTGTTTGGTGAATTGACGAAATAACGTGTGTAAAGCTTATTGTAAACGTTATGTGAAAGTAAAATTTCACTCGAAATGCAGACAATCATTTGTCCTGTATTTATAAGGAAAAAAATGTGAGTCACGTCTATTATTGAGCGAAGCTTGGCGTCCCCACCAGGACAGAGCATCTCTCAGGATAGTTAGGACACTTGCACGTGGTTTTTGCTTGTTTTTTCCTCAGTTATTGGTTCCCAATTGTGAAAGTGTGCCACGCGTGAGTGTGTGGGGCCTCCCGGCATTTTGATATGGCTCACTATCTGATGTCACAATGAAATCTTCAGATGTAAAATTCGCTTGCGTGCCTCACACCCATTCACCCATCCTCTTCTGTGCCCAGTGGCTAATGTGTATATTCATATATATATATATATATATATATATATATATATATATATATATATATATATATATATATAATGTGGATGAAAGGGGTTGTTGGGCCCTGTTAGAATGCAGTAAAGTTACATTGCATCTTGTGAAGTACCACACTAATCCTCACCTCCCTCATTCCCAGTATTCCATTTGACTGATTTTCAAATCATAATCAAGGGTGACAAGTAATATGTACGTAGATTCAAACCTGTCCATGATACGCCAAAAATTGGCGGCAGTTGCACACATACATACACGCGCGTACACACACACACACACACACACACACACACACACACACACACACACACACACACACACACACACACACACACCGTCATCCATCTTCCATGTCCCGTTGTCTTCTGAAGTTTTTTTTTTTTTCAAGGCCTTAACATGTTATGTTTTCAACTTCTCGGCACTGAAGTTTTCCATGCTTGTTTTCTTTTGTTTTGACATAGAACCGTCAGAGGTGAAGGAGACTGAGATGAGGGAGAGGTCATGGTGAACTGCAGTCTGACATGTTTATCCATTTAGCAGAAAATCCTTTGAAAGGAACACTGCGAGGAGAGAGATCACGTTGAATAACACGTCTGCACCGTCACCAGCACGAGCACCAAACATTGTTATGGTTGCCGGTTTTCGTATAGGTGTTTCCACTATAGAGATGAAACAAGAAAAAACATCTGCATGTAAACTTATGAGTTGATATATTCTTGATTAGTTAATTGCTGACTCACACACATTCAAAATAGAAAACTAAAAATTGTCATCATAATTGTATTCCATAAGAAGATTGTTCTTGAATAAGTAAGTCTTTTCGCGCCTTTGAATAGGTGTGAGGTGGTGATTGTGTGGGACTTCCGCGCACGGAGAAACTAGTGCCAGTGGGCGGCGGCGAGTTGTAGTAATGTAGGAGTGGGATGGGAAGTTTTCCATCAACATCCTGAAGTGCAGGTGTTGATTAGCGAGGATCGGCGTCAGCCTGCTGAGTGCCGCGCCTCCTGACTGGTGGAGTAGATGAGATAATGAGGATGATCGTACAGCTGGTCTCTCCGTGTAACCGTTAGAAAGAAGAACCAAACAGGGACAAACATATGGAAGCCTGAAAAGACTGAAGAACTAGAACTTTTAGCAAAAATGAGGGTAAGGCAGGTAGCCAGGTTCCTTCCCTTAGTGGAGAAGTTTGGGGAAGCAAGGTGATGGCATGATAACGGTAGTGACCTGAACCTTCCAGCTGATAGCTTTCTTGTTGGTTCTTCCAAGAGTTTGGAATATTTAGTCACGGGGTGACAATGGCTTGACGTTGGAGGAGAGAATGTGGTGAAGTGCTATAACACACAACCACAAACTTTAAGGGGAATCACTAGTGACGTTGTCGTCTGCAGTTGATTACAGAAGTTGTTGACGCTGTTCAGAAAGGTGCCGGTACACTATAAAAGTAGCCGAAGCCGATCATATGATTGTCTTTCTTCTGCAAACGACATATCCTTTAGGATATCGTCAACAAGATTGAGAAACCTCAGAGGGTCCCAGTGGTGCCGCAGGTCACGGGGTGCTGGGTAGAGGCTGACGCACTCTTGTCGTTGGCGTGGGAGGCGGGACGGAGAAGGTTGGCGAAAACTTAAATCTCTTCATGCTTAATCGTTTTGTCGTCACAGTAAATAAGAAATACGCCGGAAGAGACTCTTGGCCCTAGAGGAAGAAGGTAAAGGTTTGTGCGGCTGCTGGACTGAGTCACCGCCACGCCCACACCCACGCCCGCCCACGCCAGGACTCATCGTTAACAGTATCTTGACTAGATGCTTCATCGCAGCTATATTTCTGTAGATTTACTGTATTGTTTATAAAGGCAATGCATTGCAGTCTGTTACATTCTTGTATTGTACATACATCTGTCACTAACACGGAGTGACGTCACTTCCTCGTCCTCGGCTGCTCCCGCCCCTGCCCTTATGCTCCCTCCCTTTACCCGGTGCTGCCCACTCTCCAGTCCTGCTCTCCAAGGCCACCAAAACACTAAGGCTTCCCTTTAGTTCCTACATTCAGGCGGGTTGCGGAGCGTGGTAGCAGGCACCGACCGTCGGCAGATTCGTGCTATCGTTTACTGACATTAACTGAACTCAAACCAAAAAAATATTTTTTAATGAAAGATTTTTCAGCTGTCTTTGAGAGACATCGCTATACAACAGATGTCTAGAGGCCATGAAGCAAAAGAACTAAAGCAATAAACACACACACACACACACACACACACACACACACACACACACACACACACATACATACACATACGGTCGTACAGTGAATGACTTCTACTACTCTGAGGCTCAAGTATGTCAGTGTGTGACAGGTGTCTGTGCGTGACAGGTGTATGTGTGTGTGTGTGTGTGTGTGTGTGTGTGTGTGTGTGTGTGTGTGTGTGTGTGTGTGTGTGTGTAAGTCACCATGGTCTGGATGATCACGTGCTGGACTCGTGATCATCAGGCATTAACCTCCCTGAAAGAGCTCAGAGTTCATAGAGACAGATCTATAGGAAAGCTTGAAAGGCTGAGATCTCTCACACATCACACCCCTCCATTCCCTTGTTGAAGCGGGACAGTAACCGCTTTCTGTCAGTGAAAAATCTTTAGCGAACTGAGCAGGGTTGTGCAGAAATGTGTGTGTATAGTACGTACAGGCGTCAGGTGCTTTGTTCTTTATTTTTTTTGTTCTGTCTTGCCACAGGATGCCACCGCCTTCCGCGCCTCTCCAGATGCCCCTCGGGGAGGGCAGCGACCCGGAGTTCTCCGACGACGAAAATGTTCCTCTCAGCCAGGATATCTACGGTGGCAGGTGAGTCACACTTGTGATGGGTTGTGCAGCTGTATGCCTTGAATTAACATTTTGCTTTATTGTTCAATTGTATTGTATTGATGTAAATAAAAGTAGTGATGCCCAGGAGGTCCTTGGGAGGCTTTCGTTCCTATCGTTCCCTTGATGGCTTTCCGATGTTTGTTTTTCTGTTCTTGTTTAACCAACTGACGTCTTCAACCTTTCCAGTCACTTTCTGGCAGCGCTGAACCATACTGAAAATGGAATTGTGACCTGGTAAATGGTAAATTGAGATTATGACGCCGCTAGTGATAAATAAAGTGTCCATCACATAGTCATCCGGTAACAGCACTGTTCGTGCACCTCGTGAGTGAACGGTGACGTGGTTCATGACACTCATTCCAAGAAGTCAAGGATTATAACGATAAACATAAGTCTATCTTAATTAAAAGCTAGAATGATACGTAGTTTGAGTCTGGATTAAAGGATTTCTCAGTTACTACTTTTATTTTTTTATTAGGACTTATCTTTAAAATAATTTCTCACCCAAAAGATTTCAATAGGAGGGACCAGCGTTCAGTTATGTGGAACGTTCAGAATCTCATTCCACACCCCAGCCAAGCGGCACCAACCCGCCTACACACACTCACATCACATCTCAACGCTCACACCCTTCCGCTAATAATTTCACACGTACAGACGCGAGCGAGCGCGCGCACACACACACACACACACACACACACACACACACACACACACACACACACACACACACACACACACACACACACACACACACACACATGTATAATTAAACGCAGTTTCGACTACAATACTTCATTAGCGTTAAAAAAAAGTCCCCAAACAATCAAAATAATCTTTCAAAAATCGAATACTACTTTTCTTTATCCCTTGAAAGTGTTCAGTTCTTAGGGAGACGGTCCACTACATTCCTTCTAGATAAACATTTTACACATTATTCATAGTAGGTCATGCCATACGATGATAGGAGTTATCTTATCTCTGTGTGTTGTGTTCCTGGTCCACCACTCTATACATATATGTTTTCCTCGATGAGTCCAATCCCTTTTTGGTGATCATGGTTTTTGTTCGCAATATCTCTTTGTTATTCTCTCTCTCTCTCTCTCTCTCTCTCTCTCTCTCTCTCTCTCTCTCTCTCTCTCTCTCTCTCTCTCTCTCTCTCTCTCTCTCTCTCTCTCTCTCTCTCTCTCGCCAATATTCATTCTCTTCTTCATGATCTCTGTCAATGCACCACCACCATTACGATCATCACCGTCATCATCATTATTATCATCAGTGTCATCTTTGAAGGTCTCATCACCATCATTACATGTAACCAACTTCGACACACACATCCCTATTTTTACCACCGTGCTTCTATGTGGAATTCTCACAATCACCATCGCCACATTCTCACCATCGCCACGGTTGCCTTGCCTCCCCATCCTCCCAGCGTCTTCTCAAGCTCTTTGTACTTGCTTTGTTCGCCTTTCTTCTGGCTGCATGCGTCCTGACATTGCCCTATATGGTAGTAGGTGTATTAAGATCGAGATCCCCGTATTAGTTTTCTCTCCGCAGCACCAAATCGCTGCCTAACCCGTCATCACTCCCACTATTATTACAAACATCGTACATCATCCCCAGCTGGATATGACATCTTTGGCTACTCCTTCAGAAATAACAAGTGAACTGGTTTACATTGTATTTTCAGCCATTTGTCTCTTTAATTATGAAGACTCTTTAGTATCGTGTGTTTTCTTAAAGGCCAAAGATTCTAATGTTTTTTAATCATCATCATTGCTTTCTAAGGGTTTAAGAGAATGTAGAGATGTGATTAAAAGGTGTTCTGTACGTCACAAGCTCACCTGTTCCTCTGTCACTCTTTTACCTTTTATCTACTTATGTATCGTCCACTTGATCATTCTAAACAACACTGTAGAAGCCCACCGTGAACAGCCAGGTGGACAAAGCATTAAACGTCAGCGCTGGAAGTTTTAACTCAGGACATTCAAGGTAATTTACGAAAATCGTACATGTTAAATTGAAATAACATTCTCCGCCGCACCTGTTCTCAACAAGTCTGGTTTCCGCGTATTAGTTATCAAGCCACAGATAAGATAATTACAATAAATAAAAGTGGGGGTACAGATAGTGTTGGCGATAAGGGCAGAAGTCTATCATTAGGCAATGGCGTCACATTCCTTGCTGCAATGCTTCGCCGCCGACTCATTCGAGGGGGGAGAGAAGGAGGCCCGTTATTTACCACCTTGCCTTCTCGATACTGAAAGCTGAAGGTTGTCCCGCGCTACCATGTTCCCTTTTGGTCATCCAGCGGTCATTGCAACACTCTAGATTCGTATGGAGCTTAACATCACTTGGTTATTGTTTTATGTTTAATGTTATCAGTGTTTATGAATAGATAATGTCACGCAGAGATTGTCTAACATTACCTGATTAACTCGAGATTGCAGCTTGAGGTAAACTGTGTTGTCATGTGCTGCAGCTTACCCTCACATAGGCTTGGTGTGGGACTCATTGTGTTGGGTGTTGTGTAACATTGTGTTGACGTGTTACATT
>JAPQNM010000018.1:7902471-8032471 GCA_029783475.1 Metacarcinus magister
GTGTGACGGGCATTCAGGGCCATGCAGGTAGTAAGGGAGCAAAGTATGGGCGTCTCCTGGTGCTGGTCCGCGAACTGGATCACACGGTGGTGGTGGGATGGGATCCTCCTGTTGTCATCGATAACACAGGATAACTGAAAATATATTGTCGTCACCCGCCGTGCCCCTCGAGGGGTTGTGTTACTGGGCATCAAGTGTATGTGTGTGTGTGTGTATGTGTGTGTGACTCGCCCCCTCCCAACACCCCCCTTTTTCCTGCCCGTCCCTTCGCTCCTCCGCCGTGTGAGCAGAGAAGTGAAGGGTGGTGGTGGGGCGGCAGGCGGGCCTTGCTCCACCACCTGTTAACCTTGGCTGAACCCGGTCCACTTCACATACATACACACACACACACACACACACACACACACACACACACACACACACACCACACACACGCACACACACACACACACACACACACACACACACACACACACACACACACATACATAAGTAGCAGTCATATTTTTCCTTGTATAAAAAGTTTAGTGTCCTGATTCTTCTGAGAGGTAGTTTATATGTTCCTTGGTCAGGCCGTGCAGCTTTACCCTTTGTCCTGCAGGCGGAAATTAGGTAGGAGTGAGCGGCGAATTTGGGTCCTCTGGGGCTTCCCAGGACAACGGCGTCACTGGTCACAGAAAAATTCTGGCGGCGTTCAAGTTCTATGGAACGGGTGTTGTTACTCCAAGTGTTGTTATGCCCTCTAATACAAGCGACGCCTTGATGGCCACATTACAAGGAGGCAACGATCGCCATGCTAACTCTGCTCACCCACTGGGACGACAGCCGATCCTCCTCAAGGTTTCCTTTAATTGTCGAGAGAACCTGTTACCTTCGTGTTGTCTGCTGAGCCTCGGTTACCATGGAGTGTATTTTTGTGATGAGGAAAGTGTGTAAGACTCTATCGAGCTCACACCTAGGGAAGTCCAAGATAGCAACTACGACACACACTTGTTTGTATCAACAAGCTCTGGTTATCCGCCTAAGCTGCGAAATCCTTGATGAAAACAAAATATTTTTCTCCATTGCAATGACACAGTACAATACTAGGGAAAATTTTTAATATACTTGTTCGAATATAAAATTGAAATGTGATTTTTGTACGATAAAGTGTGTAGTTGACCTTCATTGTCATGAACAGTATGTGTGAGGCATGTCTTGGCTTGCCTCGCTTCATCACCCTCCTTCACGGTGGGCATTCCTTCTCCGTTACATCCTGGTGCTCTTGGTGACACCCTAGATATTCGCCCATTTAGAGCGGGCGAGGTCCCGCCCAATTTTTCTTCAGCGGTGTCCTTGGCCGCCCACACGCTGCCCAAGAGAGCGCCGCCGCAAAGAGCCAACCAACTCGCCTTGGGGACCAATTGTACCTTACAAGATAGTGAGAATGTGTTGCAGCGGCAGCGGCAACGTTCAGCTCCTAAACCACAAATACCTCAGACATTTGTCTTGGATGTCGGTAGTTTGAAAAACATGAAAGAGAAGAAATCAAGTAAATGGTGCATGACTTAAGAGTCCCACTGGATGGGAATAAAATCATTTCTATTTGCAAGACATGATCTGCGGGAAGTCGGACGCGATGAAGCAAGAGGCCACAACAGATCCGGTGCTGCTGAACAAGTGAAAGTGTGAGGCAGCGGGCGGCTGACCTCCCCTCTCCTAGCGACGACGATCTCCGCCATTTCCTGTGGCCGCATCGCTGACAGAAGTCTTCCTCCGCAGCCGCTAGTCCCTTGGCCTTGCAACCGCCTCTACAGTATTCGTGGGGATACAGGTTGTTTTATCTTAAAGGAGAATTACTTAAAGTCTAACATATGCATAAAAGTACCGTATTGAGATGATAGCATGACAATACCTAGACATTGCTTCATTTCGACAATGGTGTGGTGTCATGAACTGCGTCGCTCATCACACCCAGAGTTGTCAGCCTTGAGAGACTCCTGAGCTCTGGGAGCGTTTCTCCTGCTTACCTCGATCCTCCCTCGAGGGCTTGTCTTCGTCCCTTCACACGCACACACATCATTGTCCACCCACGTCTTGTTTCGTGACTCATTCCTGTAATTCCTTCACCATCACCTCAGGCTGTCCCCTTCCGCCTACATACCGTCCAACCCTCACCCTAACCACACCCGCTTGTGACTAATCTTCATCCCTATTGAGGTTTTCCTTCACCTATTCGATCCACCTTCTTCCTGTTCCGCTGCTTCCTAACACCTGATATTTCACCTCTCTCATGTACTGTACCTTATCCGTGACTCCATAAGGGGTAGGTCGTCATTATGTTGCTTCCTGTATTCTGTATCCCCTGAACATGTTGCTTCTGTGAATAGCAATACTGTGAATCACCTTCCTTCAAGTTTTTCATCATTCCTGTCTTTCCCGTTTTCATTTCCTCTTTTTTGGAATCCTTCACTCTATTCTGGTGGATTTGTGTAATTTCTTTACATCCTGAAGCGACGTGATGTACTCCTTTGCTGTAAACCTGTTCCTCCTGTACCCCTTCCACCCTCACTTCTTCCTCCACACGTCACCACAAACCCTCTCAAACCCCTTCCTTTCCCGTAACATTCCCTTTCTTTACACGCAAGCCGTCCATGCTCCTTTCCCTTCACTCTCACCTCGTGTACCTACAAGCCTCACCTTTCCCTTTTGACATTCCCTTCATTCAAGCTTCCCGTATACCATCACAAGTTTCTCGTCCACTTTCTCTGCCTTCATTCCTTCCCTTTCTTCTTCAATCACTTTATCTACTGCTAGTCTTATTTACCTGTTTCCCAATAACCTCCCCGTTCCTGCATCTTACCTGTTAACCTTTTCGACTGCATTACCTGTCTCCACTTTCCTCCTTATTCCGCCGTACTCACCTTTGTCCTTACACTCCCCCTGGTCTCCCTCCATCCCCTACCTCCTTCCTCCCCGTTGCAACACGCTCTCCCCTCCCCTCCGCCTCCGTCTCCGCCACTCACTGGGCGCGGGGTAACGGGACTGCAAGGTCGTCTGGTGCGGCCGGAACCCACCAGAATTTTACAGCGGCCGCCAGTGTCTCCCTCACCGCCGCCTCCACATCTCAAACATTCCTTGCAGCTGTTATACCTTGCTTGAAAACATATTTGTTCTCTCTCTCTCTCTCTCTCTCTCTCTCTCTCTCTCTCTCTCTCTCTCTCTCTCTCTCTCTCTCTCTCTCTCTCTCTCTCTCTCTCTCTCTCTCTCTCTCTCTCTCTCTCTCTCTCTCTCTCTCTTTTTCTCTCTCTCTCTCTTTCTCTCTCTCTGTTTCTTCCCTCATGGAAATTATTGAAGTTTCTCTCCTCTGCCAACCAGTCCTCAGTATTTTTCTCCTTCCCTCCCTCCTGAACCTCGCCACTACGGATTCCTCACTTACGAGTTTTAAGGCCACTGGGTTGGTTATGGATGTCGAGTATGACAGCATCTCGCCTGCTTGGCGTGACAGGTGCTGCAGCTCAGAACAGGAGGAAATTAGGAAAACGGTACCCTAGAAGTGGAGCATCGGCCACCACCTGGCTACTGCTCCACTAGTAATCGACTTACTTGGCCAGAGATCAATCTTACTCGCAGTCCATAGTGTGACCGCTTGGCACAGTTCATAACCAAAGTCTTCCATAGAACGATTTGGTTATAATAGTTTACAGCGAGTAAGAATTAGATTGCCGTATCCTTGCCGGCTCATCAGCACCTGTAGTGTTACTAATGGGCAGCAGAGAACTCTTTCCCGCTGCTACCTATGGTGGCAGAATATATTTATCCTAGAGAGCATAACGGAGGGTATTTGCATATAGTGAGGCAGCGTCCCCCCGGAAGGTGGGTGCACAGGATGTGAACAGCGGTGCTCATGGTGCTCAGGTTTCCGCGGGCCGGGCTGCGTGGTCTTGAACTATCCTCAGCGAGGCAGTGAGAGGCTAGATAACCTTGCTTCATAATGTAGTTGATCTTTACGTTACGGTGGTGCATTGCGTCCTCCATTCCTGGCCGCCTCCGTTACTCCTTTAGCTTATTGGACGCTGTGCCGCCGCAGACAGTATTCACCAAGCAGCAGCAGCACCTTCCACACACAACTGATGTCATCCGTGAAAAGTTTACCTTTGTCTCCCCAGAGCGTGATGCTCCAGGTCCACCACTCTGCGGCATAACTTCCTTTGTTGTCATCGCACCTCACAGCTGGAACACCTTGCATTAGGATAAAACCTAGAGTATAACTTACTATATACTTTTGATAAAATAAACCAAACACTAGAGGAAAATAAAAAAATTTTTAATTACCCTTAACCCCATGTTTTTTTGACAACAATAATTATGAAATAGACGATAAAACCAAAAATGTAAACGATGCATTGATTATCACGAGGGGAAAAAAAAACTTTAATGGCAAATGACAAACATTATTATCTGTCAACTTTTTTGAATAGCTAATATTATTTTCCAGTAGATCGACGATATGTTTTCATTAAACCTTGCCACATTTATGCATTGTGTCCAACAATACAGTGTTAGTGGATTGTAGTGGATCCGGGATGACGGAACGCTTGCTGACACTACACACGCACGGACGAGAATTTGTTTTTGTTTTTGTTGAAGATGGTTTGCATAATTTATGTACAGCTTATGACACCATTATGGATTAACCATGATATCATATTCGGCCTTCTTTCCCCAAGGTTAGGAATTCTACAGATCTCTAGGACAGTTTGTGCATTGTTGGTTCAGAATCCAAAGGGACGATATTGAGAACCACAACAACAAGGAATAAAATATTTGTGCCTCACTCTAACATATATGAAAACATCAGAAATAAGAGACTTTAAAGAACAAGTCCACGGACAAGTTTACATAAGTCCTTAATGAAGAAAATATAATTAACTGCTAACGAGTGAAGCCATTCGCCAAGAGGGTTTATTTGCTGCATACACAAGTGACTTTGTCTCCATCTCTCCATCGCCACGGGACACAGGCTCCTCATTTGCCGGAAAGTCTAGATCCGTAATTGCCAGATTTGCCCTCCATTTACTGGACTAGGAAGGCTTCTAGGATTAGGCCTCAAACTCTACCTTACAGTGAGTGACTGGAAACCAAGTGCGCAGTCCAGTCCAAGTCCAAGTTCCGCGTCACCTTAGGCGTAGAGGCGGAGTAGAAGGTTTATGGCGTATTTTTTGCGACAATCCTTAGTCAGTGTGGTGCAAGAAGTGTTATACGTGGGGCTCCCTCCAAGGAACATGGCGGGAGAGAAAGAGATAGAGAGAGGGAAAGGGGCCTCGGTTAAGTGTGTCAACCAGGCAGGAAGTGTGCATCCGTCCTCAGCCTCCAATCTTGAACGGGGTTAATCTATAGGGCGATTGGTCACCACGGGTCCTAGTGTGAAATGTCAGCCGGTCAGGCACGTCACCTTCCGATGACGGGTCGAAGGTTGAGACTGATACTGACTATGGCCTGACCTTCCACCACTACCACCACCACCGTCGTTGCACCAGGAAGACCTCAGGGTCATGGGATCACCAATGGATCTGATCTGTCCACTTTCTTTTCATCTCTTTATGGTCTCCTTCCTTCCCGTGTTCATCCCCAATCCTTCTGTGTACTGCTAGGGGCACACCAGTCACCTTTATGAAACTGCCTCAGTAAAGCTCCCGTGAATTATTGTTCGAAGGTGCCTCTTTGAACTCCACTTAGAAGTAAGGGAAAGTGAAGCCTGGATGAAAGCGCTGACACACCTCCGCCCGTCCCCGCCCCCGCCCCCGCCCGCGCCCCCGCCCCCTATTCCCCCCGACACGGCTCCTTCGATAATGACTTAACTACTGTCATTGCAGATTCCCTCTTCCTCTCGACGCCTCCTAACCTGATATTTGCCTCCACACTTTCCCTTTACCTCCTTCTCATTTCCTAGCCATTCCTCTCTTCACATTTTCTGCCAATGACCTGTGTTGTTTTTGTAGATTTTTCCGTACTTGTCTTCGTCTCTCTTCTTCATTATATTGTCTGTTTAGATAGTGTGTCTCCCAGCACCGCGCTAAAGGCCTTTCGTAACCACAGCTGCCATACTTCTACTTCCCTGTCACTCCTTATCTTTTGTGGCGCAGTCCTCCCAGCTTGTCACACTTTTATGATGAGGAACTAACTCCTTTAGTTTTCATATTTGTTACATTGCAATCTCCTTTTTACCTACAAAATCTGCAGCTTTTTTTTCTTTTTTTTTCTTTTTCATCAACCTTCTTCTCCCTCACGTTCTCCTCTGCCTCACCTTCCTCGTTTTGCCGACGCCCTGTAATTGGCCGCAGCGTCGAGCCTGTGGGGCGAGGAAGGCCGCCGAGGATAAAGAGCTCATTATTTCCTCATGCTACGCTGCCATCCCGTCTACCTAGTAAGGCTTTGTTTTTGGTCCTTGACAACACGTATTTAACTTGAGGTAATTGATACACTCCACTACGGACGCTGTACGCTGTGACTGGGAGGGAGATGCCTCATGCGTGATTACTTCCACTGTGTAAGGATGCCATGGCTGACTCCTTCCTCTACTTCCCGGAAATGAGTGTCAGGGTGTGGTGGTGGTGGTGGTGGTGCAAGCCGTGTCGTTGGAACATATAACGTCGGTGTTTTGTTGGCATCTCAAATTTACGTAAATACGAGTACTTCGCCCAACATCAACCAGAGCAAGCTGAACCTAGTTTCGTTTTAGCTTTGAGGAACAATAGTGCTTCCTGTTGCGGAAACAATTTATTTTCACATTATGGCCAGGGATGGGTGTAGCTTGGAAGCGCGGCGTGACGGCAGAAGATGTGAGACTAAAGATTTGGAGGCACTGATGCGGCTCATCCCCGCAGATGTGATGTGCTGCTGGCGGAGTTCCGGTGACAATCGTGATCAGTGTTCTCTTCTTCACACTTGCATTCTCCCCAGTCACCCGACCATTGCTCCCTCAAACCCTGACTAAGGCTAAGGCTTGCACACATAATCTCTGAGCCAAGTCAACACCTTCGTTATGATTTTCCAAATACGTCCGACGGTACAAGATGACGTGGAGTCACAAAGTTCAATTTTGAACATTTTCTTGCTGCGCGCACCTCCCTCATGAATAGGGTGGTGCAGTTCCCTTCTCGTTGGGAGGTGGGAGGGGCTTACCCAGCTGTTGCTTAAAAAAAAAGACTCGAGAACATAATTACAAGATCCATGTAAGTTGCTGCGTCACTTTCCTGTGAAAAAAAAGTTATCGTACTGATAAGAATGTTTTGACACGTATATCTTGAGCTTAACTCACACCTGCTATAACACACTATAGATAGGCATTAATGATACTTGTCAGAGAAATCTACAAGGTCATTGAACATAGGGTTGTAAACCAAAGTTAATTTCTTGTGCTTGTTTTTTCTAACTTAAGAGAAATTATTATACTTTTAGTATTTTAAGGGCTACAACATACGAATAAGTAATAGTACCTTATCTTACACTGAAGTATTGTTATCATAAAATAAAGGAAAGAGATTAAAAAATTAAGTTTGTGAAGGTGTTGCGTTAGCGTCAGTGGCATCACGCTTCATTGAAGTGTTCAGTTTTCTGCAACACAAACATACCTTCCACACAAACACATAACATTACTTTCTCTTCAATTATTCGCTCTCTGAACTTCATACTTTCTCGCTACAGGAAAGCAGATCAGAGGTGAACGGAAGACAAAATGTCATAGAAGAAACATTGTTTTCCTGACCCTCCGTGACCCTGAAAGCGTGGCACAGTGGGACCTGCGAGTTGTAGTATATCTCATGATGAAAGTCTCGTAGAAACACTAGCCCCACCCCGAAAGAAAAAAAATAATACTAAAAAGATAAATAGACGTGATTTTTTGTGTGCAGGTTGTTGTGTGGAAGAAGTGACAGTGAAAACACTTACAGAAAGAAAAATGTAATGAATGCATATACACAAATACACATATACATCATAGTCTTCATTCGGAAATTCTTTATACGAAATTTTGTAAATGTAACAGACTGCAAGGTTGTCATTTTGGTGTGCCAAGTTCATATATTGATCAGGTGTCTTGTAGTATTTCCTTCCCCGTTGATTAAGATGCAGTATTCCAAGTTTTTATACATATTCTTACGAAAGCTAGGAAAAATAGGTAACCTATGTACCACAGATAACGCATTTCGTTATCGACGCCGGATTAAGAAGTTCAGTTTTTTCCTATCATTGTCCTTGATATTTTACTGAATTGTGTTTCTGTTATGTTGCTTAAACGCTTGTCATATTTCATAGAGTTCAGCACATCGGATGATATTGATGCCTCTACTCAGCGCTGGCTGGTAGTGATCCTTTATGGGAATTTTTTTCAGTTAATTCTGACATATATCAAAATCATGGTTGTTGTTACTAACTCAAGAGCTTTGCGGTAATGCACTGAGTATATTTCCGTACATCGGATCGTGAACACCTCGCACCAGGAACACTCGTGGTCGACAGGCAATATTCCTTTGCGTGTAGTAAAAAAGTGGTCCTTATGTTTCCTCGTTAAACAGGAAAGCGTTGCATCGGTATTGTATAGCCTTGACATACAGCTTGTACAATATACCTGGAAGGTGTCCCATCTATTTGTTGTTATGAGATAGAACAATGTCTCAAGTGATAGGGAAGATGATCTGTCGAGAGAGTAAATATGGGTGGATGGAAAACCTTTTGAAGTCTTGTCCGAGAAAGTGAAAGTCTTGCAGCGCGGCTACCACGACTGTGACCTTTTGACCGAAGAGAGGGAAATGACGGACCAACGGCAACCAGGCACGCAAGTCCCTGCCAGACGGACGGACAGTCTGGTTACCTGCAACACCCAACCACCATCCGCTACCGCTATCCACACTGCAGCCCTTCTATTTATCTGCGACATTCATGATATAGCATATATGTGAATGTATATATATATATATATATATATATATATATATATATATATATATATATATATATATATATATGTATACGTATATATGTGTGTATATATATATATATATATATATATATATATATATATATATATATATATGTGTGTGTGTGTGTGTGTGTGTGTGTGTGTGTGTGTGTGTGTGTGTGTGTGTTCTCAACGCCGTCAGTACCGTGGAGCCGTGTGGTAAAACAAGACAAGAGTGCCCGGGGGAGGGGGGGGGAGGGGCAGGGTGCTTCCAGGAGACGGTTGCAGTTTAGAAGTCATGGCCTCTTAAACAGCATTCATTTGCCCACTGTTATAGAGAGCTGACTTTGCTATCATGAATAATTATTAATTTGATGTTAATATAAACACTTTATCAGCGGCTTTAATAAAATGTGTATGTTGCACTTAGCTTTAAAAAATCAAATAAGACAGTTGTAAGAAAAATGGACACGTCATCGCCTTGTTCACGGTTCTCGCGATGGTAACAATGCAGAGCACAATGTTACTGGGAGGAATACGAGTATATTGAATCCATTGTGTCAGTGTGTATTGATCGATGTGACCAGTGTTGCCTTAAATGTGTAATGTATATCAGTTTATTTTGTCTTCTTGTTGACCGGTCGTGTATGAATCTCGGCACGCCTTGCCTGTTTAATAATGGATGTTGATGTAACTTGTTCCCATTCCTCCATTTTGACATTTATATCCGTCACCACAGACGGACAAAATGCCACTGCACCAATCCCTGAACCCGTGTGATGCAGTGTTGTATATAAGGTGACATGCCAGACCCGCCTCCCCTCAATCCCTTGTGGCCCTTGCTTCGCCGCTCCCGACAGCAGTGCCAGATCGTGTTCAGGAGAGTCCCATTGTCTCGCGCGGACCGATATATATTGCGCCATCTTGCATTGTGTCGAAAACTACGGAAGTAAGGGAACCAATTCAAGAAGTGCCTTACATAGAGAGTGATGTCGTGAAGAGGAGGCGAATGAGGAGGAGCAGCAAGCGGGAATGATTGAGATAGATAAATAGCTAACGGAAGTCACTAGGGCAAGGAAGGGATGTGGATGGTTGACGTGGAAGGCAACAGAGCGAAGAGGAGGTGAATGGAAGTGGTGAGGGAAGCAGGAAGAACAAGGTCGCCGGAGCCTTTCACTCCTCACGAAGGCTGTAACATTCCTCGCCTCCCAAGGTTTACTCGCCATCGCTGCACTCTTTACTGCAATGGACTCCTTATCAAAGTGTTGATGCTGGGTTTGTTGTCGTTATTGTTACCGTTAGTAATGTAATTTTTCACGGTTCAGAGCGTTGCGGCGCCAATTCTCTGAGGTGATGATTGCGTCGGACGAACGAGGGTGGCGCCTCCAGCCTGTAGTCATGTTGTTGAGTGGTGTGGTGATGAAGGAGGCCATTGTGATGATGAGGCCCCTGAAGCCAACATACTGGCAGTGGAGGGAGGGTGGATGAGGGAGCACAGAGGGGTATAAGGAGGGGAAATCCGAAGAGTCCCATTGAAAGGTATGGGACTGGGGAGTAGGAGCTTGATACAGCGACGACAAATCTGTAACACAGTTATTTCCTTTCAGATGACTGTAAATAGTTTCTAGATGAAATTCAGGTGTCTTTCATATTGTCGTTGAATAACCACAATGACACAATGTCAAGAGAGCGGGAGGAGCCGTGGGTCTTTCTGGTGGCAGTATTGCAAGTGACTCAGTCATTGCTTTCAATTTTTTCTTTATTTTGCTATCAGTCGCATGGAGGCATGTGTGTTAATTGACATTGTTCACGTTGTTTTCGGCCTAAGTAAACTCTTTGTAGAATATGTGACGGCCCAGAAGGGACACCTTAATCTCATCTTTCTCTATGGGATCACCAAGCACATATGTAGGGCAGCTCAGCAAGCACTTCTTTGGGGTACCTCTCTGGGGTAAAAATTACTCGTCCAAAAGCTGAACGCTGTTGTGATGTGTTACTATTTAGCAGACAAAGGCGGACCTAAGAAGGCGTGGCCACACGTTGACCTTTTAAACAGCCTTGAGACGAGGTTTCTAAAGCATTCGTTCAGATGCTAAATGCTCCGTTCAACTTCCGTGGAGATTGCCGTTGTTCAGGGAATGAAACGAATGGAAAGCAATAAGCCATTTCGAAACCTATCGCTCATGGTCCAGTTTTTCTTGGGCGTGGTTAGCGGTAGCGACGAAACCTTCAGCCCCGTACATGTGCCTCGACTACAAACACTTCAGCACTCCTGGCCATGGGTGTTCACTATACACTTTAACAACTCCATGGGATAAGGGACTGAATGCTGACGCCCTGTCGCCGTCTCATTAAGCAGAGGCCCGGTTTGCCTCCTGTCTTCTCTGCTCCTCAGCGTCTCTCGACCTTTCTTCCACTCAACTGTACGAAATACCTAAAGCATGAATAAAAATACAGATTCTTTATCAACTTGTCATTTCCTTGCTTGAACACAAGTATTCGGTCTGTTAGGTTAATATTTTTGTTATTATTAATATATTTTTTTCATGATGAACGAGGCAGAAACAGGGATGGTGGTCTTCTTTCCTGACTGTAAGGAAGCAAGAGGGAAGTGAAGTGAAGTATTGTACGTACTTTACTTTGCACCAAGAGTGACGTGACCTCGAACAGGGCGAACCCCGACATTCCCACCTTCATAAAATGAGATAACACACACACACACACACACACACACACACACACACACACACACGCACACACACACACACACACACACACACACACACACACACACACACACACACACACACACCAATAAAGTCACCGGAGTCTGTAACCACAAACCTTCAGAACAATCTCGCCACGACAGATATCTCTTCAAAAGACAAATAATTGAGTCACACCACAAAACGTCAAGGATAACATAATAAGCACTCAAGGAAAGGAATCTAGTTAATGTTATCATTCTCTGCGAACCCCGAACATTGCAAATAGTTCGTCGTAGAGAGCAAGAAAATCAGCAGCATGTTGGGTTAACTACCACGACAAGGTTCTGCAGTACAGACAGACGCCTGGAACTCACTCGGACTTACGTAACTCGCCACTAACGCCCATTTTGATTATGTAGTGCAGTTCAGTTCTCAGGATACGTAAAGATCACTGATAACCTGTGAAATGCGCAGCGTCGAATACAAAATCCACACTCTTAAGAAATAAGTAGGTGGAAAAAATGTTTGAGGTAATACTTCATTGTATAGACCGCTGAGTTTATTGTAGGTTTTATTTATTTATTTTTGCATGTTCTTTATTTTCTTCCATATTTTGTTCCTTCTCTTCTTTCTTCTAGTATTTTTTCTATTATCTAACTGTTTGTTTGTTCACATATCTACTTATCTATTTATCAATTTGAATGAACAGTGAGTTTCCGAGGTATAATCCCTTAAGAGACGCTGACAATTAGTTTTAATGTTTTCCATGAACAAATAACGCCAACAGAAAGAGAAACAACAGCGTCTTGGTGAAGGGTTGTTCAAAACTACTCTAACTTTGAGAGCCTTTCCATACGTAACACTCGGGAACTGTGAGCTGACGTAGTGCCTCTACTTAGGTGCAGAGACACTGGTGTGACGCCACCCCAGGTATTCCTGGGCTTCTCATGTAGTCATATATCGTCTTTATTTTGGCATATAGGTGGAAACTATTTTCAAAAAATGTCCATGTTAAGCCTTCGGAAAAATATAGTTTAATACAAATTACGCATTTCATGCACAAGTAACTGACTTGGAAATATATTCCATACCACCACATTATTGACAGTCCTGAGACCTACCAAACCTCTGTGGACAACCGCATCCCACTGTGAAGGGAGAGTATTGTGGGTGGGTCATGCACTGTCCCCTCCCTCCTCCCCATCTTTCGCCCGCTCCACTTTCCCTACCGGAGTCTCACTAGAATACCTTCCACCGTGCTCTCAGACCAACTCTCGCTCTTGAGAAACTGTGCCTCCTCCTTCCCCACCCCCACCTTGTGGTGACTAACCAATACTTATATATATATTTATATATATATATATATATATATATATATATATATATATATATATACATATATATATATATATATATATATATATATATATAAATATATATATATATATATATATATATATATATATATGTATATATATATATATATATATATATATATATATATATATGTATATATATATATATATATATATATATATATATATAATATATATATATATATATATATATATATATAATATATATATATATATATATATATATATATATATATATATATATATATATATAATATATATATATATATATATATATATATATATATATATATATATATATATATACAACTGATCAGTAAAAAGTTCATTAACTTATCCTTTTATATTATTTTTCTTCTCTTTTTTTCTAAAATGGTGTGATGAGCAGCAGTCTTTTAAATCAAGGAATGGTGGAACAGTACACCAGACACCTTAAAACTAGTCAAGCTGGAAGGACTTTCACTGAGTTAAACTGCTCTCCTGCACCCCCGCCCCCCTCCATCCCCGGTCCCCCGCCATCACTCACCCGATACTCAGCCTCACGCAACTCCACACCCCACACAATTTGACGGAGCCAACAACCATGATAATGACGCTCATTGCGTTGCCATACATCTCAGTATATACTGTAGTGATTGTACACTTATCACAGGCAAACTGTAGGTCACGCCATGTAACAGTAACAGGAGCCTTAGAAGATAGGAAAATCTATCACAATGAACTATCATGTAAATGTACTGCTTACCTAAGGCAGACAGTATCGGGACCCTGAGATGGTAGACCTCTGAGCAAAGCCACGGGCATGGTAGTTGGCAGGACAAAGCAATAATATAAAGTAGTACAATAGTCTGCCATAATTTTGGGAGTGCTAAAGCACAGCACATCATAATGTTGTGCAACTAGTAGGTACTAAGGTAGGGGCATAGTTACGTATTGTACCAGTAGAAGGACCTGGGGCTGCTTGCAACATTATTTTTCAGCCTTTGCAATTTCAACGTTCTCTGATGTAGTGACTTAATTGTATAAAGCTATCGGTCATGGCACCCTGAACAGTCCTGTGGCTCTTTGTGGATCTGAGTTGTTATATTATACAGATGAAAGTTTTAAACTTATCTGTGTGTGTGTGTGTGTGTGTGTGTGTGTGTGTGTGTGTGTGTGTGTGTGTGTATATATATATATATATATATATATATATATATATATATATATATATATATATATATATATAAAGAAAAAAAACTGCCTGGTAGCGCAGTATACGTGGTAACTCGTCTCGGCCTGTTACTTAGCAGGCTCCGGTTCGCGTCTCGCTGAAGTTTTCACCGATGACCAAGTAGGTGTAGGGAGTACGTCGAGTGTACTGCTAGGGGTTCGATCCCTGGCCTTTTTTGCATCCACTGTTCATCAATGTAATGCCTCGTGTTTTAAAACACTGGGAAATTGATCTAAAGGAGTAAGAGAGTTGTGGCCGGGGATCGAACCTCTAATAGTACACAGTGATACAGGAGTGTCTTCCTTTCATTGTTGAGTTTTCGTTGTGATATTTATCCAATGTTATCCAAGACGAATAACTGGAGGGGAGGGGTAAGGGGCGGAAGTCGCTTGGGCCAAGGGCGTCGCGGTGACAAACTTCCTGGACCCCTTTCACCTTTCCGGACTGTCCTCGACCGCCCTGATCACGCTCCAACTTATGAAACATGTATTTCTCAATTTCAGATACCGAATTATCACTATATTTCAAAACATAGCGTAATATTAATTGTTTTTATACTTTTTCAAAAAGCTATTAGTATAGGAGTTGCAGGGTTACAGGCGTTGACGTTTGCACAACACAAGCATGACCAGTTTTTTGTAAACAAACTTCTTTCTGAGGAGACTACCGTACTTATCTGAGTGCATAGACTGTTACAATAACAATAAATTCATTCTCCACAGCCCCAGAGAAGGACTACCGTGCAACACTGCCAGATGAGGAGAATGTGGTGTGGGCATGGATGCTGTTCTTCTGTTTCATCGTGCCGGAGCTGGGCACATGGTTCCGTTCCACCCGCATGTGTGTGTTCAAGGTGAGCAGTGGGTCTTAATTAATGAACGTATGTGTGTGCTGCAGGACTACTCTGTCATTCTTAACGAAGCATCTACCAACACTTGACATTGCTCCATTATTGTTAACTTTTCTAGGCATGTTATTTTTCAATTACCTGACCTTATTTGCACCTTTAATTCAGACTTGTGATTTAATTGTATCAATAGTATCATCATAAGATAAACTAAACCTTCTACTGATGAAACAAATAAGTATATACCCTATTAAAGTTTGGATAGAGATATAAAGCCTATGATAGATAGTACTAGGTAGATAGAAACTGCATGTATAGATACGTAGTAGGTAGTAATATCTGAGAAAAGTAATATGATAGGTAATCAGTCAGTCAGTTCATAGTTGTCACTTTTTTCACAGCTTGTGATGTGCAATGAATGTCCTATGTGCTTCCATTCATCAATTTAGTTCGTTATATATTTTTTTTCTCATACTTCAACATTGGATTCGACTCATAAGCTCACCAATGTATCCATTATCAGGATCTTTCCCTTTACTACACAACTTTGAATTTTATTAAAAATTGCTACACACGTAGATTTGCATGCCAATCATGAAAATCAGATCCATTTTTTTATTAGATAAAAAAGTATTTATAAGCTCATGAATATAAGAAAGTTACAACCCTTTAAAGTATGTTGCTAGTATTAGTTACAAAAATCAGCACAAATTAATATTCTATATCTATCCTAACCTGTCATATTGACTGCCTCTTGACTTGCATGTACAGTTTCCTAACAAGTTAAAAAAGTTAAGGCATTTCTTAATGTCTTAATATAATTATTCAAACCAAAAAAATGCTATTAAAAGATTGTAACTTTGGTTAGTATGTAATTTCTCCAGAATTCTTGATCTATTTTCATAATTGGAAGAATGTAAAATTCTGTTTAAAAATTCTAAATTATATTGAAATATTTGTTAAATGAAAGAGATTCAATTTTCAAACATCCGCATTTTAAAAATTTACACTATCTATCCAAAACAGAAATTTGTAGATATCCCAGCCGCACAGACATACTAAATGTTGATATATGTTATCGGTAGTCATGGAAGAGCCCTCCGCTTGGAGATATGTTCTGGGTGGGGACCTTCGAGACACTACACACCATTGGCACTGCTCTGCTCATCTACATTGTGCTGCCTGACCTGGACGTCATCAAGGGTGCCATGCTGACCAATTGTGTGGCCTTCATTCCCGGATTGTTTGGTGAGTCCTGCCTTCACCTGTCTACCAGTCTACCTTCCTTTTGATCTGCTCAATTGTGTGTTTTATGTGCTGCTCTCATATACATCATTTGTAAAATATCTTGCATGCCATATCCTGTCCTTTGTATGTGATTACCAATTTGTGTTTATTTCACCCATATGCATTTTTTTTATATCAATTTAACAAGATATTTGTGTGACGCAGGGCTGCTGTCACGCACTAGGAAGGAATCTCATGTTGCACTCAAGGTGATGATGGACCTGTTGGCTCTGGCATGTCAGCTCACTGGGTTTGTGGTGTGGCCAATCGTGGAGTATGGCAAGAACCCAGACAGCTGGCGCATCTGGCTCATTCCCCCAGCCATATTATTCACCTCCTTCGGCTGGTGGGAAAACTATGTGGACAAAAATTCCAAATTCAGTGAGTTACCTCTTAAAAGTTATTCAGATAAAAAGCAGCCTCTTACCAAAGGTGTGTGTGACTAGATGTAGCTATAATATTAATGAATAGGGAACCTCATCAAATACACAACATTTTGATCAGTCAGTGAAAGAATACCTATATCATTGATTCTTGATTGAACAATTTTTTTTAACATGTAATACTTTCACAATCTGTTGACATCTTTTCTGAGTTCTGTATCTTTGTTTTTGTCATGCAGGAATGTGATAACGGTGTTACTTCTTTTTAGGTACCATCAAATACTTTGGGAGAATCAAAGAGAGACTCTGGAAGACCCGATATTTCTGCTACATATTTGTCTCTCTGTGGAAGTGCCTGGTATTCTTCACAGTAATGGTGCTGTCTATGGGAACCCGTCTTGACAACTTTAGTAGCGTCTTTGATCTTCAGACAGCCTTGAGGTATGAATGAAAACTACTGTTAAACTATTATAGTCATTTTTCAGAGGCATGACATCTGATCATACCAGCATATATTTCATACATGTGTACTGTGCATTTTCATTACACACACACACACACACACACACACACACACACACACACACACACACACACACACACACACACACACACACAGATAACAGATAGATAAGATCTAATATTGAGTAGAAAAGGAGAGGCTAGAAGTTTGAGGGGACACAAGAAAAATTGCAAAAAGGAATTTGCTTGCTTGAACAATACAAAAAAGTAAATTTTTCCACAAAGAAATATAGATATTTGGAATGGACTGAAGGAAGAGGTGATAATGGTAAAGAATGTGCATTAAATGAAAGAACAACTGGACAAATATAGATACGGAGACAGAACCACACAAATGTCTCTATGAGCTCTGAGTTCTTTCGGAGAGTGTAATGGCTGACAATCACGAGTACAGTGCGTGATCCTCCAGAGTCCAGATCATGGTGAATAACACACACAGTTTTTGGAAATTTTGCAAATTTTAAATGCAGTCTTCTTTTAATTGAATTTGCCACTAATTGGTACTTCTTAAAGAACATTTTTTATACATTCTACTTCACTGTATGCTGTGCTTTACTGTAAGTATAATTTTGAATGAACTAACACCAAAGAAGATAAGAAAACTTTGAAAGATGCATTGTTCTGCAGTCAGCTAGTAATGATCTTGAAGGATGATTATAATAATGAAAATAAAACAATTGTAATAATGATAATAATGATGAATAATTCAAGTCAATTTCTTCCTCAGCCCTCACCTCATCAACGTGACAGAGGTGCGGGAGAGGTTACCGGGCCTGCTGGTGCCTGATGCCTCTACAGTGGCACCCTTGGAACACACACAGCATATCATGTCCCAGCAAGGCACACCCATCTATGTATTCCTCATCCAGGTGTTCACTGCCTGGCTCTGCTATATATTTGGTAGGTGGTGGTGCTTTCTTTTATTATTCAGATGCACTAAATGCGTGAAAAAATATTACTGATAAATCTTTATCTTATTTGTGTATGAGTAAGGGGTTTTCTGAGTGTCATTTATTTATATTACACTTGTATTTACAGGCAAGTTTGCATGCAAGATCTGCATTCAAGGCTTTAGCTTTGCTTTCCCCATCAATCTGACCATTCCTGTGTCCATCTCACTGCTCATCACGGCATGTGGCCTCAGGTTTGATCATGCTTGTTCCTTCCAAGTCATACCTGCCTACCTCTTCTGGGAATGCAAGAATGGTGACATCCTCAATGACTTCCTAAACAACGATGTAAGTCCACTTCTGTTCTCATGGCGTGTGTGTGGGTATGGTGTGTGAAAATGTAGTACATGAGTAAAAACCTTTTAACAAATCCTGATGAACTCCTGATTTCCACAGTATGCCTGGGTGTGGCTCTTTTGGCTGCTCTCCCAGACATGGATCACCTTACACATCTGGACTCCCAAGTGTGAGCGTCTGGCATCCACAGAGAAGCTTTTTGTCACACCTATGTACAACTCACTCCTAATTGATCAATCAGTGGCTCTCAACCGAAGACGGGATGATGAGGGTGATGTAAAAACAGAGGACCTCAACCTTAATGCTGATGAACATGAAAATGAGGTAACATACATGTGCATACTTGACATCTGCCTTCATTCATTGGAAAATTAACCTGAATTGACAATTGTATTATAGTAATGACATGATGCAGTTACTTTATGACTATACAAACAAAGAAGTATCATGAAAAGAGTGGTTCCAGGCCTTAGAGCACTTTGTGAGATAAACAATAAGAAAATTAGACATGCTGTTGAGAGACGTAAAATGGACATGCATCTTATGATTTTGAAAATATGTTAAAGAATGACTGTTAGCATTCCAGAAGTAGTTAGGATTTCAATGTTTTATAAAAATTATAATTGTATGAAAATTAGCACCTTCATAGCACATTACATAAAGTCAATAAGCACATTTCAGGTATAATATTATGTATTTGATGAATACAACCATCTTCTAGAGAAATGCAAAGAGTTGAAAGGGTTTGAATCCTCATATAAATGGTCAACAGCCACCACAATGTTTTCATTAATACTAATTAGGAATGCATATACTTGCAGGTGTCCCAGTATTATGAAACTATATCCATTCACACGGACTCATCTAACAACAATGCATCAAAGATCAAGTCATCTGATCAGATCACTCGCATATATGCCACAGCAACCATGTGGCATGAGAATGAGGAAGAGATGATAGAGATGCTGAAGTCTATCCTGCGTATGGATGAAGACCAGTCCGCACGCCGGGTGGCACAGAAATACCTCAAAATTGTAGATCTTGACTATTATGAGTTTGAAAGTAAGATTTTGTTTCAAATTTAAACCTCTTAACAATTTGCTCATTTGTATTAATGTCAAGTAATTAAATGTTTATATTTCTTAACTATAAAGAGATATTCAGTTTCTAAAGAATCTCCTTAAGGTCATATATATGGAAAAGTTGTACAAGACTGTTTGATATTGTTACCAGTTTCATGCATTGCTTTTCTCATCACTGTCATTTCACCACAGCTCACATTTTCTTCGATGATGCCTTTGAAATCTCTGATGACAATGAGGATGAGAATGTGGTGAACCAGTTTGTAAGGCTATTGGTGAATTTGATGGATGATGCCGCCACACACGTCCACCAGACAAACATCAGAATCCGTCCACCTAAAAAGTTTCCTGCACCCTATGGAGGTCGTCTGGTGTGGACCTTACCAGGCAAGACTAAGATTGTGGCCCATCTGAAGGATAAAGGAAAGATCAGGCATAAGAAACGGTGGTCTCAGGTAATGCTCTTTCTTTTTTTTTTTTTATTATTTATTTATTTTTTTTTTTTCAAGCTAACATGTACATAGTAATTAATACTGTAATTGATTTGATATACAAGATGATATAACCTCAGTCATAACATCTTCTGTCTAAAATTTGCAAAATTGTCCTAGAATCATATTCAGATAATATTGTCATTTTGAGAAAACAATAATTTAGGTTTTTTAAATCATAGATTGAAAAGTATGTGGGTGCTGTAGAGTGTTTTAACTCAGAAAATAATTAAGAAAGAAGCAAAGGAGAAATAAAAGATAATGTCAAAGAGAAAAATGGAGATGAAGAAGTAGACTAATAGTATCATTGACCTTTGTAACAAAGATAACATTCTTATTTGTGACAAATCACTCCAAAAAATATTTTATGTGAAAGAAATATGTTTAGGAAAGATTGAAGGTCAATTTTACAATGTGAACGTTCCCACAGGTGATGTACATGTACTATTTGCTGGGATTCAAGCTCATGGACCAACCCATCTCAGTGGACAGGAAAGAAGTAATTGCTGAAAACACTTTTCTACTCACTCTTGATGGAGATATTGACTTCACTCCAAGTGCTGTTGCCCTCTTGATCGATCTTATGAAGAAGAATACTAACTTAGGTGCAGCTTGTGGCCGCATTCACCCTGTGGGATCAGGTAAAAGTTATGATTATTTGCATTATGAGAAGATTGATTCAGTCAAACACTAGTTGAGTAAGCTTGGCTTTCAGTATTTTGCAAATGTGGAAAGATTTTTTTGCATATCTTGGTTCAGCAATATATGAGAATATGTAGTTAACATTATGGGGGCTCCTTTCAGGATTGATGGTGTGGTATCAGATGTTCGAGTATGCCATTGGTCATTGGCTGCAGAAATCAACTGAGCACATGATTGGTTGTGTATTGTGTAGTCCTGGCTGCTTCTCCCTTTTCCGTGGCAAAGCTCTTATGGATGACAATGTGATGGCCAGATACACCACCAAGTCCAGTCAAGCTCGTCATTATGTCCAGTACGATCAAGGTAAGTGTGAGGTGTCAGGGATCACTGTCATCTTAACACACATGCTCAAACTTCATAGTTCATGCATCCATCATTCTTTTACCTCTTTCATCATCTAACTCTAATGCAAGTGTCATTGATGAAGCTGCAGTTATAATGTGTGTGTTGGTGTTGTACAGGGGAGGATCGTTGGCTGTGTACGCTGCTGCTCCAGAGAGGTTACCGTGTAGAGTACAGTGCTGCCTCTGATGCCTATACTCATGCTCCTGAAGGATTCTCAGAGTTTTACAACCAGCGTCGCCGATGGGTGCCGTCTACAATGGCTAATATCATGGATCTGCTGCAGGCCTACAAGAAAACCATTCAAGTTAATGACAACATTTCTTTACCATACATCTGTTACCAGGTAAAGTGACTTCTTGCTTCAGAGTCAAATAAAAAGTGTTGTATTTCTATAGATAGTTGTATAAGAAAGATAGTGACACCTTTCTTGTTGCAGACTATGTTGATGGGCGGTACCATCTTGGGCCCTGGAACCATCTTCCTTATGTTGGTGGGTGCCTTCGTGGCTGCCTTCAGGATTGGTAATTGGCCATCCTTTGAATACAACATTGTTCCAATCCTGCTCTTCATGGTTGCTTGCTTCACTCTCAAGTCTAGTATTCAGGTACTGTCTTAAGTCTAGAGTATTGTAATGTAGATTTAGCAGATGAAACAAGTAACTAGGTGTTTATAAATGTGGGATATATAAAGTGTTCTAGTCATGAACAACAATGAAATGGTAACAGTATTTGATCTTCAGTAAATTTTTTTCTGTCATAAAATGCTTCATAATATAGAATATGAAACACTGAAATACATATGGTGTATTTTGCAAAGATATATAAGTTACATGTAAGTAAAAGACCAGTGTTTTGGCTAACTTCTTCATACACAACTTATTTTCACCATTGCTATCAGTGTTATTGATCAATCTAGCAAATCTTCTCCATTTTGTCATGATTCTTGCTTGTTCATCAGTTCATCAGAGAAATTTAGGGGCAAAAATTTTTTTTCAAAAGTTAAATTGTACGTGGAGAGAAGCGTACAAATGGCGGGGTTCCACTGTGTGTGTGTGTGTGTGTGTGTGTGTGTGTGTGTGTTTGTATTTACCTTTTACCTAGTTGTAACATACAGGAAAAGAGCTACTGTCCCGTCTCCAAATCTACTATGTGTGTGTGTGTATGTGTGTGTGTGTGTGTGTGTGTGTGTGTGTGTGTGTCTGTGTGTGAGTGTGTGTGTCGGAGTGGATTATATGTCTATGATTTTTAATTTCCTGTATTTTTAGTTTGCATAATTGTGGTAACAGGTAACTCTCGTATTACATGAGTTTAAGATACGTGTTTTTGGTTTAATATAATGTCAAGAAGCCATTAATTTTGCTTTAATTACACAATTTTTTAAGAATAACACGATGCAATCCCCATCATAAAAAGCATTTCTTGTTTATCATTACTGTACAACTTGTTTTGTTAGGTGCAGTGCCATGTCTGATATAACTCAAAGTATAACAAAGGCATAGATTTTACATGTATTTACACTATATGGGAAAATTATGCTTACATTACGCAAAATCTAAAATACGCTAACGCCCCAAGAACACATTCCTCGCGAAATACGAGAATTACCTGTATTTCAATAATTGATGAAATTATACTCAATGAAGCTTGCCATACTTATATTTGTTAGAGTGCAAAAATTAGGAGGCATTTATATGTTTGTTTTGTTCTATACTGAATCTTCTCACTGATTATTTGTCATTGCTTATTGTCAATGTGATGTGTCCCCCTATTAGATGTGTAACACTTTTCTTCCTTGTTTGTTGCTTTTGGCCATGTGTGTGCTGTGTTCGTGGTCCATGTGGGTTCGGCTTTCTCAATGGACAGCTGATTGTGGCCCAGATCATGTCTGCCTCGTACGCACTCATAATGATGGCTGTCATCGTTGGTACCACGCTGCAGCTGGGGGAGGACGGCATTGGTTCACCCTCGGCTATTTTCCTTATTGCTCTCTCAGGATCATTCTTCATAGCAGCCTGCATGCACCCACAAGAGTTCAAGTGCATTATTCCAGGTCTGCTGTATCTTCTTTCTATTCCTTCCATGTACCTCCTCCTTATTATTTACTCTCTTATCAATCTGAACAATGTCTCATGGGGGACTCGTGAGATTGCCACTAAGAAGACAAAGAAGGTATGTAACCCTTCCATGGCAGGCATTGATGGTGATGGAAATGGTGAATATAGTGGAGGTGATGGTGGTGGTGGTGGTGGTGATGGTGATGGTAAGGTGGTGCATGTCTAGGATGAGGTAGGACCATCCTTCTGGTCATAGCTTGAATTACCCTCATATACAAGGAACATAAGCCAATCATTTAGGGTTCTATGGAGGTTAAATAATTTGTTTTATCATACTTGCTTCTACTGATTGCATGCAACAAAAAATTATTTGAAAAAATCAAACTGAAAGCATTTTATGGGTATTCATTCAAGAAAACTAATGCTGGAAACCATCATGTTGCAATAATACAAGTCAGTTATGATTCTCTACAATCTTCCAAGTAATCTAAGGAGTGCAACGTTTTTGTATGTCCTATGTCCTTGTCTTTTAGTCATGCTGACTGCTTGCTTTTTGTCTTGAAATTTATTTAAATGAGAATTTATAACTGTCTGAAACTGATGCTGCATTTGGTTTGATTTATAGATCTGTCTTTTCATGAAAAGCATGTCTGCATTCCTTACATCTTATTTCCCTACAAATACACACATACACATCCTGAGACTGGCTTTTCATAGCTCCTTATTGTAGAAGTAGTAGTATGCCTTTGTTCTTGCCAACTAATCTAGCTTGGTGACTCATTCCACAGATCACAATAGCCTATGTGCTAACAGCAGCATATGCCCTCGTGATGATCATTGTGTTGGTGGCCATGTTTCTCAACTTCGCTGAGGACGGCTGGAATAGTCCATCTGGTATATTCTTTTTGGCCACAGCTTCATCCTTTGTAATAACAGGGCTGTTACATCCAAAGGAATTAATATGCCTCCCAGCTGGTCTGATATATTACTTGCTGGTTCCTTCCATGTATCTTCTGCTCCAGATTTACTCTTGCTTCAACGTCAATAATGTGTCTTGGGGCACACGTGAGGTGTCTGCCAAGCAGAAGAAAAAGACCAGAGAGGTACAAGAATATTTTTCTTTTATGAGAATAATGTTGAAGAATTATATGTGAAAGAGAGCAGTGCTGTTTTTAAACTCCTAGTTCAAGTCATAAGTAAAATACTTATTCAACTGAGAAAATGTTAGTAATTTGTTCCACACACATTCTGCATGACTAACTGCATGACTGCCATTAATATTTTTTAGTATTTTCATGCTGCATGTAAAGGAAGTGGTGCAAATATGGGATAGTGTATGAATATGGACAAACGCAAATTTCCCCATTTCCTCTACAATTGCAGTTGTTAGATATCATAACATTTATGTTCTACATACGTACTTTGTACATAATGCACTAAATTAACAATTGATACTATTACTTAGTAACTCATGCTTATGATTTTGTTTAATTATAATGCCAATATATGCATAACTTTTTTGTGTGAAACTTATACAGCTCATATAAGCACAAGCATTATTTCCTATCTCTATCTGGTGATAGGAAATGGAGGCAGAACGCAAGGCATTAGAAGAGGCTAAAAAGGCCAAGAAAAAGGAGGGCTTCCTTGGCTTCCTTCATCGAGATCAACAAAATGATGATGAAGGCTCCATAGAATTTTCATTGGCTGGCCTTTTCAAAATCATGTGCTGTGTTCATCCAAAGCCAAATGATGAGCGACAACAGCTGGCTAGCATTGCAAATTCCCTTGACATCCTGAAAAAGCGGTTTGAAACCATTGAATCGTAAGTGTTTCTTTTTTCATATATATTTGTACGTTTATTAAAGTTTCTTGAAATTATTCCGTAGTGTTTTCTGAATTACAGCATTAGTGCAAAGTTTTTATTCCACTTATTCTCATTTTAAGATGATATGATAATTCTGACACCAATATATGCAGGATATGGAACTAAAGTCATAAGTCTAGGATCCAAACAGTGGATATGAGTGATATAAAAGTGTCTGTGATGCGAGCAGAGAAAACAGTGAGAGGAATAATAATATATATGGAAAGTTTACCTTATTTAGTAGAGAAGGAATTAATTGTATTAATGGGGATGGTGAAACATAATAGCCTGAGGGAGAGAATTGGTGAGAGTGAAATGACAAAAAATATTATACAAAAGTTGGATAGATTCTATATTTAAATAGTTTTAGTATACAGCTATACTCGGGAAATGGTGATGCTTGTATAATTATGATATGTGTATGGAGGTGCAGTATGATATATTTGCTGCAGTAAGCATGCAATTTATAATGTGTCCTACAGTCCACTTCACTCACCACTATTACTTACCTCCAGACACATGGGTATTGTTCCAAGTGGCCGCCGCCGCTCTACAATGCAGCCACGTATTTCCCTGCGTGGTGATAATACATCCATTATCAACGAAGGCATAGTCGATGACTACAGTGACAGTGAAAGTGAAAAGTCTGGTTAGTAATCAAAATTTGATCACTGGAAATATTTTTGTCAGTGTTTGAAATCAGTAAATGATGCATAGAATTTCTCTTCCTGCTCTAAAATTAAAATTTCACTATTATCTTCAGAAAAGAGTATACATTGGTCTGGAAAAACATTTATGTGTCTTTACAGCCCCCAAGGAGGAGCGAGATGATCTGGTTAATCCTTACTGGATAGAGGACAAGTCCCTGAAGCGTGGAGAGGTGGACTACATGCCGGGAGTTGAGGTGCAATTCTTTAAGGACCTCATTGAGAAATACCTCCATCCACTCATCAAAAACCCTCAAGAACAGGTGCTGCATTAATTCTTGTTACATAGAGCTCATCCCATTAGGCTCACTCAGTTAATACTTTAAAACTATTTTAGTTAGATATAAAAAGTTTTTTTTTAAACTCTAATGTAGTTTTTATACTGTTTATTCCTGAAATTTATGATTTAATATGAATTTCTGCATACGTACATATATACAGTAAGATTTTATTTTATATTTGAAAACACCTTTATTGATTTAAAACAATTCATGGTGATTTGCTTCAAGAAATTATTTAAAGATATTTTTAATCATATGATAGCTTAGCGTTTTCCTGTTGGTGAATATTGCATATATAGAAAAGCCAGACATCCAGGCTTTGTGAGCAGAGCGATACACGCTTTAAGAAGTTTCGTAAGTATATTGACCCTGCCTCTGGTGGCCTAATTCTTAATTTTCTTGAAACTTGGGATGGGTATTTGTGGTTCTTTTCCTTTAACAACATATATACCTCAGCTAAATGTTGAGTCAAAAATTTTTGTTATTGCTAACTTTACCTTACTTAAACCCCTCTGCATGACCACAGTAGTTTCCACGTGTATGTACATCTTCTACTCTGTTCTCAAGCAGTGTTTCACCTGACTTGTTACAGAAGTAGAAAATGATAAAATTATAGCACCATGTTGCTAACTTGTACAGCGTAAAGTGAAAAAATTTGATCATACTTCAGTGAAATACTGAACCCAGAATATTCAAGTAGGTACTCCTGGTTTGTGCTAATTGGGTAATTTTACGTTTCATAAGAAATCTATTATGAAAACCTGTTTCATAAAACCATATTATGGAAAGACAATAAAGTGGCTGTTTATTTTTATTCAAGCAAAATAAAAGTAATAAATGAAAATAAGGTTATCAGAAACTTAAAATTTGATGTGCCATTATACCTTGAGTCAGGTGTTTACTACAGTACAACCACAACCACCACCATTATCACTTGATTAACTCATCCAATTTCCTCTAAGAGACCAAATATGGTCTATGCCACACACTGAAAAGTAAACAGTGAAGGTATAAAAAATAAATAGATAAAATATATATATATATATATATATATATATATATATATATATATATATATATATATATACATATATATTACTGTTATTAGCCCTGTGGTGGGGGCTACAAGAATTCTACCAACATAATCCCAGTGATTCAAAAGAGGCGACAAAATGGACGTAGCGAGTGGTGTGGGAAGCCCCTCCTTTGTAGACTCTCATACAAAAAGACAATGCGCAGAGAGGAAGGCGAGAGTAATGTTTTCATGAACCGTACTGTGCCTTGTCTTGGCTACCCCTCTTTAGGGGGATAACAGCCTGGTATATAGATTGATAGATTATTATTATATATTTCCCTGTGGTGCCAACTACAAAGAATTCTAACACTGTAATCCCTGCGGCCCGTAAAAGGTGACAATAGGGATGGAGCGAGGAGTAGAGAAAGCCCTTCCTCTGTATACTCTCCTACAGAAAGACAAAGTGCAGAGGGCAAAAGGAGAGTAATGTCTCCATAAATCCTGGCGAGCTTTGTCTTGGCTATCCTCCTTAATGGGGATGATAGTCTGGTATATAGAAGATAGATTATTATAATTGATATTAATATTAACCCTGGTGGGGCTGCAAGAATACCACCACCATATTCCTTGAAGCTCCCCTCTGTATGATATCTTACAAAAAGACAGTGCAGAGAGAGAGGGGAGTGTAAAGCCCCCCTGAACTCTAGATGCCTTGTCTTGGCTACCCCTTCTGAAATGGGTTACAAGCCAGGTGTATAAATAGATAGATTGATCATTATTATTATTATTATTATTATCATCATTATTATTATTATTATTACTGTTATCATTATTTATTATTATCAATATTATTTCATTTATTTATCATTGTTTTAATTATTATTATTACAGTATTATAATTGTTATTAGGTAAATCAAGGTGTGTGATGCAAGATTTCTTAGAAACACTGAGAAACCGGCCTAAACCAAACCATAAGGAGTATGTGTATATAGAGAATTAACCAAAAATCAAACCATTGCTCAATAAACAGTGGACATAAATATTATTGATAAAGTTATAAGTAGTAATCACTGGCCAAGCAGAGTTTGTCAGCATGTTGCCTGCTGGGTTACTATATGACTCTCACCTTTCTCATGAACAACTGCTGGTGTGTCAGGCTATTTGGTTGTGTTGGATGACCAAGCTGGTTTAGATTTTACTTTGCATAAATACTAGATGAGATGACACTAACTATAGATATGTATCTCTGTATGATGTAGGGTTCCATGTTTTAGTTTTAGTGTCCATGTTCACCTGTTTGCCTAAGCACTCAACATAACACTAAACAATGAGTCTGTTACCAGCATGCCAAATAGTCTTGTGGGCCATTGTAAATATTTTAATTAAAATTAAGCACTTTTTCATTAATTGATTGAACAAAACAATAAGAATGTATTTAAATATCTTATACTGTACATAGCAAATGACTGTATAGTGTACAAAGTGTACAAAGATCTAGTTTCCAATAACATTTTCATTATTCTGTGATCAGTTTTGTTGTCAGTTGGTGGTTGTTTTGTGCAGATCAGTGACAATTCAATTTTACCAACCTTATAAATTGGCTGTAGAAAAGCATCAACCCCTGGAATAAAACTGGTCATCAGATATAAACTTATAAAGCAAACCTCAATAAGTTTGTATTGTGAGTATGCATGTTGATTAATAGTCTTCTCTGTTTCACCTTTCTTCTCCCTCTCTAGAAAAAAATGGAGGCCGACTTAAAGGAACTTCGGAATATAACGGTCTTCTCCTTCACTATGCTGAATGCTATCTTTGTCCTTATTGTCTTCCTGCTCCAACTGAACAAAGATACTATTCATATCGAGTGGCCTTTGGGGGTGAAAACCAACATTACCTTCGTCGAGGCGACTAGTGAGGTAGGTTGAGTTAGCCATTATGGCTTTGTGTCCTTGTCCATTATGTGTGTGGTATGTCTCTTACAGAAACAAGCAGAGATCGACTTAAAGGAATTGAGAAACAAATCGTTCTTCGGTTTCTTCATGCTCAACGCGCTCTTTGTGCTCATTGTATTCCTACTTCAACTGAACAAAGATGACCTTCACATCGACTGGCCACTCGGCATCAGAGAAAACATCACAATTAACCAAGAGACACAGGAGGTAACCTGGCATATGCCTTGCCCCTGCGGGTTGTGGTGATAATGGCTGCCACTTATTTCTCCTACTCTGGAATTACATAAGGGACTTGTGGAGCAGAGGTCTCCTGGTTCTTCCTTTTACCAAGTCCAAATAGTCTCCAAAACTCTTTTGTCTCAGATCTAGAACCCTGATTGACCTGCATGACATGTTTTTGGTCTAGCATGCTAACACTGGTTCAGCATGGCACCTGCCTTTCTTTTCTCATTTTTCACATTCAGTGGAGCAAAAGGCAGAGTCAAAAGGTTATATAATTAGTCACATGGGATTACAGTTAATTAGGCAAAGTATGATAAGTTTACAGCCCTGTAGAGGGAGCTATGAAAATAATACCACTGTATTCCCTGCAGAATGCATAAGGCGACAAAAAGGGACAGAACAAGGGGTCTGCATTAAAAGACAGGGTGCAGAAGGGGAGGGGAGAGTAAAGTCTCCCTGAACCCTAAATGCCTTGGCTTGGCTACCCCTTTTTCATGGGATATAACCCATATACATATGTATATATATATATATATATATATATATATATATATATATATATATATATATATATATATATATGTATAGATAGATAGATAGATAAATAGATAGATAGATAGAGATAGATAGATGATCAGTTTCTATTGTACTCTATGCTGTCTGTGAAACCATCTTGGTTTAGGTAATCCACTATCAAGTAGAGTTCATGCTTTACATTATTGAACTCATTGTTGATTCCATTTAAATCAAATGTTGACTGAGTTTTCATTTATTTATGTATGTATATATCTGTATTAATTTATTATTGTACATAATTTTTTTATTTATTATTTTTTTTATCTTGTTTTATATACTCATCCATGTATTATTATTGTTATCATTATTATTATTAGACCTGAAGTGAGGGCTAATAGAATTCTACCACTTTAATTCCTGCGGTTTATATAAGCCGACAAAAGGGATGGAGCGAGGGTTCTGGGAAGCCCTTCCTCTGTATTCTCTCCTACAAAAAGACAAGGCACAGAGGGGGAGGGGAGAATGTCTCTATGAACCCTGGTGTACCTTGTCTTGGCTACCCCCTTTAGGGGGATAACATGGAGTATGGCATGAGTAGAGAAGAAGAAATTTAATATAATGGAGACGAGGTGTCTAAGTAGTATGTGTGGAGTAACGTGTATGGACTGAGTGAGAAATGAGGTGTGAAGGAGAACTGCCTAGGAATGTTTATTAATACGGGCCCTGGTGTTTCAAGAGATGGTTGGCCAAGCCGAGCAGAGTAGGTTGAGGTGGTTTGGACACATGGCGAGAATTGAGCACATTTGAAGTGATATGTACTGCTAGTTTCCATTTTTTTTTCTGACCAGACAGCTAGATTATTTCCAAATAATTATTCCAAGAAACATCCATCAGATTTCATATACAGAAGGCAGGAAAAAGCAGTGAGTCTTGTGAGTAATATGTCGGCATTATAATAATAATGCCGACGTATTACTCACAAAACTCAACTGCTTTTTCCTGCCTTCTGTCTATGAATTGTGATGCATGTTCCTTTTCCTTAGAATGCATCAAGAAACTTGGCTTTCAAGCCCACAAGTCTGACAATTTGCTTTTACTCTGATAGCTCTACACTATTTAACTTGTCATCATCTAAATCCTTTGTATATACTGTATTCTGCCCATCAACTATTGTTTCTTTCCTCTTATTACTTTGCAAAATTTATACCTACTGTATTATTATTTAATATTATGATTTCATTGCATATGTATCAGTTACATATCTGCTTGGAATAGATACAGTTGACAACTTATTAGTGAATTACTTACTTTTCCATAGTTAATGTTGTTTAACGACTTCTCAAGATGGTGATATTATTGATTCATTTAACTTTTACCTTGTGGTCATTACAATAAAAGTATCAAGTCTGTTCCCATGACTTCACTCTCGTCTAGAGTAATACTCTGACCTTGATTTATGCTGCCACCCAACTCACCTATTTCATATTTGTTAGATGACTTGTTTTAGTATAGAATTTTTTTTATTTATGGCATTTGGATGATCTCTTCAACTTACTAAGGCAGAGAAAGAGAGCTGTCTTGAATGCTGGCAAATGGTGTGGTATGCATGTGTGGTGTTGCCCTTCTGCATGACCATGAGTCTGGTCTTGTTACACCCACACAATTTAGCCATTTATAACTCTAGATCCCTGCATGTTTTATTTACTTCAAATTTAATAATTCTATGATCAATTAAGTTTCTATAACCCAATAATTTACTTACAAGGTAATTATTCATATTTTATATATAAAACTATAAGTGGTTCATTTTGATTCAATTCCTGATTTTTCAAAGTTTGAAATAAATATATTGTTAGTTTGTATTTACAAAGTGCTAGTGTTATACATGATGCTGGAAGCTGTCACTTGTGTTAGAAGGAAGTAACTGAGTCATATTCTATCCTTCAGGTACACATTAGCCAGGAACACCTGCAGCTGGAACCCATTGGTCTAGTGTTTGTGTTCTTTTTTGCCCTCATCCTCATCATCCAATTCGTTGCAATGTTGTTCCATCGCTTCGGCACCATCTCCCACATCCTGTCCTCTACAGAACTCAATTGCTGCAACAAGAAGGTAATGTGTTAGTTAAATTGTATGGTTTTGGTCTTGAAAAGTATTTTTGTGGGCTACTAGTAATTATATTTATTAGTATATAGCCCTGTGGTGGGGGCTGCAAGAATATTACCAATGTATTCCCTTCATATTGTAAAAGGCAACCAAAAGTGACGCAGTGAGGGGTCTGGGAAGCCCCTTCTCTGTATTCTCTAATGAAAAGATGGCACAGAAGGGTGAGGGGAGAGTAAAGTATCCCTGAACCCTAAATGCCTTGTCTTAGCTAACTCCTTTTAATGGGGTATATAAGCCAGATATATAGATTGATAGTATATAAGATAGCCCTGTGGTGGGGGCTGCAAAAATACTGCGTTTGTATTGTCTGCAGACTGTAAAGGGCAACCAAAAGAGACAGAGTGAGGGGTCTGGAAAGCCCCTCCCCTGTATTCTCCCCTATGATAAGACAAGGCATAGGAGGGGAGAGTAATATCTCCCCAAACCCAGAACACTTTGTCTTGGCTATTGGCTAACCCTCTTTAAGGGGATTATAAGCCAGGTAGAGTGGAATCTCTTTTATCCGAAAATCATGGGACTTTCAAAGTTTTGTTTAATCAATTTTTCTAGAAAAAAGATATTACAATAATTTGTAGGATACAAGAAACAATATTGTACTCACTATCATCCATTTGTGGCGACATTCAGCCCACCACTAGCACCCCAAAAGCCACTCAACCATCAACAAAACATTTAACTCACTGTAGTAAGTCTGTATGAAACTGTACTTTTGTAACTATTAGAAACTGTTAAATGAATCTTTTCCAGGCTGAGGACACTACTGAGGATGCCTTCATCCAGAGGAATGCAGTAGACATAGTACGTCAGTTACAGAGACTCAAAGGAATTGATGGTGATTATGACAGTGACAGCATGCAGGGTGATCAGCTGGGTCGCCGAAAGACTATTCACAACCTGGAGCGACACCGCCAGAAAAAGCAAGCCATTGGAACACTGGATGTTGCTTTCAAAAAGAGATTCTTCAGCATCTCAGCAGAAGCTGCTGAAAATGGCGTGGAAACTGGTAAGTCCTGCTTGTAAAAGAATGTCCGCCAGTAAAGTAACCAATCGAGTGTGTCAAATGCAGATTGAATTCTCTAGAATATGAAATTGAAACTTTAGACCACACTACTTTCTCATATACATATGTAGTGCTCTGTGTCGAGTGGTGCAAAAGTCATTAGCTAAAAATTCCAATATTTTATTAATTGATAGTGATTACAAGCTGGTACAAACACACTTATACACCACTCATGCCTCTTAAGTTCATTAATATATATATATATATATATATATATATATATATATATATATATATATATATATATATATATATATATATATATACACACATTTGTATATAATGTGTATTAAGTTATTAATAAAGGAAGAAAGTCTATATATGAGTTTTGTAATCAAGTATTGAATGCAAATATCATTGAATTAATTTAATTAGTTGTAATTAGTTTTTTATTTAAATTCAACTACTATATAGGATGATAATTTTGAGGGGTATAAGAATGCATAAAAAATTTTTACCATTCAGATAAATGATAATGAAGTTTTAAAGATCATTTTATGAATTTTTTTAATAGACAGGAGATGCCTGTATGTACTGATGTACTGAAAAAATTATTGCACAGCCTCTGTTAATGATTGCCTTACCTTGCCCTACTCCAACAGAGACACCTGTACTTGGCAACATGCGCCGCCTCAGTATGCGTAGGGAGACTATGAAGGCCTTGGCTGAGAGACGGGAAACTGTAGTCCAGGAAAGACGGATGTCCAGGATGCAGACAATGGGTGCAAAGAAGGTAATTGTGGAATTTTACTTTTCTCTATTTTTGTTACTTTATCTTTATTTGTATTTGTTTATGAAATTTAGTTGTGTTTTTATGCATTCATTTATTTATTTGTTTATTTATTCATCTTTTTTTTTTCTATTTATCAATTTTTTTCTTTTTTTCTTTTAAAACAGTAATTATTTGAATTTGGAAAAATAAATGGTTAATGAGAGCTGTGTCAATGTGTATAGTGTTTGGTATATGTAACTAAGTTAATCAAACTGTATTATTAATTTACAAGTTGAGCTATACATAAACACTTCACCAGAGGGAGAAAATAGGTCAAGGCATAAAGTTTGTCTGTTGTGGATCATAACTCTTAAATATTTCCTTTGCACAGAGGACATCTTTTGCAAAAGAAGTGCTGGAATTTTAAGTGTATCTATAAAGATAAAGGTAAACCAGTACTTTTCTGTATGCAATGTTGCTTACACATGTGGTGCCTAAACATGTGACAGTGCTTGTCTGTTTATGATGATAACCTTGATTGTTGTCCATCATTGACAATTATGTGTGGTATTTGTGTCTTGTCACATACATGACAACAGTGATTATGCGCTACACTAAAAGTATATCTGCTGCATGTAAACCATTGTGTGATTTTTAATTATGACAGTATGGGCAAATATTGGTCATAGACAATACATATATTCCACAATTGTTAAATGAAAGAAATGATTTTCACTTTTTTTTTTTCTTTTACTTTGAAGGTGTACTGTTTGTGTATGATTTTCTCTTTACATAATATTAGATGTGATGATTGATGTTTTGAGATAAATATGATAAATATGTTATGATATATTCATGATTTATTTTGAATATGATTGATCTAATACTTCAATTTCCACACCTTCAGCCTCGCAACAGGACGTCCATTGCCTCGGATGCTGACCACCAGCGGGTGTTTACGCCAAACGGTGGGAGTGTAAATGATGCCTATGAGTCTGACATGGATCATTATGGTCCCCCACCCTCAATCAGGAGTGCCACAAGATACAGAACCACAGAAGAAAATGTTATATACAACCCATAAAAAGATTTTAAAAATGCTCATAGTGTCAAGCTTTATTTTATATACTATTAGGATTATGGTGATATAAAGTATTTGTTGGAATGAATGTAATGAATTGAAAAAATATATAAATTTCTAGGTCTCTTACTTCAAAAACATGAATGACATATTGTACAATTATTAAGTAATTAAAAATGCCTCTGATAGCTATTTTTAATTGGTAGTAATTGTTGTGGCCTTTAGAATGTGCAGTATGGGCATGCCGATCAAGGGACTTTCTGGAAGAAATGAGGCACCAGATATATAAGCAGATGGGATATGCAGTGAATGGGTCTCTTTGGCTCTGCCTATGTTCATATTCCAAGACATGCCAATGATTAGAGTCATCTTATTTTTTCCAGTGATTTTCTTATACCATTGTAGGGTTTCACACATTAGATGTATGAATGATGTTGCTGCCTTATGAGGAAGAACAGACTGTTGTGAGGGGGGGGAAGTGAGATTACTTTTCTATACTCTAGGGGAGCTACTGCTTCTTGTAGATTTTCTATCTTTCATCATACCTAATTCAGCTTTCTGTATAAATTGGCAACACAACAAAATGTGTATGATTCAATTTCGGTGCATATACTCCTAGCAATCCCATAACACTTGTTAAGTAACAATTGGTAAGATTTGGGTCATCTATACATATATTTCCATGTGCTTTTGTAGTTATTGATATGTTCCTGAGCCTGCTGATCCCTCTTTGAAGTTGTGTAGCCACGCCCTGCCCTCATCACTTCCTCCTCAGACACTTGCTCTCTTGGTCATAATTTAGTGTTATATTGTAAAATAATGTATAAACAATAAATATTTACAATTTGTTAGCACACTGATTTTCATTAAAAAATTTATTGGAATTTAGTTTGGGTTTCACTTAAAACGCACAAAAAGGGAATATAGAATGTGTGCCTCCATACCATTTGTATGTTACAAAAACCTAATACAGATTCACAATCCGAAAACCTTGGAACCAGACACTTTTCGGATTTCGGAATAGAAGAGTTTTTGCGTAGATTTTAATGTTTTTAGATCAAACAATACAGGGGATTGGGTGGCTCAGTGGTAGAGTGGTGGGCCAGTAGATAGCTGTTTCATCAGCATTAATATATTTGCTCAGGACTAAGGTTTTCATCAGATACCATCTTGGTAAATTCATCAATCTAATTTTCAGCTGCATCATAATTTTTTTCACCACAGATTTTCAGATATTTTATACCATAATGCTTCTTAAATTTCTGCAGCCAACCTTATGAATATTCACATTCTCCTTCAATGTTCAGTTATTCATGGTATCTTGTAGCTTGTTTCATTACCATCAAACCAGTCAGTGGCATACATTCAATTCTTCGTTGTCGAAGCCACTCCAACAGCACACAGTCAAGATCTTAGTTTTTTGTACTATGCAGCATTTTCCTATTTTTCATTAGTTTCTGGTCATCACTGTCACTGTAAAACAGCCTTGTCCGGAAACTCCCGAAATGCCAGTGTATAGGATTGGGTACACACCCTTGATGCTCTGAAAGATACCCATATTCTAATATCTCTCGTGATAAATTTTCTTCTTCTTCTTCTTGGGAATTTGATGGGGCCGTGCAGGCTGTGGTGCCACAGCCTCTAGTGCCCCAAAAGTGCAGGTTGCAGATGAGTAAGTGGATCAGATCCTGTTGAGTTGACCTGTCCTTTGGAGGAAGGTCCTGGTGTGTTTGAGTACTTTGAAGGCCAGGCCAGGGTCTTGAGAGCCACCTAAGAGGTCAGTTATTGCTGGTCTGCGGAGGTGAAGAGACGACAGTGAGTGGAGGAGTGCCATGCGGTGGGAGTGGTGACGAGGACAGTGTAGTAGGAGGTGTTCTGGGGTGTCAGGTTGTGTAGGGCACCAAGGGCAGTGGGGGTCCTCTGTCATGCCCAGCTTGTGTAAATTTTGATGTACTGTACCTATATACAACAAAACATAAATCTTATCTGTTTATGGTCACAAAATCCATGTGATTTGGTGTTACACACTCTACAAAGCAAGACAACCCTAACTATTTACCAAACTTGGAAGAAACAATTGAAGAAGAGACCATCTATGATAACCATCCATCCTCGATAATCCTATACAAAGCAAAAAGCCAAATGTCTGCTGTTCTACAACATAAATAGACACACCAATGAAAACACAAAATGCCTAACATGTGAAGTAAACGAAGACTAGGAACACTTTTCATTATTCTGCCCCAACTATCATAGTGAAAGAATAATAATACAAAAAAAAACATGGAGCTGCAACAACACTGCGGGAAAAAAAATAATTAAGGAAGCTTCTTATACAACATAGAAAACATTCAACAGAAAAGAGAATCCTTACATAAAATGTGGAAACTAAGGGACAAGAAAATAAAGGAGTGGTACGTAGCACACGAAAAATATAAAAAAACGAAAGAGAAGCGCCGTTGCAAAGTCGAAAGCCTTCGACACTCATCAGCTGATCTGAGGACAGACAACCGTCAGTCCGTCACTGTATTTGGTCTTATTGCACTCAAGATCCATGTATATATGGATCTTGAGTGCACTGTCCTCGCCACCACTCCCACCGCATGGCACTCCTTCACTCACTGTCATCCCTCCACCTCCGCATACCAATAACAACCAAGATCAACACCCTGGCCTGGCCTTCAAAGTACTCAAACACATCTGGACTTTCCTCCAGAGCACTTTTGGGCCACTAAAGGCTGTGGCACCACAGCTTGTACGGCCCCATCAAACTCCCAAGAAGAAGAAGAGGACAGGTCAACTCAACAGGATTTGATCCACTGACCCATCTGCAACCTGCACTTTTGGGCCACTTGATCTTGATCTTGATGTCACAGGTGACTTGAAATTTCCTCTAAGTCAGGCCTTTATATCGGCAGCTCCTGTGCACTAAAGGCAGTCCACTCCCACCGTGTAGTGCTACAGTCTCAACTCCTCGCCCTGAACGTCAACACCTTTAACCTGCCCACCCTGCTGGCGGCGGCTGGCGTCCACCCCTCCCGGCAACACGCCGTCATCCGCCTCACCTGTGCCTTCCTGAGGAGGACAGGTCAACTACCGCGCCTTTGATAGCAACATAGGACATCACCAGGGTTTATAGTGTTCCCCAAGGGATCCTCGCAGCCCTAAAACAAGAACAAGAACAAGAACACTAAAGGGTGTGCCACCACAGCTTGCACGGCTCCATCTAATTCCATAGAAGAAGTGGAGCTGGTGTTTGCTGAGATGAGGTGAGTTGTTGGCTATGTCCAGTTAGGTAGAATAGAACCCATCCTAGAAGTATTATACAAGTTAGCAAAAATTATGATGATACTCATTCTTGACTAGACCTCAGGTGCTGCCACACCCGTAGAACGTCTCGCATCATGCGTCTCCGAGAGGTGTAACAATATGGTAAATTTTTACATCTTCACCATAATGGCGTGTAGCTACGAAAAAAATGGTGTCTGCACCTCGTCCAACCACCGACTTTTAGACATAGAAAACATTCGATAGCTTCTAAATCAACATCACATAACCTAAATTAACCATACCTTAATCTATATTGACAAATAACAGAACATTGTTCAAACCAAACTAAACTTTACTTTTCGATGAGAAGGTCTCATAGAAAACATTGAATATCTCACAAACTAAGAATTTGCAACGGAAATGTAATCAAGAAAACCCTCAGAATGCATCAGGTAACGTAAGAATATAACCCCCAAATCTCTAGAGTATTCAGGGGAAGATGTAAAATAATACCCAGAATATTGATCATCCTGTGGTAAAAGTTTCAGTAAAGTTTTACTACATCTTCACCAGAATGGTGTGTGGCTACGAAAGAAAATGGCGTCTGCACCTCATCCAACCCTCGATTTACCGATTTATAGTCATATAAAATATTTGATAGCTTTTAAATCAACATAACATAACCTAAATTAACCAAACCTTAACCTATATTGACAAATAACAGAACCTTGTTAAAACCAAACTAAACTTTACCTTTTGAAGAGAAGGTCTCATAGAAAACATTGAATATCTCAGAAACTAGAAATGTAATTCAGAAAACCTTCTCAGAATGCAACAGGTAATGTGAAGATATAACCCCTGAATTCTTTAGAGAATTCAGGTGAAGATGTAAAATAATATCAGTCTATAGCCGCTGCTACCTTCAGATATATCGCTATTAATTGAGGGGAATTTTTTTTTTTTTTTGTAATAAGGCGGCGCGCAATTCAGGTGAAACTATCTGTATACACAAATGCGCAACACAATTAAAAGTAGGATGGGAAAATAAGTGATCTGCAGAAAGTAATATGAAAGTTAAGAAATAAGGAATACTGAGTTCCCACTGCAGCACTGAGCTTTATATGACCACAATGCACCATTCTCACGATGATGACCACGTAAATGTCCAAATTAATGTACTTAGTGTTAGGTTAGGTTATAAAAAAAAAGTACCAGTAAGTTTTTACTTCACAATCATGCACATGGATCTAAATAATACACTTTTTGTATTATTATAATAATAATAGTAATGATTTTATTTTGCCCAGAAGCTGACACCACAGACAATTGAAAAAATAAGTTTACAAAGAACACTATGATAAAAAAGAACTAACTAGAAAACAATAATAACAAAAAACAATGATAACAATAATAATAGTATCAACAATAATGATAATCATATTAATAATGATTATAATAATAATTTTTAAAATTTTCATTTTAGATAGGCTGTAAACTCTAGTTTTCTTGATATTTTTCCATATATTTTAGTATATACAGTAGTTTTGTTTCATCAGTTCCTTTTGTTACTGTTCCATTCTTCTTTGTTGTTGTTCTTCATTAAAAAAAACTTCCTCAGTTGTTCTTTTATAACTTTTCCGATTTACTTCTACCTTCAGTTCTTTAGATTTTTGTCTCTCCTCTTCATCCATACTCTTTAATAGACACATCTTTATATTCTTCAATATCTCCCAGTCTGTAACTCCTCACTAAGATCTCTTCTGTTACAGTCTGTGTTTTTAGTCTAAGCTTAACTGGTCTAGAACTTCCTTCTATGTATGGACCAAACTAACCTCATGACTACCTCCTCAAATTTATTTTCCTCATCCTCATTTATTTTTTTTGTATTTCCTTTATGCTCTTCGTTTCTTCTTTATCTCTTTATTTTTAAAGGTATAGCCTTTTCAAATATTATTACATTCTTTTTCATCTCTGCTGCGTCTGTGTCTGTTTTCTTTTGTTTAATTACTTCCTTTTTCATGTTCTTTGTATTCCATTTCTTGTTCAAATATTTCCTTGAAGCTAATTTTATTTTTCCCATTTTCTTCTTTCCAGGTTTTCACTTCATTGTTAACAAAATCTTTAACTTCATCTCTAACTTACTGTTTTACACATCCTTGGGTCCTCTTTAAGACCTCATTTTCACTCTTTAGTTTCTCTGTCTCTTTTAGAATCCCTTTGGATCCTTCTGGGCATTTCTAGCTATTATGGGCATCTATATATATATATATATATATATATATATATATATATATAGATGCCCAGAATAGCTAGAGATGCCCAGAAGGATCCAAAGAGATTCTATCAGCTGTACAAGGCTAAAACAAAGGAAAGAATAGGACCTCTTAAAGGAATGGATGGCAGCTTGATAGGAAATTAGTAAGGAATTAAATAAATACTTCTTGTCCGTATTTTCTCAGGAAGAGTCAGGTAGGGAACTGGAGCCGGTACAGATCTTTAGGGGACAAGAGGTTGATAAATTAAGCGAAATAGTCATAAGTAGGGAAGTAGTTAGCAAGGAAATAGATAGACTTAAAAAGACTATATCTCCAGGGCCGGACGACATTTTTCCGAGGATTCTTAGGGAATGTAGAGAAGAACTCGTTGAACCCATTGCGATGATTTTTAGAAAATACCTAGACACAGGAGTAGTTCCTAGGCTATGGAGGCAGGCAAATGTAGTTCCTATATTCAAGAAAGGAGATAAGGCAGAAAGTAGTAACTACTGCCCAATCAGTTTAACATCAGTGGTAGGCAAGATGTTGGAAGCTATCATAGCAAGGGCAATTAGAAAACATTTAGATGAACACAAGCTAATTAGACATAGTCAACATGGTTTTAGCAAGGGGAAGTCCTGCCTGACAAATTTATTATCCTTCTATAGGAAAGTATTTGAAACCATAGATAAGGGGGACGAGTATGATATAGTTTATTTGGACTTCAGTAAAGCCTTTGACAGAGTACCCCATAGGAGACTGTTAAGTAAAGTCAAGGCTCATGGCATAGGTGGAAAGGTACTAGAGTGGATAAGGGGATGGCTTACTAGTAGGGAACATAGGGTACAGATTAATGGGAAGAAATCAGAATCAGGTAATGTCACTAGTGGGGTACCACAGGGATCAGTACTAGGACCATTGTTATTCATAATCTATATAAATGACTTAGAGACAGGAATAAACAGTGATATCAGTAAATTTGCCAATGACACAAAGATAGGAAGACCGGTAAAGAATTTAGATGATGCTAGGATGCTGCAGGATGACTTAAATAGGCTGTACGAGTAGTCAGAGAAATGGCAGATGCAGTTTAATGTTAACAAATGTAGCATTATGAGCGTAGGTAAAGGTAATAGGCCTGTAGACTACACATTAAATGACAATACCTTAGGAAAGTCATATAGTGTGAGGGACTTAGGAGTCCAAATAAACAGTGACTTGCGCCCCAGGGAACAGTGTATTATAGCTAGAAATAGGGCCAACAAGATACTGGGATTTATTAGTAGGTGTGCAGCTCAGTTTTGGTCCCCTTATTATAGGAAGGATATAGGCTCCTTGGAGGCAGTCCAGAGAAGAATGACCAAGATGATTCACGGGCTGAGAAATTTACCCTACAAAGATAGGTTAAAACGTCTTAATCTCCACTCCCTAGAGAGGAGGAGGGCAAGAGGGGATATGATTGAGGTTTTCAAATGGGTAAAAGGAATTAATAAGGGAAACATTGATCAGGTTTTAGAATTTAGTAGTCAGGATAGGACACGTGGAAATGGGTACAAGCTAGAAAAACTTAATTCAGGGCAGACATAGGTAGATATTGGTTCACTAACAGAGTCGTGAACGATTGGAATAGGCTGGGTAGACACATAGTAAGTGCTGAGTCAAGCTTTAAAAGACGGTTGGATCAGAGTATGGATAGGGATGACAGGTGGGATGGCTAAATATTGGATTATTCCAAGGGTGGGAGACAAGGAGCTGCCTCGTGTAGGTCATTAACTGGCCTCTTGCAGTCTCCTCATTTCTTATGTTCTTATGTTCTTATATATATATATATATATATATATATATATATATATATATATATATATATATATATATATATATATATATATATATATATATATATATATATATATATATATGAATAAAGAATTATAATAAAGTCATATTTTGAGGATAAAGCTTCATGTGATGTTATTTTCAAATTTTATTTTGCAGATCAACGTAAGAATGAAAATCTGAGTCATCTCTCCTGATCATCTCTGCAGTGAATCACTCAGAAGGCTGCATTTGCCCCACAAGACATCATCTGCACATCATCACCATGACTATCTCTGACATAGAATCATATGTCCCTCGAATATCTCAGCTGGATGCTATGTTTCTTGACAGTGAAGTGTATTCTTTGATAAAGTCTCAACTTCTGAAATCTGTAAGGTATTTTGGGCATGGTTTTGTGACAAAAATGGAACCAGAAATTGATGCAGCACTGAAATACATAATTTTGAAATATACTGTTCAAAAGGCTAGAAGGTCAGTTGGCCAGCAGCTGCTACACGTAAATTATCAAAAGGGGACTCCTTATAGGAAATTAGGTCATTATATTGCTGTAATAGTATTGGTAAAATGGTTCAAGGAAAGAGGTAGCTTTATATCCTCTGTTTTTTCACGTAAAGAAAGTGTTAAAGAGGCTGTAGGTGAGTGCATTAGTATTTTAGAAATTGGTTTCCAGATCATACATGTCATTAATCTGTTGGTGTTCCTTCACAAAGGATTGTACCCAACTGTACTTGAGAGGCTCTTTGGCCTTCAACATGTTTCTTCCAACTCCAACACCTCCCGTAGAATATCTTATGCTTATTTTACAAGGGAGTTACTTTGGCATGGCTTTGCTGAGTTGCTTGGATTTATTTTGCCTTTAATTAATATTCAGTACTTCCATAATGTCATCAAAAAGTTCCTTCCCAGCCTTAATGAAGATCAAAATAACACTACTCAGGAAACTGATGTGAAATTCTTCCATGGCACAACTTGTGTAATCTGTAACAAGCCACCTGTTCTCCCACATGGGTTTGGATGCTATCACATAGCATGTTACTTTTGCATTCACTCTAGCTATGCCTCTGGTCCTACATTTTCATGTCCATTGTGTGATCATCAAATTGAGAGTAAAGTTCAAATTGTACCTATATGTACTTCATAAGTAGTTTATATTCTTCTCTAGTTTTTAACATTTTGAAATATTTCTGATATATTAGGACAGGGATGTTTGAACTTTCATATTAAAATAAGCTATTTAATGATATATTTTCCATGATGAATATAAATTGAATAAGGAAAATTTTTGTTTACCAGGCACTAGTTAAAAAAAAAAACCCTTGGTATGTTACGCTACCAGCTTATAGGATCATAAATATTAAGGTGGATATAATAGTAGAAGGATGGGTTGGTGTTAGGGAAACAGATACATGTTGGAGGATACAAAACAATGATTTGAGAGCATGCCCCCATGTGGAGGTGACTGAATAGAGCTTAACTTAATGAAACCATTTCAGTTGTTACTATTTTATTGAATGTATAAGCAATGTACTGAGGAACAAGCACTGAGATAAGTCGGATTAATTAATTGGCGTCATGGTGTTAGCATCTTGTTATTGAACCACACAAACCAGCTAGCGGATGACATTGACCTGAAAGACAAAAAAAATAATTTAGTATATATATATATATATATATATATTACATCAACGTTCCCATTGCTTACCAAGGCAGGATATAAATTTCAAAATAGCGATCATTACAGAGAATATAAATCCTTTGCTTAATTGATCATATAACAAGCACACTATTCAAACATTAAAATCCAAGTTGTGCTTGGATCATTATGGCATGGCACCATCAAAATCAATGCGACTCCAGCACATCATACTAAATGCATTTCAATATGTGCCATCTTGCATGTGTAGCAAATGGATAGTTAAGTTAAGGCTTATATCCCCATAGAAATGACCTCAGATTCTTCCAAGTTAAGGCTGTAAAGCATCCAGCCACAATCTCTAGTCCCAAAGCCCCTCCAAGATAGCAATGAGTTTGGAATGCAGGGGATCCCACAAGTTTAGCAACTTAAAACATTAACTACTAACAACCAGCCCTACATGGTCTACTACTTGGCAACCAGTTCTTTGCCTTATTTCATAAAAGATGTCACTGTCTTTGTCAAATAATTCTGCCAACTACCAATAATCACAGTTGTAGGCAGCAATGCTTCTACAGATATTTTTATTCTCGTCTCTGATGCCTCGTTCCCAAGAGGATGGCCACGGCAAAAGTCTTCACCTCTTCCTAACTATACACACACTCCTTGCTTGTTCAACCCTCTCCCTCTATCCGCTTTTATTCCATGCATGTACTCCTTTACCCAATCCTTCCTTCTAACAACACCTTCCTCTCCTCCTAGGATCTTCAATTTCACTTACATACACTTTCTTCACTACTCTTTCTCTCAAGATGACCAAACCACACCTATTTCACTCAATTTGCACAAGGTCCCATGCCATATTTTTCATACGCTTTCATTGCTCTCACCCTCTTATCTAGTCACGCCACATGCTCCTATCAGACAACTCATTTCCACATCACACACTCTTGACTGTTGTGCCCTGTTCTATGTCAGTCTTTGATCCATATGTCAGTGTTGGCAGAAGACTGTCCCTGCACACATCTCTACCTCCATGGTCACATTCCTTCTGCTCATAATTCATGCAAGTGATTCCATCTTTCCCTCTACACCACTCAAACTTCACGAGCCTCCTCAAGGACTAAGATTCCTAGCCACAATTTTTCATGTACCAACTGTTCTTCCTCTAGCAATCCCCTACAGGAACTCTGCAAACAATGCCTATCACTGTGTTCCCCTTTCAAATATCTCTAGGGTCTGGTATGGGTGATCCAGTAATCAACCAGACCTCACTCATGGTAGACCTGGAAATACATTGTTTATGATGACTTTGGTTATAACAATTGGCAGTACTTGATTGACAAGTTGCTGTCCTTCCAAACATTACACGCCTGCCATACGTAAACTTACAATGTCATCAATCTTGAGGATGGAGCGCACACACTCTGCAGCCAGTGTGAGGGCAGAAGTGGAAACAAGAAGAGGTTGGAGCACATTCTCATCAATGATGTTGCTGATGCTTCCCTGGAGATATAAAAATGTCACTTAACAATAGAAGCTCCAATGTGAAAAATTATGAACAGCATGTAACACTATACATAAAAGTTTGTTCCTGGCAAACCATTGTTTTCATAATATACAAGTCCAACAACCAGCTAAGCCACAACTTATATGGTCGGAAGGGGTTACAACATAATAGCTACCTTTCGAACATTGATTCCGGCATGGGTTTCACCTCGGGCATGTCTGTTTCTCAGCTCTGTCACTGTAGAGATAGGGCTCAGACCAGCATTCTCAGAAAGGATTCCTGGGATGACTTCAAGGGACTCTGCAAATGCTCTGTAAAGAAGTGAGGCACCAAATTATTTAATTTGAATCTATTTCTAAAGATTAGTCTAGTGAAATGAAAATGCAGAGGTTTCTGAGACATTGAAATATATATTGTTGCATGTAATGGAGGGAGTAGTGGTGATGAAAGTGGGGAAGAAAGAGCAAGCATGTGAAGGAAAACATGCATAAAAAAAGGAAAAATATAACAGCAAACAAGAAATACAGAGAAAAAGATAATATAAGGAATGTAAAAGGAGAGTGAAACAAGTGATAGAAGAGAGTAAGTAAAAGGAGAGCAAATGAAGATTAGTAAACAACTGAGTGAAAAGTATCTATCTATATACCAGGCTTGGTCTGAGTTAGATGTAATAATAGGGATGGATTTATTGCAATGCAGTATGGGTAAACCAGTTCTGCTGTTGGACCCTGCCACAGAGATCACTGATTGAGCTGCGAAACTGACCCTCTTGCAGTGAGGTAAGGTGAGGATTGGTCCCTTCTCCCAAAAGAGATCTAAGGCAAAGATGTGAAGGAAAGTATGTAGATGCCTTGTCTTGGGTACCCGCCTTTCAGGGGGATATCTGCCTGCTATATAGATAAATAGATTTCTCAAGAAAAAACTGCTCTGAAGTGAATAGAAAATGTAATTTTGCCTTGCCTAATACATCATTCCCATTAACTTCATCCACATACACTTGTCCTCTCCATTCTCTATTGTCTCATTCTACTTTTCTGCAATACCATGAATATCACAACACTAAAACCTTAGTAAAATACTTAAAATTCAGATCCTACACATCCAACTGTACTGATAAATTGATTGCAGTACATTGTTATCACTTACCTGAAACAATATGCATCCATGCCCTTCATTGTGTGTGCATACTGTGTCAATTTAACAGACAACTCAGCCTCTGGAGCTCCACCTCCAGGAATGAGGAAACGTTTTTTCACCAAACAACGAATGACACATAAGGCATCATGCAGTGAGCGATCAGCTTCCTCCAACACCTAGAAAGTTATCTATTATTATTATCACATATATAAAGTGGAAATGGTTGAATGGGTGAAGCATGGTACATTCATGTGGTTTGGAAATGTGATGAGACTGAGTTTGTTATGAGTGTACATGAGTGAAATTGAAGAGCAAAATGCAAGAGAAGGACCACTAACAAAATGGAAGGAGTGAACAAATATTGGAGGGAGAGAGATGACAAGCATTGCCTTGTCCATGCAGTGAAGGAAAGCCAGAACGGAAAGATGGAGACTCTTCTGCTGTGGCCATCCCCTTGAGGTAAGTCCCTGGAGGGGACCGAGGTGTCAGGAGGTATGGATAGATAGACTGAAGTGGTAAACCCATGACAGAATTGATAGGGAGGAATTGTGGACTATTTTGAGATTGAATGGGATAGGTGATATTGTTAAATGGTAGGGGCTGGGTGGTTCTGTAGTAGTGTTCAGCTTGAACCACTACTGTATGGCTGATGAAAACCACTCAATAGATGCCCAGCTACACTACCTGAAAATAAACGGGAAGACTATACCAAAGGAGTCAATGCTTTGTTCTGGGAACCAGTAGCTCCTGATCATGTACCTTCACGACCTTCAAGTGTGTGTATGTTTGTGTAATTCACCCACGGTTTTGAGGATCACACGCTGGACTTGTGAATGCCAACCATTACCCTCCTGGAGAGAGCTAAGAGCTCATATAATATGATCTACGGGTAAGGCTATGAACTTTCACACACCTTCACACATAAAATACATAAACTCCCCAATGGGATAAATACATATTGCCTTTCTTACCTGTCTATTACTACCACGGAGTAAGATGGAAACAGTTCTTCCTGGATTCTGTACTCCAGTAATCTTGACAAACTTGCTATCTCCAGCCTGAAACTCTTCAGACAGCTCTGCAGTTCCTAATGCCTCTGGTGTGAAATGGTCAAGAGATGCAATAGGTCTACAGCCAAGAGTCTTGCACACGAATTCAATATCTTCTCGTTCAATGTCCTTTACAACCATTATCTTCTGCTTAGCCAGGAGGTGCAGTCCCAAGTCACTGACAGCATCCCTGAGGAAAGACAATGCATTACAGAATACTCACTATTACACATGCATACAAGATGTCAAACATACATAACTACTGCACATGTCGGCTCAATAACGCAACTGGTTGTTTCAGATAACCCCAATTTATTAGGAAAAAAAAAAGTTTAGTTTTGAGCTAATGTTGCTTGCTCTATTAGATCTCCCTTAATGGCTGACCTTAGGATGGTTTGGTATTCTCATGTTAAGTACTTGAGAACAACTAATTTTGTAAAGTAAGAAATTATAGGAAACGAGGTATGGTATATAAGCCAATTTACAAATGTATGGCTGTATTTTTGTCATCAGTTCATAAAATGCAATGACGCATATGAATAGAAAATATAAAACATGGACGTGGAAGCATGCAACATTTGTTCCAGTGACTATGATAATTACAAAGATTGATACTCATATACCTGAGGATTGATTTCTGGATAAGTAGAACATTGCAACCAGCAGCCTTGATCTTCTTGGTAATGTTCAGGATATACTGTCGCTCTTCTCGCAGCACCCGGTCCATGGCAGAATAATCCCGAATAAGTACTGTGTTGTCCATCTGGAAGCAAAGATTCAATATGAGCAAGTGTGTATCAAATAATATAACAGGAAGCATCAGTTAATAATAATCCTTATTCTCTCCCAGTACTTAAAAGGAAACATCCATTCAAATATCAGCAACCATTGCATCAATATCAATGTAAATAGTAGTAAATGGGAATACACTCCTGTTTACTGAAGATACAGCACAGATTCCAAAAGATAAGAGATTACAAAAGCTGGTAGATGTATTTGATAGTGTGTGCAAAAGATGGAAGCTGAAAGTAACTATTATAAAGAGTAAAGTGGCTGAGTTTGAGGGAAATAAAAGTGAAGTGGGTGATTTTGATTGCCCATAAAGGGTGAGAGTTGAATGTCCAAAAGAATGTAATGAGTTACCGGAGAAATGCCTGTGGTAGGAGAATGGATGGTGAAAATAATGAGTGTGTGTATAGCAAAAAACATGGTAAAGATATCTAGTAGAGGTGTAGGAATGGAATGTGAAGTGTTTGAGAGGGTAAAATGTAACACCTTAAGATGATTTGGCCACATAGAAAGAATGCCAGGTAGTGAGATGACAAAGAGTGTACATGAGTAAGGTAGAGACGTTGGGTACAAAAGGATGACTCCCAGTGAGATAGGACAGAGTTCTAGAATATATGAGATTGTGAGTATTAGAGTATGCAAGAATGTAATGTAAGGACAAGAATAAATGGAACTATTCTGCCAAGACCATTCCTTGTGGGAAGTTCAAAGGAAAAGGCATCAGATAGATATAGATAGATGCAATACTCAAATAACATTTACTAGTATGTAAATTTTAGTTTTTATAAGTAATATAAGCTATAAACACTAGTTTAATCCCTGACTGATGGGTAATAATATAGTGTGCATCTCAAGGATACAACGGGTGACACACATCCATCAAGCTCAACAAAATGCAGGTATTGTTTTGAGCACGAGTTACCAAAACTTACAAGGATAGAGTAGTACAGGTTTTAGCTACTGCCATAGCCTTAACAAGCCAAATGGACAAAGAATTGGGTGTGGCTGCTCAGCTACCGAGTTACAATTGGAGTCATTATTATATGTGAAACAAATAAAGGGCCAACTTGTTTATCAGTATGAAATTAACCTACATCTGTCTTTGGGGGAGATATGCAGAACTGAATCAGTCCAATCTTGGCCTTTTCTATCTTGCTGGGTCCTCCAACACCCTGAGACTTCTGAGTGAACACAATACCATCCACCAGTTGTGAGTCCTCCACAGTCTCTCCAAGCTTCTTGATAATGTGAATGTCCTTCAGGTCAACATTTTGATCTTTGTTGGGGTCTACAATTTTCAAAACTGCATCCACAGCCATTGGCGCCAACATACCTGAGTGTTCATGGACCACCTGAAAGATAAAAATATCCCAAATCATAATGGTACAGGTAATTCATTATTTTTTATATATTTTCTCTCTCTCCAAATCTGCAGATATCCAATAATGGAAAAGGACATCATGAGAATGTATAACCATTCTCAGTCCCAACCAACAATCCACTGAACAACTCCACAATTGTTTTCAATTGATGACTTATCACGATCAAGGAGTAACAGAGTAAAACTAAGATGTAGACAAGCACAACTTGACTACACTAAATTCTTCTTTGCCATTGATGTTAAAGAGTGGAATAAGCTCCCACCAATCCTAGTGCAGTAGATCACAAAAAATCTATTTAAACTCAAACTCAACTACCATCTCCTCCAACAAAGTTTCAAGTAAGACTGAAAACTAGACAACTTTATACAATCTCCCTTTTACAACTACACAAACAGAAATTGCTACTTCCATACCTTAGAATTAAGAGCAGTGTTTGCACTCTTAAGCAGAGAAGAATTGTCTGTGAGATCTACAGGAATAGCCATTGATTCCAGCACCTCCACAGCCTTGGCCGAGAAGTGGAGCAGCGAGTCAGAGATTGCAGCTGGATGAAATCCTTTCGTCAAAAGTTTTTGAGAAGTCTCCAGCATGGCACCTGAAAAAATATTGATTATCACTACTTCAATATTTGATGGGAGAGGAACAAACTAATAAAAGTGTTTATGTAGGGTGTATTGTTTCTTCATACTCATAAATATAATGATTTCTTTCAGTCTTCTACCACTTCTTCATTCAATACAGCATGTATAATGCATGCATAATCTTTTACTCAAAATTTTTCAAACCTAAAACATTAAAAAACAAAATTTTTCCCCATGGACTATACTTACATTCCAATTCCATTTTACTAAAGCTCTATAGAATGCACGTCTTTTACTCTTTCTTCACTATTCTATACATTTTTGACGTAAACCTCATACTTTTGGAGTTATTGAAAAAAATATGATTTCAGCCAAGGGGTGGGAAAACGTATTTTAGTTAGGTTAGGTTAGGTTAAGGTTTTTGTTAATATAACAACACAACTCATGAAAATTGGTACCAAAGGGTTCTCGGGCATGCTGATCACGAATCTGGAATTAGATTTGTCATTCCTATAATATTTTGTATTTTCCATTTTGTGGCCTGTAAATTCCACCAGAATTGAGGTCGAAGGAGTTTTTTCTCGTTTTACTACGTAAATATTAGTCCTACAGGAAAATTGCATATATATAAAGTTATGGAGTTTGATAATGTCTATCTCATATTGTCATCATCTTTCCAATAACTCTAATATTTATGAACAAAATTGAAATGATGTGAAAGATATTAATGCATAATACTTTACACTGCTACATCTTTAATTACTTCCCAATTTCAATTTCCTATAGCTTAATAGAACGAGCGTCTTCTGTTCTTTCTTTCATATTCCATACGTTTTTTACGTAAACCCCATACATTTCGAGTTATTTCAAAATATATGATTTATGTAAAAAACTCTTAGGGTGTACCCTACAAAATTTCATGCAAGTTTCCATACCTCCGAATCTCATGTAAATTGGTACAATGAGGTTTTCGGTCATGCTGAACACGAATCTGGCCTTATTTTCCTGATTACTATAATATCAAACTGTATTTCACCCTTGCTTGCCTAATAACAATAATGAAATAACCATTATTGAACTTTACTGGCTAATGCTGGTCTCATATGACATAAATACATAGAGGTGACCTATCCTAATTCTACACAATTTAACGTATAGGTGTTATTTGGTTTCCATATCTTGAACTGTTAGCGAATTAAAACTGATTAAAACCGATTAAAAGTTATTAAAAGTACTTTTTACATTCCTTCAACTATACACCAACGAAACACACCCAAAACACACTTATACACATCCAAAAACACACTTATACAATCCAAACACACCCAAAACACACTTATACACATCCAAAAACACCCCTACTGCAGAAGGAGGTGAGGTTAGATTAGTGGATGATTGGGGTCCTACTGCAGAAGGAAGTGAGGTGAGGTTAGGTTAGTGGATGATTGGGGTCCTACTGCAGAAGGAGGTGAGGTGAGGTTAGGTTAGTGGATGATTGGGGTCCTACTGCAGAAGGAGGTGAGGTGAGGTTAGGTTAGTGGATGATTGGGGTCCTACTGCAGAAGGAGGTGAGGTGAGGTTAGGTTAGTGGATGATTGGGGTCCTACTGCAGATGGAGGTGAGGTGAGGTTAGGTTAGTGGATGATTGGGGTCCTACTGCAGAAGGAGGTGAGGTGAGGTTAGGTTAGTGGATGATTGGGGTCCTACTGCAGAAGGTGGTGAGGTGAGGTTAGGTTAGTGGATGATTGGGGTCCTACCCAAGTGATGTTTATTGAAGAACCTAACCTAACCTAACCTACCCAAGTGATGTTTATTGAAGAACCTTATTCAAAGTTCTTCAATAAACATCACTTGACAATTTTATGTTTGGCAGCATTTTTCCATAAACTTTTGTATTCTCAGGCACTGATACTGTACCTTACACTTTCCCCACAAATAACAATAATTATAAAAAACAAAAAAATTAAAGTTCAAACAAACTTCAATTACCTTTTAAACTTTTATCTGAAGTATAAAAATGCACCTTTTCTCTCCTCACTCTCCTTTTGGGGTTGGGGATGGGGAGTTAAAATACCCTACACTGTTGTGACAGGAAATTGGGTAGTTGGTGAAGGACAATTCTAAACAAATCTACCCTAATGTTATAACTTTCTAAGCCACCTCTACCAAGCATAGGCAGGAGAGGGTAGGTAGCATTTTTTCACTTTAAATGAAAGTCTTACAGGTATCTAAAAGTTTTTGAGGACGTTTGGAGAGGAAAAGGAGAAAAAAAAGTTGGAAGAGGAGTCTAGATGATTACCAACACAGTGTCTATATTGTGATCCATTCACTACATTACCTGCCAAGATGACAACACTGGTTGTGCCATCACCAGCCTCAGCATCTTGGGCCTGTGACAGCTCCACTAGCATCTTGGCGGCAGGGTGCAGCACTTTCATCTGCTTCAGGATTGTGGCGCCATCATTGGTGATAGTAACCTCTCCTTTCCCATCCTGGATCATCTTGTCCATGCCCCTTGGCCCTAATGAGGTCTTGATGGCATCAGCGACAGCTGTACAACAAAACATATTACTTCACCTGGACACTTTCAACACCAGTTATGATTAATACATAAAGTTCTTCATAAAACATACCAATAACATGTTAACAATGATATTTTCTTTATACCGATATGTCAGTAAGCTTGACCTGACTGGGTAATAAGCAAAAGTCCAGCAATTTGTACCCTAACTTTTGGGTAATAAAATGTAAAAATTTTATAACCGAATCTAACCGAACCGAACCTAACCTAACTTAACCTAACCATAACATAACCGTAACCAAGACACCTCTAATGTTAACTGGATCTCCATCCCTTGCTTCTATTCTCCTACTGTCCTCTTTACAGGGTCTGGCGACAAGCGGGATTTTTTTTTTACTTATTTTTGTTTTCCCTTAGCAAGTACCCTTTTAATGATGAAAACCACCACCACCACCTAACAACCTTAACCTAACCAACCTAACATAACATAACCTAACATAACTTCAAAGACGTTTAGCGGTAATTTGCGACGGAAAAATGCATAGAAGAAAAATGTGTACTTCCTATTACTGAACTAATTTTTCTTGTCACACAGTTTGCGTGTTTTGTAAAATAATACCTGCGGTTCTTAGGTGGGGAGGACGAAATAGTGATTTATGCTAAAAACAAGGTGCCAGAATGACTAACCTAATCTAACAATTCTTTATTCACGAACCCTCGATGCACTGATGATCACAGACAAACGCTCCTTCCTGAGGTAGAAGCTAGGGGGAAAAAATGGCGTGTGCACCTGGCCCAAACTCCGATTTGTGCTCAGAAAACAATCAATATTTCCGAAAGTAGGGATTTGCGACATAAATGTAGTAAGTAATACCTCAGAATTTAACAAGTAATGAAAAAATATATATAGCATTATTGTGAAAGAAAATAATACCGGATTTGCGACGAAAACTAATGTCAAAGTCATTCAAAAAGCATCAACATTTATACGAAGAGTTTTATTTCTTGAGGAAGACGTAAAATTTCAACCTAAGAAATTTTAGTCTTTGTGTCTAGTACGTTTTGATGTAGTTAATATACGTCTGGATACAATTTCTGAACATTTTCGTCCCTGCACACACAAGGAAACTTACGGTAAATATCAAACTAAGAACTCAAAACAAGGAATGACAATGAACTGCAACATTAGCGCCAGGTGTGCCATGAGTCACCCGGTATACCTCGGAAGGGCGTGATACCTACTACTGAGTAAGTCACACCCTCCCTACACCTCCTTACACCCTACCTAGACACGTCCCACACCCTACATGTCACACCCTCATCACTTCTGGACACAGCACATGGAAAAACCTATAAATAGTTAACTTTATCAGAGGTGGTGGTTACGTGTTTAAACCTATATTAACACTTTAAGAGTTAATGGTGAGGACTAAAATATGACGTAAGCTACTCAGGAACTTTATAACAATTTGAACTGTGCTTGTTTAACTTATATTGTACTTACCTTTAGCTGCAATAATATTACTGTTTCGAATTTGTGTTGGTTTCTCCTTGTCCTTAAATTCACTTTTGCTGCCCGCCCTGTTGGGACCATAAGCCGCTTTGCCAATCATTTCAGATATTTGTTGCAGCGGCTTTCAGAATACGATGGTGAAAATTTGATCGCTGTGGAGGATTAACCGATTAAATAAGATTCGTAGCCAGATGACAGGACAGACAGCACTCCACCACCCCGATACACCGCTTGGACTTGGACTTGAACCACGCCTCTACAACATGACTAACACCTCTTTCTACACTATCGTACACTCTCATGACAAGATGTCGTACACTAAAATAACTCTTTATGTCAATACAAATTACAAATCAAACTGGTATTGTGAAAAATGGGTAAGTGTATAATACGTGCATAAAGAAAAGTGTATGAAATAAAGTATAGGAAGAAAGAGGAGGATAAAGATCAATAATAGCAGGACTAATCAGAAGCAATACAAAGAGACAGGTCACAACAAATTTTTTTTATTTCACCATTAACTTAGTAAAAGTTTATTCATGCTTTATGTTAATTTACTATTTGTTGCTATTTCTTACACCAAGAATTGACTTGGTCATTATCATCGTACAAAGAGCTAGCTAATAACTTGAGAAATCAAAGTCTTATTAGAAAAGTACATAACAACATTGTTATCACCATCGTGAAAAAAAAGTATATGAGCTTTGCAATAACACCAATTTAGTCTGATAATAAGATTTGTCTAAATTAGTTAGCCTATGCAGATAATGGTCACATGATAACATTTTTCTAGCCTACCTAACTCGGTTGAATCTGAAATAGCGTCTGTCAGAGCAAGTTACATGCACAGTTATAAACTGAGAGTAGAAAATTAACAAAGTGAAAATGAACACGAACAAATACATGAATAAGTTTCGTATGTTTGTTTATTATCGTACACCAAAACTGTGTTGATGTTCGAGAAGGTACTGCCATGCTTGGGAAGGTCCCAGCCTTATTTAGTAATTTTGCGAAGCAATATGGTGAAGGAATACTCTGTCTTCATAATGCTTGATTTCCAACTATCAGTCTATAATCATGACGTCTTCGTTTCCTCCGGGAACGTCCCCCAATGGGATGGCCATGGCAGAAGAGCTTCTACCTCTCCCTATCCATATATTCCCTCCTTTCTTGTTCAATCCCTCTCCCTCTATCAGCAACTCTTTCATGCATGAAAAGGTCAAGAATGAAGAGAAGTACCATGAGATGTACAGTAAGGATGCACAAAAGTTAATAGACAAAAGCACACGAGAGAAGAGGAAATTGGGGAAGAACACATGCATGGGTGCAGGACATCTTTACTTCTCACACACACACACCCACACACACATATATGTATATGTATATATATATATATATATATATATATATATATATATATATATATATATATATATATATATATTGTAGCTTCCTTATATTCTTATGCGCTCTCTCTCTCTCTCTCTCTCTCTCTCTCTCTCTCTCTCTCTCTATATATATATATATATATATATATATATATATATATATATATATATATATATATATATATATAGAGAGAGAGAGAGAGAGAGAGAGAGAGAGAGAGAGAAAGAGAGAGAGAGAGAGCATAAGAATATAAGAAAGCTACAAAAGGCTCGGAGGCCTGCACTAGGTAGTTCCTGTTAATCCTAACCCCCCTTATTACCTACATCCACCTCTCATCCCCATCCATGAAGTCGTCTAGTCTTCTCTTAAAACTCCCTATTGTCTGTGTACTAACTACCTGCTGACTGAGTCTGTTCCAATCATCTACCACCCTATTTGTAAACCAATTTCTGCCGATTTCTTTATTATATCTACATTTTTCTAGTTTAAATCCGTTATTTCTTGTTCTATCCTGACTACTGATCGTAAGAACTTTTCCTACATCCCCCATATTAAAACCCTTCACCCACTTAAATACTTCAATAAGATCTCCCCTTACTCTACGTCGCTCCAGTGAGTGCAATTTCAAAAGTTTTAGTCTCCTTTCATAGCTAAAATTACGAATCCCTTCTATCATTTTGGTCATCCTTCTCTGCACAAAATTATATCCATTCTATAATACAGTGACCAAAACTGCACTGCATAGCTGAGGTGAGGTCTGACTAACGCTAAATACAACTTCAAAATAACCTCAGCACTTCTACTTTTAATACTTCTAGCAATGAATTCTAACAATCTATTAGCCCTATTTCTAGCCTCAATACATTGTTTTCTGGGACGGAGGTCTGAGCTAACCTGAACACCCAAATCCCTCTCACATTCTGACCTATTCAGCATTACCCTGTTTATATTGTAGTACATGTACTTACATGTACTCATATGAGTGTGTGTGAGGGCCTTGTCTCGTCTTAGCTACCCACCTTTTGTGGGAATATTGGCCTGGTATTACCCATCAATATAATGAAAAAAGAAGAGGGAAAATAGAAGCATCTCGATGCATTACTAAATGAAAGAAAACTTAAAAGCAGTGAGGAATAAGCTATACTGGTAAAAATTGCCACTATTTAATTAATTATATTTATAATTAGTATTACAGAATTCTTATCGCACCTTCAGTCCTCTCAAATACAATACATAGTGAAGAAAATCAGCAATCATGCATTTATGAAAACAATGGAAAGGACATATATGAATAGCAAGATATTGCTATCAGAACTAATTATTTTGAAATCTGTGATATTACTGCTGGCAAGAACTGTACAATAATGGTAAAGAATAGACATTTCAATACCTCAGTCACTGATTTTTATTGTCTTATATTAATAGTAAACTCAGTCTCTTAACAAATAAACTGAATAAATAATCATACAGTGTTACAACACTGAAAATATTGTTAAAGAATGAAGATTCACAATACCAGTTAAAATACTGATAGGAATATTTAGATCTATCAAAAAATACATCAAAAATATTTCTTAAGGATAAGGGTCATATACACAGTGTATACGTAGTATTTGCCAAAAATAAACATAGAGCATAGAACTTTTATCTGTAAGATAAAAATTCTATACCAGGAAAGACGACAAAACACAAGATGGAGTATATGTTGACTACTCACACTCAGTTGTGGGGAAATAAAAATGCATATAAAAATCTATTTCAACAAGCTATTATACAAACTAATCATTATGCTTTGTAGAGTATATCATAATGTCCAGGGCGATACAGCAGATGAATAATTGGTTCCTTATCTTCGGGAAAGTCATGAGATACAAGAGCATCTCCTTCCCCTCGGTCAAGGTACATAACCCGCACACCCACTCCCACAGCAGCAGTCAATGCCACAATGTGCAAGTGGTCACATTCTCTATACATAGGCTCAACTTCCTGTTGAAAATATATAATAGTTACAAGTGGGTAAATATTAGTTTTTGCATTGAGAAATTTAGATTAATCAAATATATTTTCAAACATACATTATTACTAGGCAAGATACAAAAATTGATCGCAAAATCATTAGAAATGGGTGAAGTACCACAAGATTGGAAAAGGGCAAATATAGTCCCAATTTACAAGGGAGGAAATAAGGAAGAACCAATAAATTATAGACCAGTGTCTCTGACCAGTGTGGTGGCAATAATGTGAAACTGTAGTAAAGGAAAAATGGATGAAATATTTGGAAGAGGGTGGCATTTTCACAAAACGACAATAGGAAAATTGGAGGAAGAGAAAGACCTAGGAGTCATAATACAAAACAGCGGCATAACTGTATGAGATGATCTGAACAAGTTTCTGAGGTTGAATTTGCAGTCCATTGTAAAGGTAAGGAGATATGGACTGGGTCGTCTTACAAATCTTTACATCACGGTAACGATTCGGAAGACAACCCAGTCGATATCTCCTTACCTATATAATGCACTGCAAATTCAACCTCAGATACTTGTTCAGATCACCTCAAACAGTTATGCCACTGAATTTCAGAAAAAAATATGAATTTTTTTTTTTTAGGTTACGTTAGGTTTGGTTAGGTTTAGTTACGTTTAGTTAGGTTTGGTTGGGTTAGTTTTGGTTAGGCTTATTCAACTGCAGCTCTGGGAAGGTTATGCTAACAAAGCAATTTTTATTCTGTAAATTTCTATATCTTTACCAGAATGTTGTGTGTTACAAAAAAGAAATGGTGTCTGCACCTCACACAACCCCTACTTTTAGTCATAGAAAACATTTGATAGCTTCTAAATTAACATAACATAACATAACAACCTAAGTAAACCTAACCAAACCTAACTAAACATAACGAAACGTAACGAAACCTAACCAAATCTAACATATTTACCTTTATACAAAGGGAATTACACATGCACTCGCCCAGGCAACTGGTAGCAGACTGGTCACAAAACACATTTAGTAATTTTACTAATCACTCAATTACATTTGCAGCACTGCTTTTCGAACATTCTAGACCACACAAGTTCCAAACCTGGAGCCTACCCAGGATTCATCTTTACTGCCCCTTCCACTTCCTCTTAAGTGATCCTTGAGTCATTCAATCCTCCTAAAACATTTACTCCATTTTCCCTTCCAACTGCAATAATCTCGGCCTCTCTATCATCCTCTAGACTTATCAGTCCATCAAATATTAAGCCCATCCCTTCTTGACGTATCTTGCAACAAAATATTTTGATATTAGATATCTCAGATCATTAGTCAAATTAATCTTATAATTTGATGAAACTGCACCAAATTTCATAATACATATTTAATATTAATCTTATAACATCTAGAGCATTTGCAGGTACTCTTCATCCTTACCTGTTTACAAAACTCCTCCACTGTCCTTCCACCTTCAATGAAAAAGCTGAAGAATTCTGCATTTTTTTGTAGGTGAGCAGAAATAAGGAGTCGCAAATACACCACAAGATAATCGGAGGTCCCGGCATCATTGCAGACAGCTTCTACACGGTCAACACTTCCACTACCTTCTAGATCGCTGACAACTTCCATGAACTGCAATGAAATAATTGTGGAAAGTTGAAATAGTAAGAAAGTAAGTAAAGAGAAAGAAAATTCAAACAACTAACTAAATGAAAATAATCAATATTTATCTACATACCCAGCAAATATACCTCTTAGAGGTATATTTGTATCCTTTACAAAAAGTAATGAAGCTTCAGGATTTCAAATGATCAATCTCTGAAGCACTTTTTCCTAAGTAAAAGGGCCTACAGCCTAGGAAAAGAGGAAGACTATCCAATGATACCACAGTAGAAAAGATCAATAAGAAAAAGAAGGATTCCCCAGTAACTAAAGAAACTCTACTAAGTAAAGAAATTCGCCTTAACAGATTCCAACATTTCCCTATAGTGATGAACAGAGGCAGATGCAGAATCCCGGTGTAAGGCTGCACCGGTCTACACTTGCAATAAGTGCAAGGTACACTTGTGCATTTCCAAGGAAAAAAACTGTTTTCTTGAGTCACACAAAATCAAATTTTTGCCATATTTTAAGATGTAAAAATAATGGAAAGATAATCATTTTTTTCTCATGATTTTCTACATATGGAAAAATTACATAATTGTGGACTGTTTTGTTGAAATCAGCAATATCTATGTTCATTAGTTACAAATATAAATGAAGGAAAAATGTAATATTTATGCTTTGTAACAAGAGCAATGCACTCATACCTCAGTTTTACGGACCTTCCTTTAACAGATATTGGAAGCAACGGACAAAATCTGCAGCAGCGGACTCACTTGGTTTACATCACTATAATTACACAATGGAATTTAAAAATGTTAAATTACTTTATTATAACATATATTTACAGTGTACAGGTATTTTACACTGTCAGATTGTATAGTGTGCTTCATTAAATGTACACTACTATATTATTCCTCTTTGTTTGGTAATGTAATTGTAGTAGTATCGGTAACTACGGACATTTGGCATTATCGGACCCATGTTTCCTCCCTTTTGTCTGTTAAAATGAGGTATGAGTGTATTTCATATCAATGTCCCAAAAGACAAATGTGATTTTTAAGTCATGTTTGAAAAAAAACCACATGAATTGCAATTTTGAATTATTTGTTATATATCTCTTATATATGAAGCAAAATAATGTGAATTTTTTATGTACACAAAACAATAATTCAGGCGTTAAAGGGTTAAAGGAGGGTAGCCAAGACAAGGGATCTACATATATCCACATGCATTCCCTCACGTCTTTGCCTCTAAACCTTTTGGGCAGAAGGGACTGATCCCAATACCACACTGCATGAGTGAGGGTCAGTCTTGCAGTATAGTCGGTTTATGGTTCTGCTGTCAAGCCAGACAGCAGAACTGGTTTACCCCTGCCCCATCAGACTAGATGCGTCCCCTTCCCCACACCTGAACCAATAAGCTGATAAGATTAGATGCAGTCACTTGCAACTTGTATTTTGTAGAGAATAAAACTGATGAGTGAAATGTGGATTTTTTTTCTCATGAATCAAACAAAAACAAAATTCTTTCTTATACAAACTTTTAATTATGTTCTAAAGTCTTCTGGTGTCTTTTTTTTTTAATTCCTTACAAAAGATAATTTAGTCAGAATTTAAAGAAATATATTCCTTTAATTCTAATGTTTTGACTACAATAACATGGATGATAGGTATTCAAACTTTCACTATAAACTCATTCACACAAAGACACTAAACATGTAACAATGAACAGTTTTAATAGGAAATAAAACAGGATTCTACTAAGTCATTCCCCTTCACCTCACATTGAAAAAAAATTCTGTAAAATTCTAAACATGACTACTTGAAAAGATAGACCAGCAATTTCATACAAAAGGAAAAATACTAATAATGAAAATTACTAGAGAAAACTTACCATGTCATGAAAATCCTCTGTAGTAAATTTGGGAAATCCAATTTCAAACAATTCTTCTTTGCTACTTTCAAGGTATTTCTTGAATCTGAAAAAAAAAAAACATGCATCTTAGTGAAGCAATATCTTGTGTTCTTTTGATAAAACATTTACACATGTAATTCGGTATCTTAAAAGAATCCTACACATATCTATCGATCAATATACCAGGCTGTTATCCCCCTAAAGGGGGATATTCAAGACAAAGCATGTATGTACACACCCATGCACACATACATATATCTTCCTCTCACTTATCTCCTAGACCTCCAGAGGAGAAAAGAAGTACACCCTGCCCAAACACAGCACGTCAGGTTAGTCATGGGTGGAGGTCATATCCACAACAGGGTCCTATGCCACTTATATTAACTTATGCCCTCTCCCTCCCTGCACCTCATATGATCCAAGAGTCACACCAGAAGCGTGACAATACCATGAATAATGGATTTAGCACCTTGAACATCTGTAAGAGTGGCAACTGAAGTTTGCAGAGGCCAACGAGAGGTACACTTTAACACAGTGAGCGATCTTAATGCAGCTAAAGATAGTAAATTCACCTTGGCGCCATTATTAATGGTAAATGAGACACAATGGTGAATGATGGGAAGTGGCACAAGGATGAGGCTGCGAGATGAGAATTTCACGTGAGAGCACTCAATACTTAGGTCGCAGAAAGTGATGAAGGAGCAGACATTATGTTATGTGTTAAGGGGCATTGTGATGACAGTGGCGCACACAAAAATATGCTTGCTGCTCCTTCACCAGATTTTTAAGAACAGGGCAATAATCTGCATTATGCAGCCGAGGCCCATGGACTAAACACTGATGAGATGTTGTGCGAGGCAAAGGATGAAATATAGCAGGGGCCCTTTACTCACGAGAAACTCAATGGTCTACAGGCACATGTGGAGATGCATCGGTGAACAGGTCATGCATAGAATGACTGCCACCAAAATGTTGTTGCGTGAGTGTAATGGTTGTAGTGAGGGTGTAGAGGGTAGCTGCCATCAGGGTTGAAGAGGTGGGAGCTTTGTAAAGCGTCCGTGTGTGTGTTGCAACATGTCTCCTTTCAACTGCACTTAATGTAGTTAATTTGTCTTCCTGTGGTCTAAGTCAAGGAACGTAATATGCACTGGTTCCTTCTTAAGACTTTAATACACTCAGGAATATCAATGTGTACAGGGGAAAGAGTACTGATAAGAGCCCTAGCAAATACTTATTGCTGATAAGGGCTGCCTGCCTAACTGAGGTCAGATGGGGCTGGCTGCAGGTCAACCCATGTGGGGATTGCCACACAATAACAACAACACTGCAATATCAGTCACTGTTTACTTCCTGGACTTAACAAGACTTTGTGCTTATTTCTTGTTTATTACACTATTGCTCAGTAAAATGCCCCCAAAAGTTGGGAAAAAAGAAGTGTGCTAACTTTAACATAATGCAGAAAATCAATTTTAATTTGTAAATCAGCGCTTCCCACAGAAGGGCCAGGGACACGCCAGTCCTTCTAGGTAAGAGTGACGAGAAGGCTAAAATCACCACGATACTGACCCCACACCGCTTATGTTGTGCCATGCACCGCACAGCCAGTGCTGTGTGAAACCTTTCAGTTATCTCTCAGCCTTCCATTCAAAACTTTTCAGTAGACCTTGCTTGGTAGGATAATTCCCCTGATACTGTTGGAGTCATCTCTGCTCACTATTCCATTACATAAAGGCATAATATTGGTTTCCTCCAATCTTCTTGGACCCTGTCTTTTGTCCACGCTAAACTACATATCCACATCATTCCATAACTGCATCTCACCCCCATACTTAAGCATCTCTCATATTATGCCATCAATGTCTGGAGTTTTTCCTAACTTCAGTTTTCCAAGTGCTTTCTTATCTCATTCTTCTCAATTTCACTGTCCATACACCATCATCGAGTATTGATATATACTCCCATAATTGACACAACTGCCTTCCATTCTACTTCTGCATTTATCAAACTTTCAAAGTTCTTCCAAAGTCCCTTCACCACCTCACTGTCTCCAACAAGCACTCCATCCTCCATTCTCCCTCTTCAGTCTCCCAACACCACTCTTCTCCCCGATATATATATATATATATATATATATATATATATATATATATATATATATATATATATATATATATATATATATAAAATAAATAAATAAAATCCATTTAAAATTTCCAATTTTCCTGGCATTTCATTGATAGCTTCCTACTAAAATCCTCATTCAAACTTTCCTTTCTTTCTTTAATAACCTCTTGACTTGACTTTTCTTCTCCCTGCATACTTCCTTCCTACTCTCTCTTCCTTCCTCTAGCACATTCTTTTGCAACATCATTTAGCAAGCCTTCCTTTTGTCCTCGAATGCCTCCTTGATCTTATTTATCCATATGCACTCCTTTTTCTCCCCCCTAACATACATTATACCTAACTACTTCCTGTCTCCTGAACCAGCAATCCTTTAAAGACTTAAAAATAATTTACTCAAAATTCATCCTTATCCCTAGTCTCACTTCTCTCAATTATGATGATGATGATGATGATAGCAATAATACAATAGTACTACCACCCGGTAGCAAAAATCTGAATTGTAATTATCTCCTCCCACATCATCTTCCGTAAGTGTAGATCAGGGGTTCTCAACCTGGGTACCTCCCGGGGTACGTGACAGGTTCTCGAGCTGCAACTAGTTGCAAGCAGCACTAGTTCACTGTCACAATTATTGAAAACTGTCTACTGTGGTTCTATTTTAGTAAATGTATTGCATGCTAGCAGCTAGTCACATAGTGTTTCCCTATCAACATTAGCTCATAGTGACATAGTCACACTGTTTGAAAAAGTTTGTCTGCTCCACATATACAACAATAAACTAAGTTGATAAACCATGCATTTCTTTTTACCCTTCTTGATGCTGTGTTCTGGGTAAGGAGTATGTGACCAATACTGAAAGACTTCAAGGGGTACATAAGATTAAAATGGTTGAGAACCCCTGGTGTAGATCAATACTTACCTAACCAGTTCATCTCTGTGATGAATGCAATACTCGAGGTAAGCAAATATAAAGCCCCTCAGGAAACAGTTGCCATCTGGTCTTGTTCGCCGCACATTGGAAAATTTTGGGAGAAGAGTTTTGACCTGAAAAAAATAATCACTATAAATATTTAGCACATCCAATGACAATAGAGTAATATACTACAAATACTTGAACTACTTCTTTAGTGATATATTTTCTCCTATGATCCCAACCATTATGTGATTTTGTTTTATGACTTGCAGGTATAGCAAATCTTCACCAACACATAATCCAATGGAAATGGCATGCCAGATATCTGAATTTGCTGACTGATTAAAAATAACACTATTGACATATAAATTGCATTTAATAATCATAAAAATTCACTTATTTTTTCAAGGTGATGAAACAAAAGGGTAGATCAGGTATATTTATGTATTCTTTTTTTTTATGGTTATTAGTTTTTTTTTCTTTGTTATTCATCCCTGCCATGAATGGGATGCATGAACGATGTGAAAAGTGTTTAATGGAAGAGCAAGGAGAAGTAATGATGCAGCCTCATTTGGAGGAGGTTTCCTCGCATTTGGTGTGATAAGTTGATCCAATCAGGTGTGGGGAGGGAGAAGGTCATGTGTTTGAAGTGGCAAGGATAAACCATCATTTGGTGTCGGGCTCTGATGCAGAAGTGACCTCTGGCCCCACTGCTGGATGTAACCACACTAAGTGGGGGCAGGGAGACCGATATCTTCTCCTCAAGATCTCTTAGTTGGTGCAATAATCTTTCAAATATTATTTAAAAAAAAAAAAAATATTTGATGATATTTTACTGCAAAAATATTAGTCCTAGAGCAAATATGCATATAGACAAATCTGTAGAGTTTGACAAGATCTATCGGTTGGTGCAATAATCTTTCCAATAAAAAAATAAATAAATAAATAAATAAAAAATTGATAAAAAAAATATTTGATGACATTTTACTGCAAAATTATTAGTCCTAGAGCAAATATGCATTGAGACAAATCTGTAGAGTTTGACAAGATCTATCGGTTAGTGCAATAATCTTTCCAATATTAAAAAAAAAAAAAAATATAACATTTTACTGCAAAATCATTAGTCCTAGAGCAAATATGTATACAGACAAATCTGTAGAGTTTGACAAGATCTATCGGTTAAGCGGTCAGGCGGGAGGCATCATGGGCGGGCAAAGCACGGGGGGCCAGTCGTGACGATGGAGTGCCTTACAGTGTAGGTAACCTTGCCTGGTTGTGGGTTGGGCGTTGTGAGTAGCGGAAACTTCTGGAGGAAGGCGTCGTACGGAAACAGTTGTTGGAGGTGTGATATACGCGGCACACGTGCGTGGCACTGCATCGCCTGGATGTGGGTATCTGAGGGCCTGTAGAGGAGGCACCTGCGCCTAGCATCCACCAGGAGGTCATGGGCACTCAAGAAATCCACACCTAGAAGTGGTTGGCTCACATCAGCGATGACGAAGGGCCAAGTGAATAGCGATGGGGGTTCCGTTGGCAGCCAAAAAGTCATAGGCGAGTCTCTCCTGAGGGCTATGCAGTGATGGGGGCACTATGCTGACGGCTGCACCTGTGTTGACCATGTAACGGGTGCCAGATACCTGGTCAGCGACCCACAGTAGAGGCGTGAGATGGCGGAAAACGATCTATTCACCGTCTCTCGCCGTAACCGTTTCCCTGCCATGTGCACGGGGCTTTGCAACGTCGCGCCTGAGCCCCATATCGCCGGTGATAAAAACACACTCCGCCCTCACGTAGGCTTGTGGTACTGGGCATGAGGCGCTTTTCACGGCCTTCCAGATGCGCTAACACTTTGTGTATTATTTCATTATTTTGTTCAGGAGAGGCACTGATATGTGGGCATTGCGGAGCTGAGAGACGGCGTTCAATTTCTTCTAAACGCCCTAACACCTTATCTAACAAGGCACTCGAATCACTAGTATTGTTACGCACTGTGGTACACTGAACTTGCGCAGAGTTTACACGAGGGTCGGAAGAAAGTGGCATAACCAACCCGCTGGCTGCAGGAGGACAGGTTAGCTGTCTGCAGGGGATGCACTAACAAATTGTATAAGAGGTCCGCCTCTCCACATATTTTTGAAGTATTATGTCACCTGGCAAGTTAGCCAGGCAAAGACGAATCTCTTGTGGCATTAAGTTCAAGTGGCGGTGACGAAGGAGCTCCTCCGGGATTGGCATTCCGGAAGCAGTATTGAGGGTCTGCATACAGGCCATGAGGGCAGACGGACGGCGGTCACCCAGCTGCATTCCGTCTAATTGCATGAGGTAGGATAATTTTGTCTTACCCAAGGCTTGAAGGATGGCATTTTTGAGGGCTGGATATCTATCCTCATCAGGAGGATTGATCAGGATGCCAGTGATGAGTGAGGCCACATCCGAGAGAATAGCTTGTACAAAATGCTGGTACTTTTGGGCGTCTGTCAGCTGTAAGTATGTCCAGGTTGCTTCCACATGTAGGAACCATGTGGGTATGTCTTACATGAACGTGGGCATCAGTTGTGCCATTATTGTGTGTCACTCCGAGGGTCACCAATGTAGAAGCTTGGGAGTTACAAACACACAAGGATTGAGACACAGACCTATTCTGGCTTGGTGGTTTATTGAAGACAAGGATGTGTTACAGCTATACAGGGAACTCAGGAATTGTGTGTGCTTCTGAGTGAGCTGTGTGGTTGACTGGCCGTCACCTGGCCAGAGGGGTGCGTCCATGAGGTCAGGTCACGGCAGGACAGGTGATCTGAGGTCAGGTCATGGAAGGACAGATGATCTGAGATCAGGTTAAGCCGCTCCCCACGGGAGGTGTAGTTACCAGCTTAGCCGGCCAGAGTGTGGGAGTGTGGGAGTGTAGCCTCCCTACAATGTCATCAAATATTTTTTTTTTTCAAAATTTTTTTCCTTTAAATATTGGAAAGATTATTGCATTAACCGATAGATTTTGTCCAAGTGTACAGATGTCTATAAGCATTAATTTTATAGGAATAATAATTTGGCAGTAAAATGTCTTTAAATATTTTTTTTTTTTTTAATATTGGAAAAATTATTGCATTAGATGAGAGACTCCACTGTAGTTAGCATTGTTTTCTGTAGATAATTTTGCACTTTAAAGTTAAAGAATAAATATCAATATTCATATATTTTCCGTAAAAAATAATACTAACACAAATAAGAGACACAACAAATATTTCTTTTGATATAATTTGAAGTTCTAAATTAAGGTAGGTAACAAAAGGCTCCTTACTTTACTGCTGTAGACTGGATCATTTGAATATTCTTCCTCTAATGAACTAAGGCCATCTCGGGACCCAATCATGGCTGTGTTGGCTTTTATCTGGAAACAGTAAAAAAAGAACAAATCATCTTCCACCCCATTACAAATATTACACAGCAACAGACAGCTGGATTTTGAATTTGCATGATCAATCTGTGTTCAAGATTAATGGATGCTAGAGCCTCATTATGTGTCTTCAGACTATGTTAATTCTGTTATGCAATTCAACTTTTCTACCAATTTCTCCTTATTTATGTTCAAAATTCTGTAATTTGATCTGAACTGACATTGAATTCATGAAGGAACAAAGAAAAATATGTTTGTGTACGCCTTTGAGTTTCTATATAGAGGATTGAAAAGAGATAGCAATATACATATATTACAAAAATACAAAAGCTTAAGCTACACTTCCATGTATGAGACAACTTTTTATGCAATCATCAAACCCACAAACGGTATTACCTCTTCTGCAATCTGTTTTTCCTGTGCCTTAATGAGTTCATCTTGATTGACATCTGCAAAACAAAGCACATTCCATCAGTACATGATACACTGATATGTACATTTGCCTAGACACATACATACTTGTACAAAGAAATGAACCTATGGTCATCATCATCCTTACTCTCATTACCTGTAGTCTCTTTTCCATGCACGGCAGAGAGGGGATTCCAGACCTAAGAAATGGAAATAATCAAAGGCAGGAAAGATTATCCAGCAAAATGGACAAGATGCTAATTACAATCCATTTAAGCCTTCAACTGCATCTCTATACTTTCAATCTATCTTTATATGCTGACTTAGAAATATCACTAACTTTCAAGACCGAAGGTTGATACGAGTGATTGCAAGAATAGCAAAGGGGGCTGTAACATTACCTAAGTTCCAATATTGTCCTTAAAATTTTTTACCTATACCATCCAATAATTCATATTTTAGCTTAATTTCTCTTTTGTTCTTTGATAGTTACTCGCCATACTTCATTACTATCTGAGCGTACTTCTTCTTTTGATCTAAATCAAATATTGTTTACCTCTAATGTCATCTCCATTATTTTCACATACAGTACACCATCAAACTACACCTACTTCTTTGTCACATCACCTCAGAACATTATGCTCTTCATGTGCTACATCACTAGTAACTCAAACTATCATACATACATGTTACATACATGCATGCATTACATCATCTGCTATCACCGAAAGTCCACTACAGGACAGATGTCTCAGATTTTCTGGAATGCCTCCTGTCTTAAGGATATACTACTGATGACCTCAAACTCCTGGAGTCTGTTCAGAGGTGATAAATGAAGAACATTTCAGGCTTTCATGATCTTTCTTATGCTAATAGACTAAGATCATTTGATCTATACTCAGGGGAAGGATGCTTACTATGAGCTGATCTTACTAAATAATGGAATATATTTCATTGACTTTTTTATTTTAATGTTGCTGATGTTTTTCATCGATCTCCTGGAGTTGGAACCAGAGGTCACTCCTTTAAAAAATTATATCACTATTCTCGTCTTCATTGCAAAAAAAAAAAAATTTCAGTTGAAAATGTTTCAATCTGGAAATCTCTACCAGCCAAATCATAAGGTGAGTAACAAAATTCAAAATATTTGAGATGACTATGAAAGGGCCTTGCAAGCAGAAAGAGAAGGATTTGTAATAAATCAACAAGATGAAACAGATATGCCAATGATATTAAGAGAGCACATATACCAGCCTATAAGATAAAAACTGGTTGCAAAAAATGGCTCATGAGGAAATATCACAAGAAATAAAGTAGAGGCTAAAGAGAATGAGGACAAGGAAGGTAGTGGGACTTGACAAATTGAAGCCAGAATTCTATGAAATGATAAGTGTTTGGAGACATTAAATCAAAGTGACCTGATCATGTTGGGGTTAGCGTGCTCGTCTCAAATCCCAGGTTAGGTAGAGACAATTTGGTTTCGTCTCCTTTCATACTACAACCCTGTTTACATAGGAGAAAATAAGTACAGGATGTAGTTGTGACCATCCAGGCCCATCAGGTGAGGAAGGCTCGGAATCCTGCCCTATTATAGGTGAGTGTGAGTGTGAGTGTGAGTGTGAGTGTGAGTGTGTGTGTGTGTGTGTGTGTGTGTGTGTGTCTACAGATCAAATGCTTCCACTAAGTGACCAGAAATGGACTGTATCACACCCTAAGGGGTAAACAGGTAAAGAAAATAACCAAATAATTAACATATTTTGGAAAGGGGAAATATTCTAGGAAATTGGAAAGAATAAAGTAAAATAACGATCCCAAAAGTAAGGAACCTTGAGACCAAGAATTTAAGACATTCATAGATCACCACATCATATAAATTACACTCATCTCCCAACATGCACGGGAGTTAGAGGACAGAGACCCATACAAAAATGTGAAATCAATAAATAATATATTCCACACCTCTCATAGTCAAAATTTAAAAAAAAAAGTACAGTAGAGTCTCAAGTTATGTGTTTTAAATATACGTAGCTAAACCGCAATTAACAATGGTAAGAAATATGAATTTTCGAAGTACTGTATTTAATGGCTTATAAGGTGCACAAGCATATAAGACACACCTTAATTTGGGCAGGCATTTTCTTAGGGAAAAAAAGGAATAAGAAAGACCATTTGTTCTAAGACTAATAATCACGCAGTAAAATTAAACCGTATCTTTTTTCCAAAGCATGACTTTCTTCCTCATTTCTGTGTAAGCACGTCCCACGAAGGGAGGCCAAACCCTCATATAACTCAACTGAATAACAAAAATTCAAATCAGTGACATCCTTTGCCTGTTGGCCACTCATTGGTTGATTTTTGAGGGGTAGATAAACTCACAGTAACTCTCAGTAGATTCCCTGGAAGAGGCCCTAGGGGGTCTGTGGCTCCTGTCTGTTAGCCTGAACACTAATTATTTGTTGGGTGCGTGTGGTGCTAATTCGTGCTTTGTAACAATATTTCTGTTCCTGATTTTTCCAAAATTTGTCAAGTTAAGACTCAAACTTTTCTGTCGAGTCAGCACTCACCACCCACTCTGGCAATTTACTCCAGTTGTTAACAACACGATAGGGAAACGAAAACTTTCTCAGATCCAGCCTAACTCTTGTTTTGTAAATTTAAAGACACAGCTTACAGGTGCTCACTTATAAATACGGCACGTGCCTAAGTTTTGGGTAATAAAATATAAAAAGCTTATATAACCGAACCCAACTGAGCCAAACCGTATCTAACCAAACCTAACCTAACATAATCTAATCTAACCATAACCTAACGAATGTTGTATCCTCATGGTGCTCGCTTATAGATATGGCACGTGCCTAACTTTTGGGTAAAAAGCTTATATAACTGAACCTAACCGAACCAAACCTAACATTACATAATCAACCTAACATAACTTGAAAGATGCTTTACTAGGTAAATAATAAGGCACAGGCCATACGAATAGCGGATGACAACCCGGTATCTCTAAGCACTGTGAAATTTAAAAGGACACAAAAACGCACCATCACATTAGTTGAAATTTGTCAGTCACATGGGGAGGATATATTAGCTTCCCAGATGGGCCAAACCCCTGCCACCATCTTTCTTCTAAAATAGTATCTATCTAACCATATACCAGGCCAACATTCCCCCAAAGAGAAAGTAACCGAAACAAGGCATACACACACACAACTTTTAGTTATAGTGTAGAAAAACATGATATTTAGCATAAATTTCATATTGGTATTTGCATCAATTACTTATTGATATACATGGGATTTAGATAATTGAGAATGAAGAGATCTACCCAGCAACATGGGTAAAAATAGTTAACTTTGCGAAAGCCCACTAGAAAAAAAACATTCCAAGTATTTCAGTGTGACATTAAATTAAATAGTGGTGTTTCCTCATTCGTAATGGAATCCAGTTGGTGTAGAAAATGGGGTAAAGGTAAAGAAAAATTGGCATTAACCAGTATTTAGTACCTAGAAGACACAGCAAGAAAGTATTCAAGAAAAAAATTAAGTGAGAAAATTCATCTTTCCATACAGGGTGATAGAGCAGTGGAATATATTAGAGGATGAGATCATGTGTGCCAAAACCATTTACAGCATATCTCCACTGCTTCAAACCCCTGCTAATGATTTGAGGATGTATTTTCCTAATATATTAACGTCATTATTCAAAATTCATCTATAGCATGTGTGCTTACTGATTCTACTAAAGTTTCATTCATTGCGACTCTCCCCAACACCTGAGTTAGAGCCGTTGTCCTGGCGTAGCACCAGCCAGGGCCACGCCAGGCCAAGCCGTCCCCAGCCCTTTACACCCTCACATCTTCACTACCTCTGAGATCACAAATTTTGTATATTTACATAAAGCACTCGTTAATTTAAGGAAGGTGATTACTTGGGTCATATTCACAGGTCTTGGCCAGGCTGTCGTCATTTTGGTTATTCTCCATGTCTCGTTGGGGCCGCGTCTGCAGACACCTCTCCCCTCACCATGTTTACCGCGCGCCTTCGTTACCTAACACTTCTTGCTCGTAATATCGTTGATACATGGGAATACAACATCAGCAAAAATTTGCGTATTATGTAATGTTAAAATACAAACTATATGTGGATAAAACATATACAATTCAATTTTACTGTTTTCCTACATGTATCCTACATGTATCAAGTAGAAGTCACAGTCATTTGAGGGAGCACGGACGTGTAGTGGTCGCGGACATAAAACTTCATCCACGAATGGAAGAAAAATTGACAACACATATTTATCTATATATCTATAGTTCTGATACTTCTTTCCCTCCATAAACGTCCCCAAAGGACATAGACACAGCATAAGAGCCTTCATATATTTTTATCCACACACGTACTACTTTTAGAAAATTCAATCTCATCAATATATTAGCTGTTCTTTTCATATTTTGTATCGACTGTTATTTAAACTATCAATACTGGTGCCCTAACGCGATATGAATTTAGGGACAACATTCTCCTGCCAACACTGACGTATGGAATAGAGATTTGGACATGAAATTAGGCACAGCAGTCAAGAGTGCGTGCTGGGGAAATTATTTATATGTGTCGTGACAAGATGGGAGGGTGAGAGCAATGAAAGTGTATATGAAAGATGTAGCATGGGACCTTGTGCAAATAGAGTCAAATGTGGTGCAGTGGAATGGATGAAAAGAAATACGTTGAGGTGGTTATAGGTCATCTTGAGAAAATAAAGAGTGAAGAGTTTTTTTTTAAGAGAGTGTATGTAAAGCTGAGGGTCTATGAGGAGAGGAAAACTCCTTGATATAAGGATAGGGCGAAGGAGTACAGTACATCAGCTTGTATTCCTGCACCGATGTAGCGTCGCGGCTCATAAAACCTTGACCTACCAGTGGGTTTTGAACATTTCTTATTCAGGATTCATGCTTTGAATATTTATTTACAGATTGAGTGAGGTTGAAAAACTAATGCGGTGTGTTTATTCAGCTTGATTTTGACTTTTTCATATACATCTAAGCTGATTTTCCAGCGTTATTAGTGATTACACTTAAAATTCAACCTCACATCATAATCTTAACCACACTGGACGATCCCGTATAGTTTTATCTTTTTCACATCACACCTAAATCAAATTTATGAGCTTACTCTATAAAACTTTTTATTGTATTTATTACAATTTCAAATACAAAATAACAATTATGTACTTCCTTTAAAACTGTATTTTCCTTGTGTTTTGATTGTAAACACACAATTAAAATGTATAACCAATTAGTTAAAAATTATTTGGTATGTGTCACGGCGCCTTTTCGTTGATAATGTTAAGCCTGGCTACATCGCTGATCTAAATCCCACCATGGATCTGGTTTTGCCGTGAAAACTTTGAGAAGCATATATGCTTTTCAAGTTCTCACCGATATAATTTTCATCATCATAGCGAGTACCGGCAAAACCTATGTGGCTACTGCTAAGGTAACTCCTGTATTTTCCTTTGCTACTGGATTTATCCAGCCGCCCACACTACCATCACTATCATCAGTGTTCTTTCATCATCATCATCTTTAAACATCACAGCCTACATTATCTGAAGTCATTCATTCATACGTAACTTTTTGTAAATAGTAAACCCAAATACACCTTCATGTAATTGTTAACACAATAACTGCCCTAAGATATCACATATTTTTACAAATTAATCTACGGTATTCATCAGCTCTTTGTTGACAACCTTTCATAATGGACTATATTATACCCTGACATGTCATCCCTGAATTAATGGTAGCACTGAGAATCTAGAGCACTAGAAAAATGTAGATTTAATAAAGAAATAGGCAGCCATTGGTTTACAAATAGGGTGGTAGATGATTGGAACAGACTCAGTCAGCAGGTAGTTAGTGCACAGACAATAAGAAGTTTTAAGAGAAGACTTGACGGCTTCATGGATGGGGATGAGAGGTGGGTGTAGGTAATACTATTTTTACTACAACTATCCTTCCTACTACTACTACTACTACTACTATTATTACTACTATGAGAGGTGGGTGTAGGTAATAAGGGGGGTTAGGATTAACAGGAACTACCTAGTGCAGGCCCCCGGGCCTTTTGTAGCTTCCTTATATTCTTATGTTCTTCTTATGTTCTTATCTCGCTCCGTGTCAGCTCTAGATGTAGCTGTGGGGAAGAGAAGTTTGGACTACATCAGCCATATGGGAAATAAGAAAACACAATTGTTGTTTACGTAGCTTACAATGAAATATTGAGAAAATATATAATGCATTATATGATCTTGATCTTGATCTTGATGTCACAGGTGACTTGAAATTTCCTCCAAGTCAGGCCTTTATATCGGCAGCTCCTGTGATATACATTTATATAATCAGAAATTGACAAAAAATAGATAAATACATAAATAAGTAGAACCGTTAGAAAGACGACACTCCAGACCCAAACAGACGACACGAACTGAACAACAAAAATCACATGGATTTTGATTTCTCGAGTTTAGAAAAGTTGTGTTGCCACATATTAAATACTTATATGTTTATGTGGTAAGCTAACATTAAGTCACTATTTATGAGTGTCTTCTAATTATATACTTCTATACTTTATATATGTATGCCGGAAGACTTGTCTTCATAGGTAGGAAGCCGACATTAAGTAAACTCGTCATATAATAATTATATATAAGGAGACATTTATTTAAGAATTAACTTTCCATTATATTGAGGCTACTTGACAGTGACGATGGCCTACACCTTGCTTCATCACATAGGTAGAGAAGGTTAAATAGCTTTAAGACCTGATTAAGTGCAGATAATTGTGAACCGAAAAACAATAGACAATACCTGATGTTATAATATGCTAATTCTTCAAAATGAAAAGTAAAGATTCGGAAGACGACCCAGTCTGTTTTTTGGACAAAGCAATTTTTTTCTGATAGATGTTGATGTGTTTTGAATTAATCTTATGTTTGTTTGTTATGCCATGCAATTTATTTATTAGTTTTCCCCAAGGTAAAAATTGCAACAAAAAAATCAGATTAATTCAAAACCATCAAAATCAATAAGAAAAAAATTGCTTCAAGTGATCCTAAGCAAACCTAATAAAACTAACCAAACCTAAGCAAACCTAATTAAAGCTAACCTAACCTAAGCAAATCTATTTAAACCTAACCTAACCTAAGCAAACCTATTTAAACCTAACCTAACCTATTGGGTCGTTTTACGAATCTTTACCAAATGAAATATTGTGAATCTAATAAGTGACAAATTGAATGCACGTTAGTCATGATCATGGACTACCAGAACTGTAGTGGGAAACAATATTAGTGCAGTGATGAGCAGGATGAGAGTATGGATAGGAATGACAGGTGGGATGGATAAATATTGGATTATTCCAAGGGTGGGAGCCAAGGAACTGCCTCGTGTAGTTCATTAACTGGCCTCTTGCAGTCTCCTCATTTCTTATGTTCTTTTGCTATTATTGTCATATTTCTATCATATCTCTAATGGGTTGGGGTTCCTTGCCCCTTACACCCCACCTTTCAGTACTTGGACCTTTCACAGCAAAATGTAAACATAACATAGAGATGCCAATTCAAATTACTCTTCAGCGGTCAGTGTTCGGGCATGACAACCTAGGGTCCCGGGTTCGATCCCCTGATATCCGCTGGCCACTTTTCATTATTTGATATCACCACCGAATGGCCAAAGACTACCCAAATTGCTGCCATACTGTCCTCAGACGGGACTTACAATGTTATATGCATTTGAGGCTTTAGCAGCAATTGGCCTCTCTTCGTTCTCAACATATTCAAGCGAGAACGTAAACTTTTGAGGCGTCACTATAAAAAATCTAAAAACTTACGCCAAATAACAGGCAGAGACAAGTCTATCTGTGCCTCCATAAAAGCCTACTGGCGCCAACAGTTTATGATAAAGAAAAAGAAAAGAAAAAAAAAACCTATTGCATGACAACTTCATCATCAAACTATGAATCCACTGCAGAACAAAAGTATCCCACTCATCCACTCATCTCTATCAGATGCCTGTCTATTCCAGGTTACTCGAGCAAAACTTCCTTGTCGGTAAATATTTGTAAGACAACCCATCACTGCAAATTCAACCTCAGATACTTGTTCTGATCACCTCAAACAGTTATGTCGCTGAATTATAGAAAAAAGTATGATTTTCATCTGCCTTATAATGTCCCCAAATTTTGGTTCAATTTACATATTTGTGTTCAGAGCTCTGAAAGAGGTAAATTTATCTGATATCCAAAATATTCGGGTCCGATTTAAAGAGAGTTTACTATTTTTTCATGAAAAATTTTCCTTTATCATGAATTTCATGAGACAAATTTAGATTGTTGTGGTTTTATTTCTTTCATAGAGCTATTGTGAATAATTAAATGGTAAATAAATGTGGCAGTTAGTTTCAGTAATTCATATTAATAGATCTTTCATTATATTCTTTTTTGAAAATATATTTATCATAAGCATCTAAGAGAAAAAAATTGTAACTTCTTTTAAGAACATTTTAAAAAGATGATGCATAGTGTATAAGTGTCTTAGAATTAAGAGATCTATATGATGCCATTAATAGGTAAAGTGTATTAATGTTATATTGATTATTTGTGGAATAACGCCTTACAGTAAGTCCTCATTCAAGATGATTCTCATAATTGAAACTTTTCAATTGCAAGATCTCTAATATCATTGCTGACAATCAAGACACTTTGGACAGTGACAGTATGAGTATTATGTCATTGATAACCATTTCCAATCCACTACTGCTCTTCATTTCATGTGTATTTACAGTTGATAATGTCTGAAATAGTGATTTAGGAATGTATACTGTAATATAAAATTTACATCAGTGCTACTAGGCTTTTGAAGCTTAAATGTTTGGATTTTCTTGATTTCCACTTTGTAATTTTATGCCATGTATTGCAGAGCCCACACCTGCTGCATCATGACTAACTCTCTGGGACAACAAGGAAACTCAGAGGAAATTCAAGAGGATCATATGAAGCAATCAATGGACATCATTTTGAAGTGGAAACCAACATCTGAAGTGTATGAACCAAATGAGTTGTAAAGATTAGTATTTTGTATATTGGCTTGAATCAGTAACTTTAACACACTGTATGAATTGAAGTAGTATTATGAGTAATTTTTTTTTCTATTACAGTTTTGCACTGAAGAACTTCATAGCAGCCTCTGCTGTTATCAGTGGTGGTTCAGCTGCTTACATAAATGCACACTACCGTAAAGTTTTCAAATTGCGAAATCATGCATTTCTTACCACCCTCCTTCCGATGGTTGTTGCACCATCTATTGTTGGAGGACTGTTGCACCACCAAGTAAGACTGACATGCTGTTTACTTGGACATAGAATAATGAGATGCAAATGTATGATAGTTATGAATGTTATTGAATGTTATTGAATGTTATGACCTTTATCTTATTATCACTTGATGTAACAAAATCATATAAAGTACTAATTTTGAATCCTTATAAGTAGTACCACGTGAAACAGTACTGCTGTTACAAACCTTATAGGTTTTGCAATATCTAATGTTGCTTTTATTTCAGTTTGTACATCGTCCAATGCTATTAGAAACATTCCAATGTCCTGTATGTGTGGAGCTCAGGGGAGGAATAGTGCAACTGTTCGCTGGTTTTGTGTATCCAATGATGCTCGCCCCCTTGGCTGCAATGCAGGTGAGTAATCGTAGTCATATGCTCTATGCATGATGACTTTGTTGACAACCTCTTCCTCTTATCACCAGTGAATGGAGATAGGTTACTCTTCAATGGGTCCAGTTTGGGTGGGTTAACAGTTAGAACAAGTTCTTTAAAAAGAATTTGTGTGGTAGATCAGGTATAAATATGAAATGAAGTACTACTACCAAGGTGGGAAGGTATTCTTGAAGAACATGGAAAGAAAGATGTAAAAGGCAAATGAAAACACATGGAAAGACATTAAGGGGAGGGGCTGATAGAATTTTAAAATTAATTGATTATGGAATCATTGATGTGATGTCTTCTACAGTATTTATCTTACAGTAATGGGCTTCATGTGAGAGAGGAGGTTGGGTGGCTCTGTGGTACAGTGCTCAGCTCATGACCTAAAGGTTGCGAGTTCGATCCTGGCTCACGACAGGTTAACTTGGTGAGAGAGATAGCGCTCTCTCATTGAGCCTAGCAGAACTGTATGGTCTATAGTTTGGGGGATTATTTAATCGCCTTCACGTGAGAGAAAGGTTCAATGAATTTTTTTTTTTTTTTTTTTTTTTTTTTTTCTAAATTGTACAAAACATTCAGGAAAAATATTTATAGTGCTGTAATTTGTATATCTCTGAATTTGAAAGTAGTGCTGTATTAGCCTATTGTATTAGAATTAAATGTTTTGGATGAAGGCGCGGGGTGATGCTCACTCAATGAGAAACAAGCAGATAAATAAGACTAGTTATTATTTTCTGCAAGTGTTGCTTGAGCTGGATGTAAATTGCATTAACGATTTCTATTGAATGTTTTGAAATTATAAGTAGGTGAAGACTGGATTTTATATATAGCAGTATTCTGCCTCCCACTCTGTGGAGTCTTTTTCAAATGAATAGATTATAGCCTAATATTGCAAATTCATTCAAGAAATCTCTATTTTTTAGATCTATCTCTGACTCAGGGTCTGACGATGTCATATTTCTCCGTTAGGACTATTTCTTCCAAATTTTGAAATTTATTAAGTATATTCTGAGCGTTTAAGTAACAGACTTTAATATTATCCTGAATAATTGGAGCATTAAAGGAACAAGAGCTTACGTTGTCGGCTGAGTTTCTATCTGATGTGCGTTTTTGGTTTATACTGGGACACTGCGTCGTTGAGGAGTGGAGTCATCCAAGTCGTGCTGAATCTACTGAGTTTAAGTGGAGACCATCACTTTTGAAGAGAATTGGCTGGTTATAAAAATTGTCCCATAGATTTAGAAATACAACACCTTCTTTGCAGAGATTTACGAGACGATTGTTTGTGCTGAACGCTTTGTCAGAGAAACTGTTTTTAGCATTAATTTTGGGAAGAATACCATAGATGATGATGTTCCTTGATTTTACTTTATATCTATTTATCATATCATGACATTTTGATAGAAGGGCCTCTAATCTAGTACTTTTAACATCATTGGTTCCCACGTGAATGATGAAAAGACTATTTTCGTTAGCATCCCTTGTAATATTATAATATGCACAGTGGTCCTGGCATTTCTGGTACCCTAGGCGAGAACATACAAAGGTGTCCCCTTGTCAGTGCTAGCAACGGATTTGTTAGGTTTTATGATACACTTTTTGCTAGCGTCTGTTAGTAAACATTGCTTGTTAAGGCCTTAATAAAAAGTTACTGATTATCGTATTACAGCTGACTGACCATGCTGTGTTGCCCCTTGCCACAACTGGCGCCCTAGGCGGCTGCCTATACGGCCTATGCCCAGGACCGCCACTGACTATACTTACATTCCAATTCCATTTTACTAAAGCTCAATAGAATGCAAGTCTTTTACTCTTTCTTCATTATTCCATACATTTTTGACGTAAACCTCATACTTTTGGAGTTATTGAAAAAAATATGATTTCAGCCAAGGGGTGGGAAAACGTATTTTAGTTAGGTTAGGTTAGGTTAAGGTTTTTGTTAATATAACAACACAACTCATGAAAATTGGTACCAAGGGGTTCTCGGGCATGCTGATCACGAATCTGGAATTAGATTTGTCATTACTAAAATTTTTTGCATTTTCCATTTTGTGACCCGTAAATTCCATCAGAATTGAGGTCAAAGGAGTTTTTTCTCGTTTTACTACGTAAATATTAGTCTTACAGGAAAATTGCATATATATATAGTTATGGAGTTTGATAATGTCTATCTCATACTGTCATCATCTTTCCAATAACTCTAATATTTATGAAGACAATTTAAATTATGTGAAAGATGTTATTGCATAATACTTTACACTGCTACATCTTTAATTACTTGCCAATTTCAATTTCCTATAGCTTAATAGAACGAGCGTCTTCTGTTCTTTCTTTTATATTCCATACGTTTTTTACGTAAACCCCATACATTTCGAGTTATTTCAAAATATATGATTTATGTAAAAAACTCTTAGGGTGTACCCTACAAAATTTCATGCAAATTTCCATACCTCCGAATCTCATGTAAATTGGTACAATGAGGTTTTCGGTCATGTTGAACAAGAATATGGCCTTATTTTCCTGATTACTATAATATCAAACTGTATTTCATCCTTGCTTGCCTAATAACAATAATGAAATAACCATTATTTAACTTTACTGGCTAATGCTGGTCTCATATGACATAAATACATAGAGATGACCTATTCCAATTCTACACAATTTAACATATTGGTGTTATTTGGTTTCCATATCTTGAAACTGTTAGCGAATTAAAACTGATTAAAACCGATTAAAAGTTATTAAAAGTACTTTTTACATTCCTTCAACTATACACCAACAAAACACACACAAAACACACTTATACACATCCAAAAACACCCCACACACAGTGGGTGGATGATGGTTGAAGGTAGAATTTGGAAATAAGATCAGTGAGGCCACGAACACTGTTTGATGTCTTGACACTAGCGAGGCCACTAGACAAATGGGAGATGAGGTCTGGAGGACTGGGATCTAGAAAGCAAGGGACTTGACAAATTTTATGCACGTAACTGCAGTTTGGTGACAAAGGCTGCCTCATGTAAGTATATAATCTGCCTTTGAAAGTGATAATGAATCAATCATTCAAATTTTTATTACAGTTTGCAGCCAGGCTATTCACATACCCTGTACCTGATGCTCGGGAACCTAAGAAAGTGGTGATGGAGCTTTACAAGTTAACTAAACCAGTTCTACCAAAGCTTTACCTCTTAGCAGGTTTACAAGTAAGTATCACAAAACTAGTTTGCTAATTCAGCTTAACTTGCTTGTTTCTAAAAACTGCAATAGATATTGATATATCAGTTATTGGTTATCATTTCATAGATAGTTTATGTTGAACATGTATAATGTGAAATAGTGAACAACAAAACTTTTCCGTCTCCTCTAGGTCGTTGCAGGGATGGCCTGGACTCACTGGGAATATCATAATCTCTATAGTATATTATCAAGGATGGGAGAGATGGAAAAAACAGTTAAGGAGCATTATAAGGGTAAATGGAATTCAGATTGAAATGTTGGAATGGGAAAAAGATATATATAACGTAATATACTGTATACACTGTGTGTGTGTGTGTGTGTGTGTGTCTATATATATATATATATATATATATATATATATATATATATATATAAATAACGTAATATACTGTATATACTGTGTGTGTGTGTGTATATGTGTATATATATATATATATATATATATAGATAGATAGATAGATAGATAGATAAATGCCGGTGCATAAGATTCAACCCTGTTTTACAAGGAGATTTTGAGAAAAATAAATTATTGATATTTTGAGGGAAAAATTTTAACAAATTTATAAAAAAGGTATTGAAAAGGAGTTTTGAAGGGGAAATTTTTTTTCTGCATTGAATGTGAATGAATTCCCTTCGTTGTATTGTGTTATTAATATTGTTATTAATATAATGATTATAATTATTGTTACATTTGATGTGGCTCAATATATCACCAAGGAGACGCGTCTTTTTGTTTTCTTAACTCTTACACACCACCCAGCGACCCAAGAAAAGATAAATAACTTATCACTAAGAAGTGGGTGGGTGGGTGGATGGATGGTGGATGGTTGGGTGGTAGGATGGATGAACGGTGGATGGGGTTGCTGGGTGGATGGGTGAATGGGTGTGTGGGTGGGTGTGGATGGGTGGATGGATGGATGGATGGATGGGTGGATGTATAGGTGGGTGGATGAATGAATGATGGATGGCAGGCAGGCTGTACATTCAAAATGTTGGTGCTGTGTTCAGTGTGGATAACGACGCTAGCCTATCCGATGAGCTGCGTCAAGTTGCCAATGGCACATTTTTACAGAATATTTGCATCCAAGATATATTGTGTATAGAAAGAAAAATATTTTTCCTCTATTCTTCAGATCGTTGTGAGTTGATAAAGAAAAATTTGAATAAAATCATAATTTTTAAAAAAATCTATAAATCGAACACTTAGAAAAGACCTCGGCAGTGTAAGGGTTAAAGTTAATGCAGTTCTCTGCGAGTCTACAACGACACTTTGGACAAGTATCTTGCTGCCTCATCCTGCGGCTGGATAAGAAGCATGTATATACTCTTACTCCCGGTTACGCTCTTCCGTAGTTGCAGTGCGATTATATTGGCCTGGTGAGTTCCCCTGCGTCAGTATTATGTCCATGGTATATACATACAGTGGATGGATCTGAAATAAACACTGGGATGAGGTGTAGAAGATGGAGGCGCTACATTAATGGTGATGGTATGGGATAATAGATAAATAGATAGATAGATTAGATAAACTATACGTCTGCTTGATTAGATAAGATGTAGGATAAATAAATAACACCAAGGTTACCCAATGTCCATTTTACGTGACAGTCACTACGCTTGTTTGTGTTAGAAGCCTTCTATAGCTATACTTGAGATTGTAGTTGTAATGATGGTATGTAGCAGTGGATTTGCAGAGGCTCGTATTAGCAACTTGGCCGTACTATTAAAATCTTTCGCCAGGGTAGGCAAGCCTGGCGAGCGGGGCGAAACATAATTTCTTACTTTTAAACTCCACCAGCCCTTCGCATGGCAAAGGGCTGGTTGGAATAGTATTGGAATCGGTGAGTGCGGGTCAGACCGCCCTAACACTGAACGAAACGCATTTTTTTCGTTTAGTTTATAATTTGTATAATACTGTTAATCATCTTATGATGTAGAAAACACATTGTAATATTATCACTGAGCATTACAAGCTTGCCATTGAAAAATAAGTCATGTTTATATTGTTTTTAAAGACCGTCGAAGTCTTACAGCGACAGGCACAAGAAGAGGAAGAACAAGACTTACCAAGGTGAGTGTATATTGACTTTCCACCCAATTATTTTTGGTTTAGGAACTATTTTGCATAATATTAGGTTTTCATTGGATGTTTTGGGAATGGCGTGCTTAAATTAGCTATAGAGGCCTACCACCCTTATAATCATTATAGTGATACGTGCCTGTAATATCAGTGTGCTCCAGCCCCACTAAAAAAGTTATATTTTGGGGGTAAATCAGGTGAAATTTAATGAGTTATAACTTTTGTTATAATTATAATGTTTTACTAACTTCTATCTTATTTTGTGTATGATTCCGCCTCCACACCGATCAGAATAATTTTCGTTGTAGTACACAGGATACTTTACTATACTGAACATCTGTGAAGGTTGCTTGTTGGCTATAGGAATGAAAATTAGAAGATAGGTGGAGGCTTTGTTCTTCAGATTTACCTAGTGGAATAGGTACTATAGTTTTGCCCAATTAAGAAATGTTACTTGAAACTATCTTTTCAAGTTGCCTTTCTCATAGATTTTCATGGAATTTACCCCTAAAGTTAAGGTAGGTTTTGTTAGGAAAAAAAGTTTATTATTATCAGTGTGCTCACGCCACACTAAAAAGTTATATTTATGGGGTTTAATCAGATCAAAATTAATGAGTTATAACTCTTGTTATAATTATAATGTATTAATTTGTTAGGTTAGGTTAGATTAGGTGAGGTTTACTTCACCAAACCTAAAACCACGCTTTCCCAAGGGGTCTCCAAGCCTGTTGGCAATAGGCATATAAAAATTAGAAGATAGGAGGTGGAGTCATTATTCTTCAGATATACCTATATTGTGATACTAAAGTATTGCCCAATAAAGAAATGTTACTTGAAACTATCTTTTCCAGTTGCCTTTCTCATACATTTTCATGGAATTCACCTTTAAAGTTACGGTAGATTTGGTTAGTAAAAAAAAGTGTATTATTGTAAATTGTAACATCCCATGAATTTTGGATACTTTTCTTTTATAACATTTTGTCCGCAAATTATTTTTTCATCACGAAATTAAATGTGATGTTCGGATATATAGATCTACCTTTACATGAATGTTAGATTGTAATATGTTTCATATATTTTCCAGATTATGGATGCACTGCTAGACTTTGAGGATATAAATGTGCTTGATGCAGCTGAAGCAGACTGACTGAGGAGGAATTTACATTTAGGTTCAGGCTATCAAAGCATAGTCCGTTGAATATTAAATCTAGTCTTTCCAAACCACTACAACCCATCTTGAAACCTGATAATTACAGTTAGTTAGTGCTATCTAAGGTACAGATAGGTGGATTCTTTTTGGAGATAAGAACTCATTTAAGTTTCTTCAATAAGTGATTGACACTTCATTTCTTTGTCATAAATGTTCACACTACTGAAGGCAATGAAACATGACATAATTGAACAGTGTTATTTTTTTCCCCTGTGTCTCTATTTGATGGTAGCCCATTTTTGTATTGTTTGTTAATAAAAGTTACTGAAATTATTTAAAAACTTTAATATAACAATCCTATGTATTGTAGTCCTTAATTTCTATTAAATTGTGCCATTTTCTTTTGATATATGGTCATGTATTAATGCCAACAGTAAGGAAATAATAGCTTCAGAGAAAAAATATTGTAGTATAAAACAGTCTCTGATGCTATTTATTGTTATAATGCTTGTAACTGCCTTATTAAGATAGTGAGATGATAGCAAAAGTACAACTGACCTACGATATACAAGCAAGCAAACTTGTTTGTGTGTAAGTAAACCACACTATACTGACACTTTACTACTGCTCAGACGATATCAATATAACTATGAAGTTCTACATACTATACAGAGTGCACTCCACACACCTGTGAAGGTTTCAGGCTGTGCTCGTCATTATAAGTAAATACAGGCCATATACGAAAAAAAACTTTGGGTGAAATGCTTAACGTTTGCGTAATAAAATATAAAAAGCTTATATAACCAAACCATACCTAACCAAATCTAACAACGTAATTTAACCTTAACCTAACGTGACCTAATCATAACCCAACATAACATAACTTAATATAAATCAAAGACGCTTTGCGAGGTAAATAATGGTTAACACCGCCTGAAGCCTTCACAAATGTGTTGAATACACTATGTACGATTTCATATTTATATTGATATCGTCCGAGCAGTATAGTTATGCAGATTTACCGTTTTGTCATTTATGACCTAGTTATGTTCTCTGACGAGATCAATGAACATATCCTTATCCACAGTGGATAAAGGATTCGCCCTAAGGGAAACAGCGTTGGTGCTTATTGTCATTCTGCAGATGTAAACAAACATATTTCCCGCGCTTTCTCTGCTACTTTCCGCTAGTCAAGCTGGGAATATCATCATGTTTAGCGGTGGCGGACCACAACGCTCGCTTACCAGGCGAACGTTCGGATCTGTTTTAAAAGTAAGGAATCCGTCACTCGGTCCCAAGTGCGCCCCAACTTCGCCATACTTACGCCCAGGTTTTAATAGTACGGCCTTAGTAACCTTGAACTGTTTTGTGGGTCATCTTTTAATGACTGCTAAAAACTAGGTCACTGCTGATAGCAACTTCGAGAATATGCATCTATCACAGAGGGATAATTAGTGTTTTAATTACTCTAATCATGGGTATATAGTACCAAACGATTGTGGCCTCATCACTACGCTGGCCACACGTGTGGTATATATATATATATATATATATATATATATATATATATATATATATATATATATATATATATATATATATATATAGGTGAAGGTCCCTCAGACCACAGGTGTTCATGTGTAACCTGCGCAGGTGTGCTGAGGCTCGTCATCTAGCAGCCGTGAGAGGGTCTGGCTGCTGGTGTGTCAGTGTTTCACTCATTCTTCCTTTGTCACAATGAGCGGAACATTTGCTGCTGACCTGACCCAGATGCAGAATGTTTTCATCACATGGCCACCTGCTAACCGTTGCCTCGTGTGTTACGTGTTTACCACACATCGTGTAAAGCGTATTATTTGCTAAGATGAACCGTCTCTTCCGTATGGAAAACATTTCTAAATCTGATATTTTCATATTTCAACCTTGATCTATAGGAATTTATAGATATGTTTTTTAGTTCACACCACCGCTTATTATATACGATAAAATATTCAACTTAATTTAAGCTTATTCGGAATAACCACCGAGAAAAGTCAAGGTCACAGTAAATTACATCTTCCTCCCGTGAGCCAGTAGTAAGTGGTGTGGGGTGAGTGGCGTGGCGCTCCATGGCAAGGCAAAGGTGGGTCATCTTTATAGCACACACGTCTTTGTCGCTAACACAAACAGTTGCATTGTCTCTACATTCATTAATGCAATATAGTTGGTTGGCTTGGTAACCTATTACTATATAGCACCCTGAAGCCTACTCAATAAGGGCCATCTAAAGCTGTAACTTATTGATGTACGGTTGTCTTTTTCATTTATATTACTGAAAGCTGTCGGTTTGCAACTTGTATATGGAAAATATTTTGTTGGTGTATGTTTTCTTTATTATGATAGTGTAATGAAGCTTTCACTGGCCCTCACAGTACTGACAAACACGATGACGAGTGTGATGTTAAGCTGCGATGTAATACAGAACTGCGGACGAAACGAGTATTTCTGCCTTCCCCGCCCTACTAGGCACTCCACACACCTGTGACACCCTTTCTGGCGGGGCCATGGGCTGGATGCCGGTGTGATGGTACAGTGAAAAGACAAGAATTGTTTATTTACTTTACTTTGTGCGTCTGTAAAATTCCGAAGATTTGTACACTATAAAAAAAAAAATAGTATAGCTTTGTCGGCGTCGGGTAGTGTAAACAGAGTTCGTGTGGTGGTGCAAACACCTGAGGAGTGACAGTCAACTCACACACACACAATTCTTATAGAGGAGTGGTTCGCAATTTTGTGTTCTTCTATAGTCCTCTGGAAGAAAAGTAAATCAATAAATAAATAAACGAATACATAAATAATTCATAAATACATAAATAACAATAAGTAAATGAATAATGATAATCTGCGCCGTCTATTATGTTATTATCATAAGTTTGATTACTAGTAGTAATAATTAATGTAATGATGCCAGGATCTTTAGGGTAAAACAAGATCACTAAAAAAATTTCAATATGGAACATCCACTTTTATTAAAATTTCTAATACCAACAGAAATTCCTTCACGCACCTCCCCCAACCACGCTAAGAAAACACTACATGGACCCAGCTTTGAAACACAGGTAAATACAATTCCATATAGTAGTTACATGAGTGAGAAACATTGCATCTTTTTTCATTCTTCTTCTTACACTATTATCATAATTATTATTATTATTGTTATCATCATCATCATCGTAATCATCACTATCATCATTATTTGTTGATTTATTTCTTTTATAAGACATGATGCTAAGGTAGACGGGACTGGAGAATCTCTGAAGAAAAAAAACCGCCTTTGTTGGCATTTTTTCATCACTTTTTACCCGTCGTGAGTCTGAAGAAAGCGTGGCGCTCATAATTAAGGCTGCTTGGCTGATGCATGCATGACTTGTACTTGGTTAAGGGTTGTGGTGATATACTACAACGAATCCATTCAAACCTATGATCCAATGACTAAGGAAAACACAAGAGTGCATCAAACACTTTCACTTCCACACTCAAATACGTATACAATAGAGGATTTTCTTGCACTGAAGCCCATACTAGCGAATAATGAGAGAGAGAGAGAGAGAGAGAGAGAGAGAGAGAGAGAGAGAGAGAGAGAGAGAGAGAGAGAGAGAGAGAGAGAGAGAGAGAGCACAACGAATATATCTATAAAACGACAAAAACTCAATTTTCACAAATCTAAGAAACATATATTGATGACATTTCAAAACTTTGTAAATAATCATTGTGAGGCAACGACTAGCTTATACGTTGCTTATGAAAATCTATCACGAATTCCATCAGTGCGGGTGGATTCTGTTGTAGATGGGTGATGGTTAGGGGTAGTGGCGGGGGCGGGCGGGATTAGATGCGTGGCCGCGGCGTCATATCGTCATTGGCTCCCAGGCTGCGCTCGTTGGAAGGCGTGTGTTATAGTGCGCGGGAATGTGTTGTCATGTCTGTTTTGTGTTGGTCGTGTGCCAGATAGAAAATAGAATGTGTGGCATGAATTTTGCGTCGAGCTCTATGGAAGTAAAAGGCTGAAACACAGAGGACAATTGTTAACTGACATTGCGACTTATACTGGTGAATCTAAAAAAATTATATATGGTTCCGCTTTTTCATTTCTTGGGTAAATTTAACTCTTCAATACAAGTGCTATATTTTGTATTTGAAGAATAACCACGTGAAAGAAAAGTTTGTGCATTTTGTGTTGCTGTTGTTTGGCCGCGTTGGTGCAATTGCATTGTGATTTTAAGTTGTGGTAGTGAAGTTTACAGTGAACTACTGGATTTTACAAACAAGAGGAGTTGACTGGCACTGCATTATCCCTGCCTGCGTCTTAACGTAAGTATAAGACCAGTGGAGGAAGGAACCGAGGGAATACCATGTACTCTCCTTCCTTTCATTAATTTGCAAGTTCCATTTTTTTAAGGGTCTCACGAAACAGCGATGCACCCAAGCAGGCTACCGGGGCACACTCAGCAATGGTGTAGAGCCCCGTAATGTAAAGCTTGGGAAGGGGATCACGGCACGTAACTTTGCCTAACTAGCCCTGTTTGGGGGTTGGGGGGCGGAGGCGCTTACGTCAGGATTTCACATACCGCTCTCTCTCTCTCTCTCTCTCCTCTCTCTCTCTCTCTCTCTCTCTCTCTCTCTCTCTCTCTCTCTCTCTCTCACACACACACACACATACACACACACAGACACACACGCTATAGTGCCTGAACAGTTCAGATAGACAAAATATAATTTGGGCTTTGGTAATCATCTCGCTAGACTATTCTTGATAATAAAGAGTTGAGTAGTCAAGGTTTCAGACCCCGGCCACTCATGCTAAAGTGTAAATATACACATGAGTCCACCATGAGAGAGGAACAAGTAGGTCTAAGCATGTTCAAATAGACACCATTTGTAAACGTGGACGTAAATTCTGATGCCTCCATTTGACCTTGAGAGTAATGTGCACAGGTGTCCCGACGTTTACACTTGTTAATACCGAGGCCTTTCGTTGTGGAGGGAAGGATGGACACACTGACTCATGTGGCGCCACTCACTAATCATTTGCGATAATTGGTTGTCATGAACTCACTGCAAATCCTGTTTTTGAAGCAATGCACCGTGACTCGGGTGTCGAAGCGTTTTAACGTCACAAAATGTTTATTACTTACAAAGTCTTACTTGATCCGATAAAGCTTGGCAGAGATTTGAACGTCATCATATAGTCCCTTACTTGTTGCGTTCCTTAAAGGTGAATTAGTGCTTTAAATTGTATTAATGATAAAACTGAGTCTACAGTACTAGTCAAAAGTATTGGATCCTCCAGGCTGGGGGTCCAATACTTATGGCGAACAAAGCATGATCCTCTTGAGAGTGAACCATTTTAGTCAAAAGTATTGGACCCCCCAGGCTGTAGTAGTAGTTGTGTGACGGAAATATTAGAGAGAGAGAGAGAGAGAGAGAGAGAGAGAGAGAGAGAGAGAGAGAGAGAGAGAGAGAGAGAGAGAGAGAGAGAGAGCGAGCAAACATTAAGCCTTATCAGCCACAATCAGTGATAATCTGCTTTGTGATAACACCTCCACACCATTGGGGAGTCGGATTTGCTTATCACCTCTCCCCCCGTTCACCACCAGCCTCAAGGAGAACAGGATGTCACACTGCCTCACCTCGCCTCATTAGTCCACAAACATACGATAACAGGCGTGAAGGAAAACACAGAGTCATGTGGATCGCGTGCATTCAAAAACACCTTTGATACCACGGAGAAAAATATGTAAATGAAAATAAGTGAATGTATTGATTGATGATATAAACTTTATTCATTCAGTTTGTTCCTTATATATTCATTGGTTTGTTTGAAAATCTATCTTATCATTTGTTTGCGTAATTTCGTGCTATTGTTTAATTAGTTGTTTGATTATCTATTTATAGCAGACAAGCACGGATTACTTGTTAATCGAGAGGCTTAAGGAAGAGTTTACTGATGTGATAGCAATACGATATGTGACCCCCCCCCCACAGGTAATTTCGTGTGTCATTGGTTTTCAATTTTCTTTTCATGTATCTAATTTACCGGTGTCATGTTTTTGACAGACACCTGACGGGAAGGAGTGGCGTAAGAAACTAAAAGAGTAGTCGTGTTCCCTTGTGAGGGTGTGTGTGACAAGGATATGAGGAGCCCCGGCGTGGCGCGGGACTCACCACTCATGAAGATGGATACAACACGCCTCTCACCTGCCTTCAGCGACACCTTGCACCCACCGGGGGAGAAGCACGATGACTTCCTTACGCCTCACACCTCGTCAAGCCAGGTGAGTGGGATGGACATAGTGTTTGTATGTTTGTCTGTATGTATTCATGTTCCTTATAGATTTCTAGAAATCCAAACGCATGTATATAATAAATTTTAAACACATGTTAAAGGGATAAGATTCTATGATGTAGCTAATATTTACACAAAGTATATGCGTCGTTCCTTCAAAGAGTAGAAAGTCACATCATATCCAGTACATCACCGCCAATCTCTACATGTGTTCCTATCCCTTACGTGTACATCCTTCCTGCTACCTCCGTCAAGAGGTGTACAACCTTAAGTAATAAGCAACCATCATGATGAAGCCTCCCATCATGCCTCCTTTCCTTGGGACAGGACCTTGCCGCGGACTTGGCCACACTCACGGAGAGTGAGCGGGACGCCATCGTGAGTGTGTTGGACCGCGATGCCAAGCTGCGCGTCATGGACCAGGACCACCTGCTGTGAGTACATTATGTCTGTTTCATGCCTTTCCTTCTCTACTACCCGTCTGTCTGTCGTGGTTGATAGAGCGTTTATTGTTACTGTTATTCATTCAGTGTACTTGCCGGACAAGGCACGGGTGCATTGAATAACAGTCAAGGCAATGGTTCCCAAATACTTGTGGAATATGTGGGTAGCCTCTAGAATTTGAATGACCAGTGGCCTAGCTCTTTGTGTTGCCACTGTTTATCTGTCCACTATTACGGATGGCGTGGTGTTATGACCTTATGTTATGTAGTGATTACTTATTTTGATTCGCTCGAGAAATTCATGAAACTCACGACTTGATTATGAAAAATCTGAGAGGTGTTCCCGCCACCTGTACGTGACATGTGTTACTAGAATCAGTAACACCTTCTATCAATCAGCATGTTACTAACCTCGTGACAGAGCATACAATAGGTGTTGGCATTTGAGGATTGACAAAGAGAACAGGGAGAGAAGTGGGTTCGTCCTCTATCCCAAGACAGAGGACTGTACCACAGCGGAGAGGGAGCTTGGAGGGACGGGCCTCAATTATAGTACTATCTTTCACTATCATATTTGATAGTACGTATGAGTGGATTGAGCCCCTCTTACCTACATACACAAGAGTCATTCATTGAGTAAAGTGGTCGGCTGGAACAACGATTGCATTGTTGTCATTTAGGCGGCAGGAACCTGCCGGAGACTTTTTATAACACTTGCCTAAATTTTTTGAAGCAAGATTTTGTGAGAGGTGAGCTGTGAAATCTTCAGTTATGGTTCTTGGTGACAAACAAACCGAAATTGTCGTGTTGAGGAGGAAGTTAGTTGAATGACAATTTGAAGATGGTACGTACCTATTGACTGCTGGAGGGAGGGAGTTTTCGGAGCAATGGGAACGTGGCGGTTGCGTTTCGTTCATGGTATCCCGAAAGCAACAACTCTGCGGGAGTTTTACATATTCTTTTGATATAACAGTCTGTTGCAGGACGTGAAAAGTAGGGTTGTGTGACTTGTGTCATTCATTGGCTTACGAATGGGTAAGACTATGAGCACAATGATAATTAACAATGATAAAATAAGAACAAAATGCATTTACGGACAACTGTAATTTTTCCCCTTACGTTTGCAGTAATGTTTATAGTTATACTTTGATTAATTGAAGAAAAAAAAACGACAATTTTCTGTTAGAATACATAGATACAGAGTGAACTCTTCCACACTCGAAATATGGTCAATGTTTTCTTTTGACACAACAATCTGTGGCCACGTTTTATTCCTCCTTGTGCGGTCTTCCTGCACCCGATAACAGGAGCGTGGGCGTCACCACCACAGTAGAAGGCCTCGCTGATGGGGACTTGCCTATTGGCTCTCACTGAACACGACAAACACAAAACTCCATGACTTTTCCAGCACAGTTTTCAAGTATTTAACCCAAACTAAACTATAATCAATGGAAGCAAAGTCGTGTATGAGACATTTAAGTGTACAGCTGTGCATGGTGGATACAGATGTGCAAACTACCATTGATGGTAAACAAACAAAAGAAAAAGTCTTGTCTATGAGGAGAAAGGAGGCGGCAGGTGACCCTTGACTTCTGACCCACAAGAGGTGAGAGGGATGAGGGGCCGCGGCACCCCCTCAGAGAGTAGACAGGGGGGTAGGGAGGAGAATTAGGGGAGACGACAGGGATAGGCGCACTGACCAAATCTACTCCCCCTTCCCCCAGGCTCTCTTACCAACATCACAGGGTGTGTTGGAACTGACCTTGACACACACATATACACACACACACACACGTGCGAAGCTTAATCTAACTAGCACAGATGTTCAACATATGTGTGAGTAACTCTGCGTGTGTAGTTTCAAGGTTCCCTAAGAAAACACCAAAATTAAGTCTCTCTCTCTCTCTCTCTCTCTCTCTCTCTCTCTCTCTCTCTCTCTCTCTCTCTCTCTCTCTCTCTCTCTCTCTCTCTCTCACACACACACACACACACACACACACACACAATCATCTTTTTATCTGCCTTTCTTTATTCTTTTCTTTCATTCTTTCTCTCCATATATGTTTGGGTTACTAAAAGATGTTTGAAACAGGAGATAAAGAGAGAGAGAGAGAGAGAGAGAGAGAGAGAGAGAGAGAGAGAGAGAGAGAGAGAGAGAGAGAGAGAGAGAGAGAGAGAGATCCTGAAGGCGTCACTGTGTGGATCTCAAAGGTGTTTTTCTTACCTTTGAAGACACTCCAGCCTTGTTACTCTCCCCCCTGCTCTCTCTCTCTCTCTCTCTCTCTCTCTCTCTCTCTCTCTCTCTCTCTCTCTCTCTCTCTCTCTCTCTCTCTCTCGCAGTGTGTGTGTGTGTGTGTGTGTGTGTGTGTGTGTGTGTGTGTGTGTGTGTGTGTGTGTGAGTCATCTCTGTGTGTGTATGTGTGTGACGTGAAGGGATGTGTTTAAAGCTCTCTCTCTCTCTCTCTCTCTCTCTCTCTCTCTCTCTCTCTCTCTCTCTCTCTCTCTCTCTCTCTCTCTCTCTCTCTCTCTCTCTCTCTCTCTCTCTCTCTCATTATTGTTATTATCATTAATATTATCATTGTCTTATTATTGTTATTATTATTATTATTATTATATTATTATTATTATTATTACTATTACTATTATCATTATTATCATTATTATTATCATGATTTTTGTTGTTATCATTTTCATTGTTACTATTATTATTATCATTATTATTATTGTTATTGTTATTATTATTATTATTATTATTATTAATAGTAGTAGTAGTAGTAGTAGTAGTAGTAGTAGTAGTAGTAGTAGAAGTAGCAGTTGTAGTAGGAGTATTATTATTATCATATTTATTATCATTATCTTTTTTTATTATTATTATTATTATCATTATTATTAGCATCAGTATTATTGTTATTATTGCTGTATTTTGTAACTATCTCTCTCTCTCTCTCTATCTATCTATCTATCTATTTATCTATCACTACATGTAGATTCGTCACTCCCATCCTCACCACACCTCTCACCTTCCCTCTCTCTCCTCCACTCCTTCCCTCCCTCCTTCCCTCCTTTCCCGGCTTCACCTCCTCCCTCGCAGTCAGACCGTGCACTGTGCCGCGGCTGAACGTTGGGCTTTGGCACTGTTGACTCCGTGGGGCCAGTCACGTCGAGGAGGGGAAGGGTCAGGGGGCAAACTGTACTCATGCGGAGGTGACCACGATACACGACACGTGGTTATATATTGTGGTGATGGTTGTGGTGATGAGCAGCGGTGATGGTTGTAGTGGTATGGTGAACACTATTCCTCGTTAAAGATAATGGTGATGCGTTGAAAGGGTTTGTTATGTGGGTCGTGTGGGGGGTAGTGGTGACGCTTGTGGTGAGTGTGACGGGAGTGATGGTGTGATGTTGTGTGCGGTGACAGCATGAACAGTGGACGAAGCGACGCGCCCTACGACAAGTGCCCTTTGTTTATAATATGTAAGAAGGGTCGTGGGCTGTGGAGGCCTATTTATTATTTTTGTGTGTGTGTATCCTCTGCTAGATTTATTATTGATATGTAACACCCAGTAGGTCATTGGTGTGAGGGTCAGCAGAGGAGGACGGATACGCAGAAGTATTGTTGTTTATCAGAAGTGGTGACGGGCGTGGGTGAGGACGGGCAGGCGGACGCGAAGGGCATACAAGTACAGGGGTGTTGGGGTCTTGTCCTATATGGCGCGTGACGGCACGACCCTGGGCGTAACTTGTTCCTTTTGTGCGGATTTCTTATTTATTCTTTTTATTTGCTTTTTTTTTCAGGAATAACATAATAATTTCGAACAAAGATTTCGCATAACGTGTCTCTGTCTAGAATTAACTGGTTCCAACACTGCGTGCGCACGTGCGTGAAGTGAGTCACAAGGCAGCGAACGAGTGAACAGTGTCAAAGAAAACGGAACAACGCACAACTTTGATGCTGAAAGGAAGGACATGAAAGGTGGAAGATAATAATGTACAAGACAATGATCCATCATGTCATAAGGCCAAAGTGTCACCCGCCGCTCCGACGCCCTGCCCGGAGTGCTCGGCCGTGGGCTTATTGTGCTCACCATCGCCTCGCCGACTAATAGGCACACTTGTCTCCCACACGTCCATAGCCGCCGCCCATAACTCCTTTCATGGCGGGGGCTGAGGATGGGTGTTGTGGGGAGAGGGCGCGAGGCTCCCTCGCCCCCGCCCTGGCCCCTGCTGGCTGCCTGGTGCTGTGGCTTCTGCAGGTAGGCTGTGACTGAGGCTGTGGTTGTGGGTGTGGTGTGCACGTACTGTACCAAGTATAACAAAAAACACACAAAAAAAACCCCTCACCTACATTTTCTCATTAATCAGTGACTAATTTAATTTAAAAAAAGCCAAATATATATGGTATCATCCCTGTTGCATGCACCTTTGCTTCTATGGACGGAGATTAACCTTGAAGGGGAGCTTCATTCCCGTTATCCTTTACTAAAGTTAATTGTTTCGTTTGTATAAAATGAACGAAACAAGATATATATATATATATATATATATATATATATATATATATATATATATATATATATATATATATCGATAGTTTCATCAGTCAGGGTTCTGAGCACCTCAATAACTGTATAGCTGCACTGAAATTCTAATTTATTTTACGTCGCCAATGTAGTGAAAGTTCTGCGGTGAACTTGAACACCTGTTGGGGATCCCCACCATTATTGTTTATCTCCTTCGTTTGATTCATTGGGGGTAAAAGAAAAAGAACTAAAGTTTACTAAGGATGTTCTTAGCCGAATAATTATACCGGAAAATCGATCAACTTGTGCTGTGCATCAACTTGTTTTAGTGTCTTAACCATCAGCTTGATCTGATTCTTATACATTTTATGGAGTCTTTTTCAGCAAAAATTTAGATAATTATGAGCAAGTTTTTTTAAAATTAAATTTTCATTCGGTTCGGTTTGATCAGTAGATGTGAACCAAAGTGAAGTGTGACTAGTGTTAGTGCTGTCACGTGTGTTATCCGGGATGAGATACAGGGTAGGAGCTACTACGCTCTTCTTCATGTACTTACATCCTAGATCTTCCCGCTCTGAATGACATTATGCCAGTCATGCCACATGATGCTGCGTGTTGATAAATGACACGTGGAAACACTCGTCAGTATACTGCTACAAACTTGTTTGTGCATTTACGTAAGTAGTCCCTGTAGTCTCATGAGGGAAGGAATCGCAGCTCTACTGACTTGGGGAACACTGTACAAGTAGTACGTTGGGTTCGCATAACGTACGTAGTTATCTGATTTCCCGAGTAGCCAATACTGTACTTCTAGGTCAGAGACTTTGTTGATGCCCATGCAAGTCCACGACCTGAATGAGTCACAAGAGTATTTTGAAAGGGTACATTAATGCCTCGGGGGGAGAACGGCAAGTGACAAGTATTAATAAGTATTGTCTTGTTATAGTTAGATGGGGAAACTGAAAATTATAAAAAAAATAATACGAGCAAAAGTAAAAAAAAGTGCAAATGAAACTTTGAATCATGGAAAAAATTTGTTTATATCATGCGTGAGAAAAAGGTTACTAGAAATTTCTCGACTTATTAAAAAAAAGAAAGTGTGTTGAAAGTTGTATATAAATGAATAAATTAAAATAATAAGTAATACAAAATCGCAAACATTGATCTTTTAAATTTTCAGGTAGATTAAATGTTGTGTTTCAGGTCACGACCAAAATTTACGAAGCACTGTTCCGTACAATTGCCTTCCGTGTACTATAACAGATGCAGTGAATAGCATGTCACGCAACTTAGTGTTACTTTCACAAGCATCACCACACCACACGGCTGGCCAGGACGGGTGGTGACGTCAACCTCATACTCACGTCAGCGTTCAGTGAAAGAGACGTGTTGAGATAATGTTGTTCTGCGTCAGATAAACGGTTGTGACGTCACCAAGGTCATCACCTCACTCCTCATCACTTGCCTCCCTCCCTACGCCATCCTTAACTCTTGTCTCCTTCCATCCATCGACTTTTTATCCGTCCTACTTCTTTCTCTCCATGTGTATCCTCCGGTCCCTCTTATTCGGCCACCCCACTTTACCTCCTCCTCGTTCCCTCCCCAACACCACCACCACGTCACTCTCCACCCTCACGCACCCCACAGTAGTACACCACAGCTCTGTCGCCACTATCATCACTGTTTCACTCCCTTTCCTCCACTCCTTTCCTCGCCTCCCGTCCCGTCACCACTCACCGCTCATCACTCACCACTCACCACCAAACTTCATGACCCTCGGGCGAAATACCTCACCTAACCCACTCTCCCCTTCCCTCGTGACCCCCTCTACTTACGACCCTAACTAACCCCTTATCACCTCTTAGTTGTCCATAGAAATGATTATGTTTTAACCTGACCACACCCTCCTGACCTGTACACCGCCCCAGGTCACCGTGAGGGTCTCCTATAGTGTAGTTTTCACTGTGACCACACGAGGCTGTCTCACGGGGCCGGAGGGTGACGGGGAATGGACGTGGTGATGGGGGGGGGGTTAGGGGGCGACTTGCAAGGTAATTATTATTGCATGTGGCAACAATGTGACCCTTGCCTGAGGTGTTCCAGTGTGTGTGTGTGTGTGTGTGTGTGTGTGTGTGTGTGTGTGTGTGTGTGTGTGTGTGTGTGTGTGTGTGATAATGAAGTTGACACAGTTTCAGATATAAATAGTTAGATAGTTAATTGATCCATCCCATAAAAGAAAGGAGAGGAAGGGGTTATGTAAAAACGAAAAGAAAAAAAGACAAGAATAATAATTAAGGTAGCGACGCATACATAATCTTGCTTTTGTTTCTGGAGGCCATTCTTGTGCACTGGACCCCAAGACCCAAGTGTGGTGATTGACTGACGATGAAAGTAATGCTATAATAGTAGGAGTTAGTATAGTAGAGTGGTGATTGTTATTGTTCATATTCTTATTGCATTTCTTCATCATCATCAGCATCATCGTCTTCTTCTATTTCTTCTTTTTCTTCATCATCTTGTATTTATATTCGTCATAGTGATCAAAATTACTTAGCCCATCACAAGAGGATATAAATAAGATAGGAGGAGAAGAGGAGGAAGATGAACAGATAAAAGAGTGATAATAAGAAGGAGAGAGAGAGAGAGAGAATGGAAAAGGAGAGAAGGTAGCCAGAGGCGGTGTAGATGAGAGTGAAAGTACTGAGTTTGAGTTAGGGAAGTGGGTCTCCCCTTATTTAGAGATGGTATTCGTTTTCTGTCATATTTTTCGTGTCCTACTAAACTAATTTCAAGAGAGATAGATTAAGAGAGAGAGAGAGAGAGAGAGAGAGAGAGAGAGAGAGAGAGAGAGAGAGAGAGAGAGAGAGAGAGAGAGAGAGAGAGAGAGATGGTGAAAAGGGGTAATGAGGGTGGTAGTTAACGATCATGGGAACTTCTCACACTCATCATTGACCTGACCTGCTCACCTATAGTGTTTACTAATCCTTCCTCACCCCTCACCTCGGCCCTTCCTTTCCCTTCCCTTCCTTAACCCGCTTCCCATCCTGTCACGCTGCCGTCTCCTCTATGGGATTTTACCACTGTAATAAGATAATTAGTGTAACTTGCAGCGCATATAAGAAGACTTAACTTAATTTATTTGGCTATTAACCTTTGTAATCATTATTATTATTATTATTATTATTATTATTATTATTATTATTATTACTGTTATTATTATTATTATCATTGTTGTTGTTGTTGTCTTTTTGAAAGTTCATTAATCAATTTCTTATGTTTTTGATACTGTTCTTATTGCTGCTAACATAAGCGCTTACGTTATCCAATGATGTTCTTCTGTCAGCGTAACCTCTTCTCTCCTTCCCCTCCGTTTTGTTAGTGTCAGCAGGGATCTCTGTCAGCGTATTCTCTTCCCCTCTTCATCCATTTTTATCATAAATATTTATTTTTATCATTAATATTTATTTTTATCATTAATATTTATTTTTATCATTAATATTTATTTTTATCATTAATATTTATTTTTATCATTAATATTTATTTTTATCATTAATATTTATTTTTCATCATTATTATTTATTTTCATCATTATTATTTATTTTTATCATTAATATTTATTTTTATCATTAATACTTATTTTTATCATTAATATTTATTTTTATCATTAATATTTATTTTTATCATTAATATTTATTTTTATCATTAATATTTATTTTTATCATTAATATTTATTTTTATCATAAATATTTATTTTTATCATTAATATTTATTTCTATCATTAATATTTATTTTTATCATTAATATTTATTTTTATCATTAATATTTATTTTTATCATTAATATTTATTTTTCATCATTATTATTTATTTTTTTCATTAATATTTATTTTTATCATTAATACTTATTTTTATCATTAATATTTATTTTTATCATTAATATTTATTTTTATCATTAATATTTATTTTTATCATTATTATTTATTTTTATCATTAATATTTTTTTTTCATTAATATTTATTTTTATCATTAATATTTATTTTTATCATTAATATTTATTTCTATCATTAATATTTATTTTATCATTAATTTTATTTTATCATTAATATTTATTTTATCATTAATATTATTTTATCATTATATTTATTTTTATCATTATATATTTTTATCATTAATATTTATTTTTATCATTAATATTTATTTTTATCATTAATATTTATTTTTATCATTAATATTTATTTTTATCATTAATATTTATTTTTATCATTATTATTTATTTTTATCATTAATATGTATTTTTATCATTAATATTTATTTTTATCATTAATATTTATTTTTATCATTAATATTTATTTTTATCATCAATATTTATTTTTATCATTAATATTTATTTTCATCATTAATATTTATTTTTATCATTAACATTTATTTTTATCATAAATATTTATTTTTATCATTAATATTTATTTTTATCATTAATATTTATTTTTATCATTATTATTTATTTTTATCATTAATATTTATTTTTATCATTAATATTTATTTTTATCATTAATATTTATTTTTATCATTAATATTTATTTTTATCATTAATATTTATTTTTATCATTAATATTTATTTTTATCATTAATATTTATTTTTATCATTATTATTTATTTTATCATTAATATTTATTTTTATCATTAATATTTATTTTTATCATTAATATTTATTTTTATCATTAATATTTATTTTTATCATTAATATTTATTTTTATCATTAATATTTATTTTTCATCATTATTATTTATTTTTTTCATTAATATTTATTTTTATCATTAATACTTATTTTTATCATTAATATTTATTTTTATCATTATTATTTATTTCTATCAGTAATATTTATTTTTTATCATTATTATTTATTTTTATCATAAATATTTATTTTTATCATTAATATTTATTTTTATCATTAATATTTATTTGTATCATTAATATTTATTTTTATCATTAATATTTATTTTTATCATTAATATTTATTTTTATCATTAATATTTATTTTTCATCATTATTATTTATTTTCATCATTAATATTTATTTTTATCATTAATATTTATTTTTATCATTAATATTTATTTTTATCATTAATATTTATTTTTATCATTAATATTTATTTTTATCATTAATATTTATTTTTATCATTAATATTTATTTTTATCATTAATATTTATTTTTTATCATTAATATTTATTTTTATCATAAATATTTATTTTTATCATTAATATTTATTTTTATCATTAATATTTATTTTTATCATTAATATTTATTTTTATCATTAATATTTATTTTTATCATTAATATTTATTTTTATCATTAATATTTATTTTTATCATTAATATTTATTTTTATCATTAATATTTATTTTTATCATTAATATTATTTTTATCATTAATATTTATTTTTATCATTAATATTTATTTTTATCATTAATATTTATTTTTATCATTAATATTTATTTTTATCATTAATATTTATTTTTATCATTAATATTTATTTTTATCATAATATTTATTTTTATCATTAATATTTATTTTTATCATTAATATTTATTTTTATCATTAATATTTATTTTTATCATTAATATTTATTTTTATCATTAATATTTATTTTTATCATTAATATTTATTTTTATCATTAATATTTATTTTTATCATTATTATTTATTTTTATCATTAATATTTTTTTTTATCATTAATATTTATTTTTATCATTAATATTTATTTTTTATCATTATTATTTATTTTTATCATAAATATTTATTTTTATCATTAATATTTATTTTTATCATTAATATTTATTTTTATCATTATTATTTATTTTTATCATTAATATTTATTTTTATCATTAATATTTATTTTTATCATTAATATTTATTTTTATCATTAATACTTATTTTTATCATTAATATTTATTTTTATCATTATTTATTTTTATCATTAATATTTATTTTTTATCATTATTATTTATTTTTATCATAAATATTTATTTTTATCATTAATATTTATTTTTATCATTAATATTTATTTTTATCATTAATATTTATTTTTATCATTAATATTTATTTTTATCATTAATATTTATTTTTATCATTATATTTATTTTTATCATTATTATTTATTTTTATCATTAATATTTTATTTTTATCATTAATATTTATTTTTATCATTAATATTTATTTCTATCATTAATATTTATTTTCTATCATTAATATTTATTTTTATCATTAATATTTATTTTTATCATTAATATTTATTTTTATCATTATTATTTATTTTTATCATTAATATGTATTTTTATCATTAATATTTATTTTTATCATTAATATTTATTTTTATCATTAATATTTATTTTTATCATCAATATTTATTTTTATCATTAATATTTATTTTTCATCATTAATATTTATTTTTATCATTAATATTTATTTTTATCATTAATATTTATTTTTATCATTAATATTTATTTTTATCATTAATATTTATTTTTATCATTAATATTTATTTTTATCATTAATATTTATTTTTATCATTAATATTTATTTTTATCATTAATATTTATTTTATCATTAATATTTATTTTTATCATTAATATTTATTTTTATCATTAATATTTATTTTTATCATTAATATTTATTTTTATCATTAATATTTATTTTTATCATTAATATTTATTTTTATCATTATTATTTATTTTTATCATTAATATTTTTTTTTATCATTAATATTTATTTTTATCATTAATATTTATTTTTTATCATTATTATTTATTTTTATCATAAATATTTATTTTTATCATTAATATTTATTTTTATCATTAATATTTATTTTTATCATTATTATTTATTTTTATCATTAATATTTATTTTTATCATTAATATTTATTTTTATCATTAATATTTATTTTTATCATTAATACTTATTTTTATCATTAATATTTATTTTTATCATTATTTATTTTTATCATTAATATTTATTTTTATCATTATTATTTATTTTTATCATAATATTTATTTTTATCATTAATATTTATTTTTATCATTAATATTTATTTTTATCATTAATATTTATTTTTATCATTAATATTTATTTTTATCATTAATATTTATTTTTCATCATTATTATTTATTTTTATCATTATTATTTATTTTTATCATTAATATTTTTTTTTTCATTAATATTTATTTTTATCATTAATATTTATTTCTATCATTAATATTTATTTCTATCATTAATATTTATTTTTATCATTAATATTTATTTTTATCATTAATATTTATTTTTATCATTATTATTTATTTTTATCATTAATATGTATTTTTATCATTAATATTTATTTTTATCATTAATATTTATTTTTATCATTAATATTTATTTTTATCATCAATATTTATTTTTATCATTAATATTTATTTTTCATCATTATTATTTATTTTTATCATTATTATTTATTTTTATCATTAATATTTATTTTTATCATCAATATTTATTTTTATCATTAATATTTATTTCTATCATTAATATTTATTTTCTATCATTAATATTTATTTTTATCATTAATATTTATTTTTATCATTAATATTTATTTTTATCATTATTATTTATTTTTATCATTAATATGTATTTTTATCATTAATATTTATTTTTATCATTAATATTTATTTTTATCATTAATATTTATTTTTATCATTAATATTTATTTTTATCATTAATATTTATTTTTATCATTAATATTTATTTTTATCATTAATATTTATTTTTATCATTAATATTTATTTTTATCATTAATATTTATTTTTATCATTAATATTTATTTTTATCATTAATATTTATTTTTATCATTAATATTTATTTTTATCATTATTATTTATTTTTATCATTAATATTTATTTTTATCATTAATATTTATTTTATCATTAATATTTATTTTTATCATTATATTTATTTTTATCATTAATATTTATTTTTATCATTATTATTTATTTTTATCATTAATATTTATTTTTGTCATTAATATTTATTTTTATCATTATTATTTATTTTTATCATTAATATTTATTTTTATCATTAATATTTATTTTTATCATTAATATTTATTTTTATCATTAATATTTATTTTTATCATTAATATTTATTTTTATCATTAATATTTATTTTTATCATTATATTTATTTTTATCATTAATATTTATTTTTATCATTAATATTTATTTTTATCATTAATATTTATTTTTATCATTATTATTTATTTTTATCATTAATATTTATTTTTATCATTATAATTTATTTATATCATTATTATTTATTTTTATCGTTATTATTTATTTTTATCATTAATATTTATTTTTATCATTATTATTTATTTTTATCATTAATATTTATTTTTATCATTAATATTTATTTTTATCATTAATATTTATTTTTATCATTAATATTTATTTTTATCATTAATATTTATTTTTATCATTAATATTTATTTTTATCATTAATATTTATTTTTATCATTATATTTATTTTTATCATTAATATTTATTTTTATCATTAATATTTATTTTTATCATTAATATTTATTTTTATCATTAATATTTATTTTTATCATTAATATTTATTTTTATCATTATTATTTATTTTTATCATTAATATTTATTTTTATCATTAATATTTATTTTTATCATTATTATTTATTTTTATCATTAATATTTATTTTTATCATTAATATTTATTTTTATCATTAATATTTATTTTTATCATTAATATTTATTTTTATCATTAATATTTATTTTTATCATTATTATTTATTTTTATCATTAATATTTATTTTTATCATTAATATTTATTTTTATCATTAATATTTATTTTTATCATTAATATTTATTTTTATCATTAATATTTATTTTTATCATTAATATTTTTTTTATCATTAATATTTATTTTTATCATTAATATTTATTTTTATCATTAATATTTATTTTTATCATTAATATTTATTTTTATCATTAATATTTATTTTTATCATTAATATTTATTTTTATCATTAATATTTATTTTTATCATTAATATTTATTTTTATCATTATATTTATTTTTATCATTAATATTTATTTTTATCATTAATATTTATTTTTATCATTAATATTTATTTTTATCATTAATATTTATTTTTATCATTAATATTTATTTTTATCATTAATATTTATTTTTATCATTAATATTTATTTTTATCATTAATATTTATTTTTATCATTAATATTTATTTTTATCATTAATATTTATTTTTATCATTAATATTTATTTTTATCATTAATATTTATTTTTATCATTAATATTTATTTTTATCATTAATATTTATTTTTATCATTAATATTTATTTTTATCATTAATATTTATTTTTATCATTAATATTTATTTTTATCATTAATATTTATTTTTATCATTAATATTTATTTTTATCATTAATATTTATTTTTATCATTAATATTTATTTTTATCATTAATATTTATTTTTATCATTAATATTTATTTTTATCATTAATATTTATTTTTATCATTAATATTTATTTTTATCATTAATATTTATTTTTATCATTAATATTTATTTTTATCATTAATATTTATTTTTATCATTAATATTTATTTTTATCATTAATATTTATTTTTATCATTAATATTTATTTTTATCATTAATATTTATTTTTATCATTAATATTTATTTTTATCATTAATATTTATTTTTATCATTAATATTTATTTTTATCATTAATATTTATTTTTATCATTATATTTATTTTTATCATTAATATTTATTTTTATCATTAATATTTATTTTATCATTAATATTTATTTTTATCATTAATATTTATTTTTATCATTAATATTTATTTTTATCATTAATATTTATTTTTATCATTAATATTTATTTTTATCATTAATATTTATTTTTATCATTAATATTTATTTTTATCATTAATATTTATTTTTATCATTAATATTTATTTTTATCATTAATATTTATTTTTATCATTAATATTTATTTTTATCATTAATATTTATTTTTATCATTAATATTTATTTTTATCATTAATATTTATTTTTTATCATTAATATTTATTTTTATCATTAATATTTATTTTTATCATTAATATTTATTTTTATCATTAATATTTATTTTTATCATTAATATTTATTTTTATCAATATTTATTTTTATCATTAATATTTATTTTTATCATTAATATTTATTTTTTATCATTAATATTTATTTTTATCATTAATATTTATTTTTATCATTAATATATTTTTTTTATCATTAATATTTATTTTTATCATTAATATTTATTTTTATCATTAATATATATTTTTATCATTAATATTTATTTTTATCATTAATATTTATTTTTATCATTAATATTTATTTTTATCATTAATATTTATTTTTATCATTAATATTTATTTTTATCATTAATATTTATTTTTATCATTAATATTTATTTTTATCATTAATATTTATTTTTATCATTAATATTTATTTTTATCATTAATATTTATTTTTATCATTAATATTTATTTTTATCATTAATATTTATTTTTATCATTAATATTTATTTTTATCATTATATTTATTTTTATCATTAATATTTATTTTTATCATTAATATTTATTTTTATCATTAATATTTATTTTTATCATTAATATTTATTTTTATCATTAATATTTATTTTTATCATTAATATTTATTTTTATCATTAATATTTATTTTTATCATTAATATTTATTTTTATCATTAATATTTATTTTTAGCATTAATATTTATTTTTAGCATTAATACTTTTTTTTATCATTAATATTTATTTTTATCATTAATATTTATTTTTATCATTAATATTTATTTTTATCATTAATATTTATTTTTATCATTAATATTTATTTTTATCATTATTATTTATTTTTTATCATTAATATTTATTTTTATCATTAATATTTATTTTTATCATTATTATTTATTTTTATCATTAATATTTATTTTTATCATTAATATTTAATTTTATCATTATTATATATTTTTATCATTAATATTTATTTTTATCATTAATATTGATTTTTATCATTAATATTTATTTTTATCATTATTATTTATTTTTATCATTAATATTTATTTTTATCATTAATATTTATTTTTATCATTAATATTTATTTTTATCATTATTATCTATTTGTATAATTAATATTTATTTGTATCATTAATATTTATTTTTTTCATTAATATTTATTTTTATCATTAATATTTATTTTTATCATTAATATTTATTTTAATCATTAATATTTATTTTTATCATTAATATTTATTTTTAACATTAATATTTATTTTTATCTTTAATATTTATTTTTATCATTAATATTTATTTTTATCATTAATATTCCCTCATCTCAGAGCTGGACAAAATACAAAGGTGAGAGAGAGAGAGAGAGAGAGAGAGAGAGAGAGAGAGAGAGAGAGAGAGAGAGAGAGAGAGAGAGAGAGAGAGAGAGAATGTTAGTATCTATAAACATTTTCCTTCCTTCCTATATATATATATATATAAATAAATAAATAATTAAAATACAATGTTTATATAGTGTTTAATATTATAGTACTGATAAAATTGATTCTATATTTGTGTTCCTTATCCTTGAAAACCTATATATATAAATTTTCATGAGATTCTGAGGTGTGAAAATTTTCATGAAATTTCCAAGGCAACACCCTTAGATTTTTTTTAACAAATCCCGTTTTGTTAAATAACTCAAAAACTATGAGGTTTACGTAAAAGACTTGGAACATAGTAAATAAAGAGCAGGAAACGCCCGTTCTTTTGAGCTATAGTAGAATGAAATTGGTATATTAGTAACTGAGAAAATAATATATAAGTTTTTTTGACAAAATTTCAACAAAACTTAAATTTTCTACTAAACTATAAGGTATAATTTAAATCTGATTTCACCATTAGATAGATAACATCAAACTTAACATATTAACATCTATACATTATTGCTGTACGACAAATATTTTCTGAGTAAAATGGCAAAAACACATTCGACCAAATTTACGTGGAAAAATTTTGGGGCGACAAAATAAAAAATCTACAATTGTTACAGAAACCTGAAAAATAACATAAATAACACACTCAACACACACACACATCCAAACACACACCTAAACACACTCAAACACATACTTTCTACCCCCAAACATACCCTAAAACACAAATCATTAATATTTATCATTATCATTATTATTATTATTATTATTATTATTATTGCTATTATTATTGTTATCATCATTATTATTATCATTATTATTATCATTATTATTAGTAGTAGTCGTATCATTATTATTATTATTATTATATTTATCATTAGTATTATTAGTATGTGTATTATTATTATCATTATTATTTTTATTATTGTCATTATCATTTGTGGTATAATTTTGACTAACAAAACGAACATAAACACAAAAGGACTGCCACGTTTGTAAACACACCACCCAGCGACCCAAGAAAAGATAAATAACTTATCACTGTAAGGAGTGGGTGGGTGGGTGGATGGATGGTGGATGGTTGGGTGGTAGGATGGATGAACGGTGGATGGGGTTGCTGGGTGGATGGGTGAATGGATGTGTGGGTGGGTGGATGGATGGGTGGATGGATGGGTGGGTGGATGTATAGGTGGGTGGATGAATGAATGATGTCAGGCAGGCAGGCTGTACATTCAAAATGTTGGTGCTGTGTTCAGTGTGGATAACGACGCTAGCCTATCCGATGAGCTGCGTCAAGTTGTCAATGGCACATTTTTACAGAATATTTGCATCCAAGATATATTGTGTATAGAAAGAAAAATATTTTTCCTCTATTCTTCAGATCGTTGTGAGTTGATAAAGAAAAATTTGAATAAAATCAAAATTTTTTTTAAAATCTATAAATCGAACACTTAGAAAAGACCTCGGCAGTGTAAGGGTTAATACTGGCAATAAGTTATGTTTAACCTGCCATTACCACCGAAACGAAGGATGCGAGGGGATTTCATTGAAATGTTCAAGATAATCAAAGGATTCGATAATATCAATACAGAAGATTACATTACTTTTGATTGATCAAATATAACAAGAAGACATCATTCTTTTAAGATTACTGGTAAAAGATTCACATCAAACGAAGCCAAGCACTTCTTTTTCAATCGGATCGTTAACGTTTGGAACTCCCTGCCCGCCAATGTCGTCGACAGTAAAACAATTACTACGTTCAAAAATAGACTTGACAAATATTTAGAAGCCAATCCACAACTAAAATACTATCCGTTAACGTAGCAAACTTTGAGTAAGTTCATCCTGATGTACCTAACTTACGAAATGTCGATTCAAAAGACGTCGCTAGTGGCCTGACATCGCTTGCCAGGAAGTAGTGGTAGCAGTAGTGGTAGTGACAGTAGTGACAGTCTGGTCTTGGTTGGCCTTCCTTTCCCTGCCAGCCATGGCTGGGGAGAGAAGCCTTCACCCTTACTATCCTGTATCCTTCACTCTAGACTAGATAGCGTACTCACAAACAGCCTCGTAAGGGCCAGCAGGCCTGTTGCTGTTTGTTCTTCCTATGTGTTCCTATGTGTTCCTATGTGTTCCTCCCTCTGTTCAGTGTCAGCAGAGTTCTCTTCGTTGCATGCCACCTTCCGCTTACCCCTATATACCAACCCAGCGGTGTCCCCTTCTTACCATGCTCACAAGCTCTTCCTTCCATCAGGGTCCCTTTACTGACCTTCCCTCTCCCTCTCCCCCTTCACCCCCAACCCTGGTTCCCCGGCTACCACCTCAGGTTCCATCGTGCCGTTTGTAGGTTGGAATGAGTAACACTTCCTTGTGGGTAATGAGCTTAATGACCTTGCAGTGTGAATGAGTGGGTGGTGCTGTGTGGTGACGTGTGCTGTTGTGTGCTTAGTGGTGTGTATATGTTGTGGTGTTGACAGAACCGCGAAACAAGCAGGATATTTGTGACTTTTACTTTGGTGTTTGGTGCTGTGTTGGGTGATGCGTTGGTGCAGCAGGTGTGGTGGGGGGAGGCCTTGGCGATGTGTTTTGTGTCGGGTTGTGGATGCTACGATGTTGATGAGTAGACTTGGTGGTGGTGGTGGTGGTGGTGGTGGTGGTGGTGGTGGTGGTGTGTGTGTGTGTGTGTGTGTGTGTGTGTGTGTGTGTCCCTAGGCTAAGAAGTTATCGCTACCTGTTCTGGTGTCGGTAGATCTTCTCTAATTAATTGGTGTATATCGTTCAAGATAGGATTTCCATCCAGCTTATTGTATATGCCTGGCAGGACACGAAGCCAGGCATGCACAGGTGTGGCTAATGAGGGCACATTGAATAGGGCGACATCTGAACGTGGGCTCTGTAAACTGGGGGCGTCACTGCATGTCTTGTTGTTGCTGTAGTGGATGTTGCCTTGGAATGAATGAGGTGACAGCTAGTGCGAGGTAAGGTTGGGGAAGTGAGTGCAAGGGTCGACTCACCTTTGTAGACACACCAGGGACAAGACCCGCCTCTGTGACTCACCTGTGTCGTCTTGTTATTGCCCGTCCGTCCAGAGAGACTCCTGCACCCCGCCACCTTCCCGCCTTGCCTCCAATGAATGGAACGATCACCAGTGGATATTTAAACAGTGACAGTGATTGCTGTTGGAAAAAATAGCGTGGGATGTTAACAATACTCTCATCAACACACAGTACCTTGTTATCTTAAATTGCTTTTGTTCACCCATTAAATCAATTATGGATAGAAATTGAGGTCAGGGATTTAAAGAAAATGTGAAGTTCCATATTCATCTTTGGTTCTTGTCTGGAATAAACTGTCCATTCTGTGTCACCGCGACCAGCAAGTCTGTCTGGACGAAGGTTGCCCAGACGAACGAGGGCAGTGCTACAGCTGAACAGGGTGTTGCACCTGGAAGGATGGACGGTGACAAGTGGTGGTGTGTTGTTGATCCATGAGAGAGAGAGAGAGAGAGAGAGAGAGAGAGAGAGAGAGAGAGAGAGAGAGAGAGAGAGAGAGAGAGAGAGAGAGAGAGAGAGAGAGAGAGAGAGAGAGACGACGGGTGAATGTTTAGCAAAAGGCAAAATTTCTCATTAAGATTTACGTGCAAGGAATTCATTATGACTTTGGCCAAAAAGGGAGGAGGAGGAGGAGGAGGAGAAGGAGGAGGAGAGGAGGAGGAGGAGGAGGAGGAGGAGAAGGAGGAGGAGAAGGAGAAGAAGGAGGAGAAGAAAGAAAAAAAAGAATATGAAATAAAAAAAAATAAAAAAAAATAAAACAATAACAGGAACAGGAAGAAGAAGCAGGTAAAAAAAAATATATATATATGGACACAAATTTACAATCTATGCAAACACTAATATGATGCAAACAATCGCCAATGAATTTACAAAAGAAACCACACATTAATGAAACTCAATATACACAGATGACTCAGAAGGAGAGAAGGAAAGAAGGAAAAGAAAGAGGAAGGAAGGGAGGGAGGGAGGGAGGGAGTAGATGACGACGATGAGGAAAGAATAAGAAGTACAGAGGAAGCAGAAGGCAAGAAGGACAAGTAAACAAACAACGCGAGAAGGATGATAATGAAGGCTAGAGAGAAACCAAATAGGGAGGGAAGGACGAACGGTCAGTTGTCTACATATAAACCTGCTACACGTGCGCTCATAGTATAATAGTAGTAGTAGTAGTAGTAGTAGTAGTAGTAGTAGTAGTAGTAGGAAGAAGAAGAGGAAGAAAAGGAGGAGTGATTATAGTAGTAGTAGTAGTAGTAGTAGTAGTAGTAGTAGTTGTAGTTGTTGGTGTTAATGGTGGAAAAATTGCCAAGTTTTTTTTCATTTTTTTGTGCAGAATGTAGGGAAAGGGAGAGTGTGTGGGTGCGGTCAACTTACAGTGGCGCGAATATATAGTGAGTCTGTTTTATGGCTACCGATGCTGATTACGGTGTGTGCAGGTGGTGGGGGTACGAGTGTATAGGAACAAGATAAAACATATGTTGTATATGAAGTTAATTGGGTTGGTAGTTGTGATGTTGATGAATAGGGATGGTGTATGTAAACAAGAACACACACACACACACACACACACACACACACACACACACACACACACACACACACACACACACACACACACACACACATCAGACAATGCAGCGCCATGTTGTAATTTAAGTCCGGTAGCATTACTAATCTTTACACACACACACACACACACACACACACACACACACACACACACACACACACACACACACACACACACACACACACAGTCACACGGGTACACACACTGGTGCTGTGTTGCTCCGTCGTGAAAGTACAAAAAAATCAACTTGTTCCTGTTGACGTGACCCAGTGTGGTGAGGGGCAGGTCGCGGGGTCAAGCTAAGGTGAAGGAAGGGCAGAGGTCAACAGAGGTCAGTTACTTACAAACCCTCTCATCCCCTCCCTCCTCTCCTTTCCCTCGTTCCCTCCCTCCTTGCCACACATTCCTTAGGTCCGCAGAATGACAACAGACTTTTGAAGGAGCGAAGAAACGGGAAACCACAGGCCGAGTTTAGGAGTGACACCAATTTTTTTTCCCCTCTAAATGAATGGACCTAGAACTTAATTGTTTTCCTGTGAACTTTTTGTCTCCCTAAATGAATGGATTTAGAACTGAATTGTTTTCGTGTGAACTCTACTCTTTTTACCTTCTTGTAATAGATGTAACGAGTATATTGGCATGTTATTTTCTGGTGTAGGTCTGTTTTGTTTATATACTTTATATACTAGTTCAGGGTTAGGGACTGGAGGAGCAGGAGGAGGAAATAAGTCAGTTCTCAACAACCCGTCTAACAGGCCTCACTTGCTGTCTTGAGATTGCCGATGCACCTTTGCCTTCCTTTCAATGAACTCCACACCTCCTGCCCTCGACGCCCGTCCCTCTGTGTCGTATTTGTTGGGTGCATGATGAGTGTTGGCAGTGACCTGTATTCCCAGGGGGTTACCGAGGCACCGAGGTGGTGACGGAAACGCAAACTCAGTGAGGGCTGTGCGGGCAGGAGGTGGCGACGCACCCAAGTGGGGACAGGAGGGCAATAACAGGAGCAGCGGGGCGGGTGAGGAGTGGAGAGGTGGCGCTGCTAAAAGACCTTGGGGCCACGAAATAAAAAAGGGCATACATAGCACTGACGATTTGCAGCCACAGCTGATTGAGATGAGGATTCCAAGCTTGATTTTGACCTCTTTATTCTTACTTTTAGTAGTGCCATTTTACAAAGGGGTAAAGAAAAGGGAGGTACAGTAGCATAGTTCAAATAAGGAAGGGACATCAGGGGTGTTTTCAAAACAATGAGCGTAACATCCCGCCGTTGCCTACGTCACAGCGCGAGCCAGGTGATGTGAACTGGTGAAGGAAGCGTCAGTATATATCCAGGTGTCGGAGGGAGAGGTTGTGCTCGTCGCCCCTCCGTCACCCCTACCACCACCCTCCCGCCCTTGATCCTGTCTGTGTGATGCAGATAGGGTAAGATACAAGTGCCTGAAAAACCAAGAGTATCGCCATTCAAGACGTCAGAATACTTGGATGTATTCTGATTTGTTTTGAAGGAAAATCTTGCGTCTATAATTCGTTCATGGCTGGAATATTAATCGGTTATATTATTCACCATGAAATGTAGCAACAGTCAAGCAGAACTGTAACCTGGATATACCTCACCCTACAACCCAAGGAAGTGTGACGTCATGAGGTGAGTGATGTCCCCTCTTTCATTTATTTAACACTCAATGACCAACCGAATGAATACAATGCAGGCAATCGTTCATCAACACATTTCTACTACGTACTTATTACCTCAAGCTTAGTATTGGTAGTGGCAGGGTGGCAGGGAGTAGATTTTAGGTGAGGGCTGTGGTCAAGGCAGGGTGAGGAGGGTGTCAATACGAGGAGGATGTTTCAGCAGAGAGGAGTCCATGGAGGTTGTGAGGAGTGGGAAGCCTGTGAATATATTATCATCTTGCCTCCAGCCTCACCGCATCTGTCACTTGGTGTTTGGTTGGTGCGTTTTAGCGTCCTCAGGGTCTTCGAAATGTCTCTCAAACTCTGGTCACGTCTCCGCCTCAGTTTGTCGTCTTGTTCATCGTCATCGCTGGTGTTGTCATGTTTGCGTCACCGTCCGTCACACGTCTGTTGGGAGATTTGTGACGTACTGAGCGAGATGTGACGGCTGTTTGTCTGTCTATTTGTTCTTCTATGTCTCCATCTGTCTATCTACCTACTACATACATATTTGTCTGTCTACATGTATGTTTGTATGTATATCTGTGTCGATTTACCTCAATGTATCTATCATCATATACAAAAATACCCATTTGTATAGTGGGTATAAGTTCCCTTTTTGTTTATTTGTATACACAGTGGTCCAAAGAACTCTAGTTTCCTTGCACTGATCATAAGGAATATAGTCTCTCGTCGTGAGGTCATATCGGTGATGCTGGATCACTGTGGATCCTTGTGGCAGCAACTCTGGCTCACTAACTATAGACACACGTGCACAAAGTCCTGTCACTAATCTTCGGAAGAGTCAAGAGTGTTGTATGGTTTTAAGAACAGTCATTAATATCAAGCATGGTAAAGATTTTTAAGTCAAGAGTTCTTATTCCTGGCAGTAACTGATGGTCGTTCCTACGGTTGTATGAATTAATGATAATGTCCCTTTGATGAGCGTTTAAGAATATGCAGCCTGTACGTGTGTGTGTGTGTGTGTGTGTGTGACCACTGACCAGGATTCATGTCGGGTTTTCCGTGGATTACCGTTGCCCTCACCTGTGACGTCACTACCCAAGAGTCGTGGTTGGTCAGTGTGCAATTGTATACTTGTGTGCTGGGAGGCTTGGCGGTGTGGGTCAGGTGTAGTGTGGCACAGCATCCCAGGACAGAGAGGATCCTTATAAGGCGCAGTACCTCGCTTCCGGGCCATGGTGTGTGTGTGTGTGACCTTTACATTATTAACACGCGCATGATCAATGTGTGTGTGTGTGTGTGTGTGTGTGTGTGTGTGTGTGTGTATGTGTGTGTGTGTGTGTGTGGTGGCTATAAAGAGTTGTTTGCTTTAATGGATCTTGGCTTTCCATGTATGTCATCACCATCACTGTCACTACTTTCGTTCTCGAGCAAACACACACCGTGATTTGCGGACGGAATAAAGGTGGATATGACAGGTCTGTGTTGGTTTGCATCACACTTGCACTTCTGGGAGCTTTGTGAACCATGAAGATGATCAACAAAAACAAATCTCTTTGACTTATTGATACGCATAATCATCCGTAACGTAGTGTTTAATTAAGAGTACCTGGTGTATGCTGGTGTTCGTGTGCATCAGTATACTGCCGTTTTTTTTTTGTAGGGCCGTGAATGACTGATGGTTTTTGTGTTGTTGAATGTTATTGATCATTAGTATTCTGAAAACGTAAACATTGGTGAGTGAAGGCTATGAGAGAGAGAGAGAGAGAGAGAGAGAGAGAGAGAGAGAGAGAGAGAGAGAGAGAGAGAGTGAGTTACAGGTGATTTGGCAGATGGTAAAAGTGGCAGTGACTGGAGACAGACGGACGGACAAACTAACTAATGAACGGACTCAATGAATACTTCAATGGATACCTGAATTTACACTACTACTACTTCTACTCTTACTCTTGCTGCTGCTACTACTACTACTACTACTACTACTACTACTACTACTACTACTACTACTACTACTGCTACTACTGCTACTGCATTCCCCTCTTCCTTTATTGCTTTTTCTTTTTCTTCTTCTTTTTCTTCTTCCACCACCCGCACGACAGCCCTCTTTTAGGAACACACCGACGAGTATCTTTGCCACAAGAGCCACAACCACTCATTCGCGAGCCACTAACACCGTCGTCATCGCCACACTCTCGGCCACTCCTTGCCTGAGGGGGCAGTTCAAAATAAAACACCAACCTCCCGTCACTCCTTCACACCCTCCCCCTCCCCTTCCTTCACACCCTCCCCCCGTCAGTGTTTCATCACATGACCGCAGTGGTGCCCCGCGTCACCGCTGCCAGAACGTCACCTCAGAGTCTTAATCGTCACCTGTCGCTGCAAACAAGTCCAAATAGATAAGAAAGTCCACTAAATGTATGTTAATCATCCTTATCAATAGTGGTCGTGTGTGTGTTTTGTTTTACGTGTGTGTGTGTGGTGTATCCTCTTCTGTGGTTCTCTTTTCTTTTGTTAATAATGAGTGTCGTTGCATTGAGTGTGGCGCGTGTGTAACCATTCCCTCCTCACCCTGACCTCAACACAGCTTGACCTCAGGCCCTCACCTCACACTGACGAGGCCAACATGACCTCCTGGCACCGAGCCCCTTTGTGTGTGTGTGTGTGTGTGTGTGTGTGTGTGTGTGTGTGTGTGTGTGTGTGTGTGTTGCATTGAACAAAAGACATTACTCCCCCTAACAATTAGCTTTCCAAAGGGTCTGGGATCACGTGACGCTTGGCAGTGTTCCGTCCTTCCTCTCAGCCCTGGATGAGGTGGTGGTGTGTGTCGTGCAGTGTTATGCATCACGTAGGCCTGCTTGGCAAACTCTGATGAGGAGGCTGCCTGAGAACACTGATACCTCTCTCTCTCTCTCTCTCTCTCTCTCTCTCTCTCTCTCTCTCTCTCTCTCTCTCTCTCTCTCTCTCTCTCTCTCTCTCTCTCTCTCTCTCTCTCTCTCACACACACACACACACACACGGGCACATTTAAGGCCAGTGACTCGAGGGTGCTAGGCTCCCACACTGCACTGCTGGCGGGGCAGCTGGAAGGGAGGGGGGGCGAGGGGTTGGAGTAGAGGGTGAGGTGAAGGGTCCGGTTGGTGGGGGTAGGGGTGAGGCGCGGCCATTGATGTCTCCACTCGTAGTAATACCCGACACGTGGCATCTGTGGGTGGAGGGTAACTGTGGGTGTGGTGTGGGCGTGTGGTGGTGGTTGGTGCTAGCTGGTTCTGGTGGTTGTGGGCGTGGATGGCACTGCGCTAGGAGTGTGGAGTTAGGACGAGTGAGGGCGTGCGGGAATGGTATTAGACTTGACTTTATCCGTTTGTGTTGTGAGGTGGTGGCGTGGGGTGGCGTGGATACGAGGCTGAGAGGACGGAGGGAAACATGAGAGGGAGGCCAGGTGGAAGGGCGGGAGGAGATAAGGGGAAAGACTGAAGAGACATGAAAGACCGAGGGACGAGGGCGGGAAGGAAGGAATGGGCGTCAAGGTGGAAAGGGGTGTAAGTGGGTGGGGGTGACAGCTTTTAGGGCGGACCAGGTGCTCGACTTGCTCTAATGGACCCAATGTCTGAAAGTTTCACAAATTAAGGCTTTTTTTCAGATGAATATTCCTGTCTGACTACGCCCCAAAGACTGAGGCCAACACCCTTAATATAGTATAAAACAAAACTGTATATATTTCTCGTTTTGTATATAAAGAAATATGGAATAAATATAGAGTATAGAACATGGAAATATTCGAGAAACATACACATTGTCTTTCTTTCTAGTCTCACGTCAAGAAACTATTGCATATACGTACGTAGTCTCTCCCATGTTGATTGATGATAAAAAATAAAACACAATAAACATCACTCAATATTAAATCATAGTTCCCTTAACACATGGGTGCACCACAACTGGATCAGGAGTGTATGTAATACTTGGAAGCCGTTATGTCAGTGGTCACAATAAGGTCCCCCATAACTACTACCGGTTGCTACACACGAGCGGAGGTTCAGCTGCCTAGACGTGTTGCGAAAGGCATCACGCGGGGGGCGAGGTGGTGAATGACAGGTTAGTGGTGATAGTGCGGCGCCCTGGAGTGGTGGTTATGTTGGGGGGGGCAAGGAGTGTGTGGGACTGTAGCGTTGACTTTGGGGAACAAGGAAGATACAATTTGAGAGAGAGAGAGAGAGAGAAGGTAATTATAATATCCATAACAACTACCATTGCACCGGAAGGACTGAACAGGTCATTGCAAGTCTACAGTATCATGGATCGCCTCGTGCCAGGGGAGGGAGGGTGATGGCGGGGTCCATCGAGCAGCGTGTAGATGGATGGTATCACGTTACATTCCTTTAAACCTTATAATCTACATCGTCTGCCTGCCTGAGCCGTTAGTTAGTCTGTGTAATTGCGTGACGGAGACATCATGTGTGACGCGCCCAGATGTTTGAGCGTCACATTGTTAACATTACCTTGATAAGTAGAGGTTCGTGAGTGAGGCTTAAAGCGCGTTGGGCCAGGGGGGGTGGGTCGTGGCGAGGGCGTGCCCGGCTTTGTTAAGTTACGCTACGGTGAATCGGGTGAAGTTACGACACATTAAAAATAGGGCTGGAAAGATTTAGACCTTTTTAGGGGGGGAGGCAAATTAGAGGGTGAGTGTAAAGGCATGTGCTTATAGGGTGAGGTAGGCAGGGCAGCGTTAGGACATGAGTTGCCTGCGACATGTATGAGTTTGAATTTGTGTTCACATTTACACTCGGACCATTACAAGGAATGGCCTAGATGCGGGTTCCTCGTCCAATTATTAACAGCATTGGTCTGTGAAGGTCCCGCCGAGGAACTGTTTTGGACTCAAGCCACTCCCACCCATGGGGGGGGGGCAGGAGGTGAAGAGGAGGAGAGGGGCATCGGCCAGGAATAGATCCCACGGATGATATTACAGCGTGGTGTATGAGAGAGGGGGAGGCCCGGATGTTTTCTGCCACTATATCTCCCATTACTATCACCATTACACCAATACTACCACCATTTTATAACAACTATAATAACAAATTATTGCAATTGACAAGATAAAATGATAATTTAGTAGTTCTCAGTGCCATCACCGGTGTCTGTGGATATATATATATATATATATATATATATATATATATATATATATATATATATATATATATATATATATATAACCTTTGCAGTAAAAAAAACGCAGCCCCAAACGTACCCAAGGGAGGCGTGTGAGAAGGTGGTGCTGGTGTTCATTGGGCAGCACATTTGGACATACCAGAACAAACGGTATCATATTCAGACGCGCTGGCAAGCCTTGTTACAACGCGGCACGCCTGTAGACTAACACACCTGGACCACAGCGGCACACCCAGAAACACCCTGACTTTGATGTGTGCAGGTGTCCAGGTTCTCGCTAGGACGTGTGCAGGTGCTGGTGTAAAGGGACACACAAAAGCCGCAACTCGGTACACTCATGTTGTGATTGGATGAACCTGTGTATTACGGTGACCATCATGGGGGCAGAGAGGAAGGACAGCTCTAGGTTGTAATGCAGACTATATAGTGGTGATGAGGCGTGGGTTGTTTGAGCAGAGGTGGGGGGGGGGAACTAGTAGTGGGATGGTAGTCTTGTTGTGGTCAGTGGTGGTGACTGTAGTGATGTTGTTGTCACTGATGGTAATGGTAATGGTGGTATTGTGAATAGCAATGTTAGTGGTTTGTTGTGGCACTGATGTTTTGAGTGCGGTGGTGATGAGAGCATACCTGTCTATGCTGAAGAGGTGGTGGTGGTGGTGGTGGTGGTAGTGATGGTGTTCTTGTTTGCTATAACAGTACAACATCATAGCAACGAACGCAGAGACAGTGTTGGTGACAGTGCTGGCGGCGACAATGTGCAAGGTTTTCGGTCTTGTTAAGTAGTGTTGGCTCATTCCAAGGTGGTGAAAGAGAAGGAGTGAGGACGCTTTGGAAGCAGAGGAGCAGCAGGCGTGTAGGTGTGATACTCCACACCCGATAGGGCAGACCAAGCACTTTGCCGGGGAGGGACGTGCGATGTTATGATAATGAGCTGACATCACCGTCTCGGACTTCTATTTTTCTCGTATTCTTATCACTTAGAGACCCTTACCTGGCCAGTCATCCACGCCCCTCACCTGAGAGAGAGAGAGAGAGAGAGAGAGAGAGAGAGAGAGAGAGAGAGAGAGAGAGAGAGAGAGAGAGAGAGAGAGAGAATTTTAACAGTACTCAGCCGTGAACCTTTGCCTCATCAACCTTTGCAACACTGACCTACGTTTATCTGTCATTAATTATAACTTGATGCTAATGAACCCTCATCACGATCATGCCTTTTTTCCCCGTGGCTGAGGCCTCTCCTCGTCCCCACTCCGTCTCGCTCCTCGCTCTGAAGACGAGAGTGCTCGGAAGCGTAAACAGTGTTCATCTTCACATCTGCACGCTCACTACACTCTCACACGCTCTTGAATACACACACACACACACACACACACACACACACACACACACACACACACACACACACACACACACACACACACACACACACACACACACACACACACACACACACAGTCACCTTCGTAAATATCTCCATGAGAATCCTATACTGAGTACACTCCTGCAGGGGAGGTTCGGTTCACTTCCTGTCCTACTGAGCCTGCAGCAGGCTAGTTCAGCAGTGGTGTGACGGTGACGGTGACCCCTACATAACGTTTAGTCATGAAGAGCAGCAGCCTGAACCAAAGGTAACACGCCAGGGGATGACAAACGCCTTTCCCATCTGTTTCTTCTGGTGTGACCCAAAGCGCCTTGGGCAAGCCATTTTGAGGTGGCGCCACATAATTACCTGTGCTTACTGTCACATAACACACTAAAAGGTCGCAAAGGAGACTCCAGAAGACTGTCACGTGTGCTGCTTCAACACACCCAACACCCCTTCACCCGTGATTCCCTGGAAGGCTTAGGACGGCACAGCCTTGCCATTCCGGCCACCGCTGCTTGACGCCAGACATCCCCACACCATCAGTCTTTGGGCGCGTCACGGCACAGCAGCAGAGCCAAACCTCTGTTAATGGGGACAGTCCGCCACCACCGCCGCCGCCACAGTGTTGATAAGAACCTGGAACAATGCATTTGCTTCATACATGTAAATAATTGTAAGAACCGAACTTTGCCCCCAACTGTGTGTTTTTCCCAAGCGTGTGACCGTTCATGACCCACTAAGGTTGTGTTTAGCTGTGTGTGAATACTGATTGACGTTAAACCTGCCTCCTTTGCGTTGTGGGAACATTGTTATTGTTGTTATTGTTATGTTAGCATGACAATTTGTTTAAGCACAAATAAACAATATACCAGCTGGTCACAAAATTGTAAGGACACTCCACACACACACACACACACACACACACACACACACACACACACACACACACACACACACACACACACACACACACACACACACACACACACACACACACACCCTTCCACCTGCAAACTCCCTCAGGATCCCACACACTCATTATTTTCATATCCAATGACGTGTAAGGTTTCCTGGGTCGCCACACCTGTCTTCCTCGTTAGGGGATGTTGTTTGTTTGTTTGTTTGTTTGTTTGTATGTGTTTGTCTATGTCTCATATAAAATAATAACAACAATATTCATCGTCTTCCGGATCAAGACATAGCCAAGAATTCAAACGAAACAGCAATGAAAGTAATACCGGAAAGTGACTATTTATTGTTAACACTGTGAACTGGCCGCTAGCTAGTCCTGTACATGTCCTTTACAATGTATTCAGTATTAGGAGAGGGCTGTTTGTCTTCCCTCATTTCCCTTGATTGCCTTGTGGGAGTGTGAGGTGAGGTGGTTACGTCCGTCCGTCATAATGAAGGGGAAGCAGGTGCAGGTCGGGGCAGGAGAAGGCGACGTGACTTCTCCGTCTAGACACGTAATTGGTGATGGTGATGGTGTGTGTGTGTGTGTGTGTGTGTGTGTGTGTGTGTGTGTGTGTTGATGTGTGTAATAGTGTGTGTGAAAGTGTTGCCATGTGTGTAGGTAGCGTGTTACCTGTGTGAGTAACGTTACTCTTTGCTCACGTTCTGCTTGTAGCTCCCGGAACGGCCACCTGGTGTATGCCGCTGTGATTGAAGAGCCATCATCGCCTCCGACAGTGTATCGCCGCTCTGTGCTCGGCTGAAGCCTTGCCCGAGCCTCTCAAGTACTGCGTGCTGAGGAATCACACTGGACGTAGATGAGAGGCAATACTTTTTTGAAGAACATTGTTACGAATCTGACCAAAATGAGACGACGAGAGGTGTTTAGTTTTGGTCATGAAGTTTATCCATGAATATTCAGTGAGAATGAATATAGACGGTAGCGTGGCGTAGTGGGGGGCGTTGTGGGATGAACGTGGTATTGTGAATGAATGTTAAGACCCACAAAACACTGGCGACACAGCCTATTAATGTTTTTTTAGTTCCGTGGGATTCTCTTGTTTTACTTCCCACCAATTTCCATGTCAGGTTTTCATATGGTCCATACTGCTACTGCTGCTGCAGCTGTTGTTGCTATTATTGTTGTTGTTGTTGTTATTGCTTCTCTTGCTACTGCTGCTGCTGCTGTATCTACTGTAACAATAACAACAGTTACCATTATTGCTACTAGTATCACTACTACTACTACTACTAATAATAATAATAATTACTACTACGGCAAACTGTACTAATATTATTGCTACTGCAACGACAACAACAACTGTTACTACTACTACTACTGCTACTACTGTTGCTACTGCTGCTGCTGCTGCTGTTGCTACTACTAGTACTACTCCTACTACTGCAACATCAACAACAACAATAGCATTAACAACAACAAAAAAGTCAGCAGTAATTAGTTTTCCTCCTGTAGTAATTTCCCCCGCGACGTTTTGCTCGTTTCCCTGCCGTCTTGTCCTCAATTAGGCCGCCACCCACCATTATTCAGCCGCCGTCAGGCCGCGGCATTATGCTACATTTATTTATATTATGTTCTCCAGGCGACCAGACACCCCTAATTAGCGTCACCTGTCGACCTGTTTTCATCGCTGGCCTGGGGTTGGTGGGGAAGAAGTGGAATTGCGTTGTTGTGAGGGACGGGCGACGTTTTTTTGTAAAGTAGCTTCCTGCCACACCGTCCATCTCCTTACACACAGCGTCATGGAGCGGCGTCTCTTTGTTGTTTCTTTTGGTGTTGACAGGCCCGGGGTGTCATTTTGTCCTGGGCTTCCTGTTGTTCATGCAAACCTTGGAAAATGCAGCAAAAGGTGCAGTCCGGGGCATAGCAGTGCATTTTGTGCCTAGGTGATAGCGAACATTAATATTTTTTATACCAGTGTGTAACACTGCAATAATTCATACCTAGAGTGTCATCGGTGAAGCAGCATTCAGAAAAAGAAGGAAAACAACGACATCAACAAAAATAGCTACAACAACAATAAGAGTAACAACAACCTTTCCTTTGCTTCACGCTTCGTCTCTGAAGCAAATTTTTGTTTCCGTTTTCTCACAACAGTTCATTTTTGTATGTTCCGCACAAACCTGATTTAGCTGTTTTCCCAGAAAAAAAGTATTTGTTCTTCAAGTCATTTACAGTGTTTTGATGTTTGTCCGCCATATTGGGGTTCACGGCTCGCCACTGCCAACACTCACCCAAACTAAGGCATCAATGTTTTAAACCCAAGGTGGGGAAAAACCGGATAAGGAAATATCTAAATTTATATCGTTCAACTAGTGAGTAATTTTCATTTATGTAAATCAATGGTTCCCAAACAAGTGGTGAGCGTGTACCCTTCCAGACTTTGAATGACCAGTGGCGTTCTCCTTTGTGTTACTGTTTTGACCTGACCACCACTGCGGCTGTCCTGGTGGGATCACTTCATATTACATGCTGATTACTCTCCTGATTCGCTGCAGAAAGCCAGAAAACTTACGTACACACACATACCCCTGAAAATCGTTTCGAGTATACGTGTACCAGAGTTTCAGAACCCAAGATTTTAGATGTATCACGTGTAGTCTTGGCGAGATAAATGCTGCGTCTGTTGATTAGAATGTGTAGTGAAAATTGGAATCCATTTTTTCTCTCATTTGTTTTTGGGTCGCGGTCAGATGAGACACGTAGCGAGGCAATCGTCATTACATCACAGTAACTTATATCTTTAGTTACATTTCTCCCTCGTTTGACGGCTGATCAACCAACTAGAACATCCAGTGCGTCCTTCCCAGCCTCACCACAACGGACTGTACGTAGCTGGGAAGCGTAAAGTACAACGGATCCCTCGCTGCCTCACCAAACACTCTCAAGGATCCACCATCCTAGGAAATCTCAGCAAATGATTCAGACACACACACACACACACACACACACACACACACACACACACACACACACACACACACACACACACACACCGTCCATCCTGCAGCTGGACAACATACGAGCGCCGTGACTCCATTACCTCGATGGAAACAGTATTTTTTGGCAGTAATATAACGCAGAGAGAGAGAGAGAGAGAGAGAGAGAGAGAGAGAGAGAGAGAGAGAGAGAGAGAGACACGTAAGAAGAAGATGAATCAATTACATAACCTGTTACTTGGCTCGTGTATAGAGGAAGACGAGCCATTTGCCGCCAATCAGTATTGCAGGAAGGGAAAAAAACGTGGGAAGAACGGCACCTGAACGATAGACGGAAGATTTGTGAATTGGTCGCGGGAGAGAGAGAGAGAGAGAGAGAGAGAGAGAGAGAGAGAGAGAGAGAGAGAGAGAGAGAGAGAGAGAGAGAGAGAGAGAGAGAGAGAGAGAGAAAAAAAATACGGGGGTAGGTATAGGTGGGTCTTTCCGCTGCAGGAGGTGAGTGGTTGTGCACTGGGAGGCGAGACGGCAAGGCGTGAGACACATGGTTGGGTGTGGGGAGGAGGAGGAGGAGGAGGCGAAGGGTTCCTGCTGGCGTGGATGTAGTACCGTTTCGGAGCAGGAATTATTGCTTCGTAAATCAAAGAAATGAAAAAAAATAAGACAAAGTTTGGGTTGTGGGGGAAGGTGGGAGGAAAATTTGTATTGTTATTAAGGGAAAGCATGACGAAGGGAAGGAAAATCTAGACACACACACACACACACACACACACACACACACACACACACACACACACACACACACACACACACACACACACACACACCTACACACACACACACACCTTCACAAGCAGAACAGACACGTGAGGAGGCTGAGTCCGAGATGCGTCCGGTGCCGTTGACTACCGGTTGGGATAACACGCCTCGTCAGCCTCGTCAGGTCATGCCGTGGTGGGTGTTAAAGGGCCGTGGCATCGTCAGCCTCGTCAAGTCACACCGTAGTGGATGTTTAAGGTCCGTGAGAGTCTTGAGGTCCTTGTAGAGGTGGAGTAAGTGTGCTTCGTGGCTCCTTCGATCGGCTGGTCACGTTCAATGATAAGAGTAATAGTGGTATAGTCCGTCATTTCATCTTTTTGTTTAATTTTTTTTTTTTAGTATGATTGGGACAAAAAAAACCTCTGAGACCTGGTAAACGAATAAAGATTTTCCTTTTGGTTTACTATTTAGGTACTTACGTTGGTTTCACTTTTTTAGTTTCTTATCTTCCCGAGTAGCTACTTATTGTTTTAAAGTTTCTTCTCTGTACATGTAGAGACGTTACAAGTATAGTTTCACTCACAATTTCTTTTTACATATTCTTTTTCTCATCTGGTATTCCGTAACTGTGAGATTTCGTGTCTTTCTCAATTACTTATACAACTCGTGTATATATATCTTTATTTATTTTCCTTCTCACTTTGTCCTTCGTTGTGTTAATGAATTTGTATACTCTCTCTCTCTCTCTCTCTCTCTCTCTCTCTCTCTCTCTCTCTCTCTCTCTCTCTCTCTCTCTCTCTCTCTCTCTCTCTCTCTCTCTCTCTCTCTCTTGGGTCATCACGTTACCTCAGGTGAAACTGGATAACAATACACCCATAGGCAGCATTTTGAGATAGGTGGAGTGTGTGTGTGTGTGTGTATGTGTGTGTGTGTGTGTGTGTGTGTGTGTGTGTGTGTGTGTGTGTGTGTGTGTGTGTGTGTGCTTCCTAATATCTCTTCACCTCTTCTCCCTTTCCCATGCCTACCATACCCTCCACACCTCCACATACCTTGGCGTTCCTCTTTCATCTTACTGGCGCCCCAACCACCACCACCACTACCACCACCACTACCACCATCATTACCATCACCACCATTTCCATCTGTTAGGTCGTACAAGGGCCTGGTGTGTGTGTGTGTGTGTGTGTGTGTATGAGAGAGAGAGAGAGAGAGAGAGAGAGAGAGAGAGAGAGAGAGAGAGAGAGAGAGAGAGAGAGAGAGAGAGAGATTTATGCGAGAAAGTCAAGACTCTTCGTGAGAAACTGTGTGTGTGTGTGTGCCTGTATCTCACTTTCAACATAACTACACGCACACACACACACACACACACACACACACACACACACACACACACACACACACACACACACACTCACATTCATATCCATCCTATTATCATATTTTCATTATTTATCACACGTTTCATCTTTACTCTTCTTTGGCACTTAATACGACCACTTAGCCTTTCTTTGAGCAAGGTAAACAGTCACCTGCGAGGCTGCGAGGGTCAGGGTGGGAGGAGGTGGCGGCGGCGGGGAGACAGACGGGCAAGGGGAGGAGGTGAGACGGGAAGGGTGGCTGTAAATCACGAGTCTTCACCTTAGAAGCGTTTCGCCTCCTCCATCCCGACACGCACGAGGCTGAGGAAGATAAGAAGGAGGAACAAAAGGCCGGTGGGATGGAGAGAGAAGAGACAGATAAATAGACTGGAAGATAAGATTATAGGTAGCGGCTTGGTGGACGGACAGACGCGCCTAGACAGAAGGACAGGTTATGGACGTATAGGAAGAGACGGAGATGTACACGACTACCAGTGACACACACCCACACACACACACACACACATATAGTCAGGCCAAGGTAGACTGGGTATCCACACGACCCTCATACAAGGCGACATCACTTGCTAATGAATCACAAGCATGGTGTGTGTGTGTGTTTGTTGTTTTGTTCGTGGTGGTGAAGGTAGCCTCAACGCCTTACGTCCGTCCGTCTCGGTCTGGCCACAGGTGTCACAAAGGCAGGTGTGATTCTTTTAACTATTTTTTTTTCCTCGTTACTGTTTTCTGTTTTTATTTTTATTTTTTATTTTTGACGAGCCAGAAATATATGTGTATGTATGATTTTTTTTCTTCTTCTTATGCTCTTCATTTTGATTCAGTTTCAGGTTGTAACTTCCTTATTTGTGAGGCTGATTTTTTTTTCTCTTTTTAATTTTGTCATATGTACGTTTTTGGATATTATGCCTTGTTTGTTTTTTTGTTTTTTTTCATTCTTCTATTACTTGTTTTATGTTACTATGCTTACATGTTTTCTTTTACGTGTGTGTGTGTGTGTGTGTGTGTGTGTGTGTGTGTGTGTGTGTGTGTGTGTGTGTGTGTGTGTGTGTAAGTCTTTTCTTGCCCCCAACCCAACCACCGCCCATTCGACAGTGAGAGCTCCTTCACTTGTCAGACCACGCCCACCCCGCCCACGTGCTCCAGGCTAGTTCGGAGTAGAGGAGGAGGAGGAAGAGGAGAAAGAGGAGAAAGAGGAGGAGGAGGAGGAGGAGGAGGAGGAGGGAAGGGGAGGAAGAATGGCTACAGGCAGTAAATATGAGTGTCTGAAGTCAAGCCTAACTCATGCCTCTTGTACCCTGAGCCGAACAGAACACCGCCTTCTCTCCCACCAATTTGTTTCCCTCCACACACACACACACACACACACACACACACACACACACACACACACACACACACACCTAAACTCTTTTTCGTCTATTCTTCTCATTCGTCTTATTCGCTTTTCCTTCATTCTCTTCTTCGTCTTCTCCACACTTGGGTGATGCCATTGAGGTGGATGATAATGGAGTCCAAGGGAGGAGAGCGTGTGGGCGTGCGGGCGTGTGGGCGGGGCAGCTGACCCTCGCCCATATGAACCATCACTATAGAGGCACCGTTGACCTATATCCGTGCTCGAGTAGAGGTTTAGATTGAGAAATGAATCTATGGAAAGTGAGAAACAATGAGTTAAAGGGAGGAGGAGGAGGAGGAAGAGGAGGAGGAGGAGGAGGAGGAGAGAGGTTGGTGTGTAGGATTTAGATGTGACATAGGGTAAGGGAAGGAAAGGATGGGAAGGGGAAGGTGAAGGGAGGAAAAAAAAAAGGAGTGAGAGATTTAGAGAATAGAGAAGAGAAATACAACATGGAGTGATTGTGTTTAGTAGGAGGGAGGGCAGGCATTTTATTATTATTATCATTATCATCATTATCATTATTTGGATTTGGATAATTATTTGGTTTCCTTCGCACTCTTGCAGTAGTAGTAGTAGTAGTAGTAGTAGTAGTAGTAGTAGTAGTAGTAGTAGTAGTAGTAGTAGTAGTAGAAGAAAGAAGAGTGTTGGGTCTGGTCTGGCCTAGAGCATGGCCAAGTTAAGAATGATAAAGACGCCGCCGCCATCACCGTGAAATCTCTTCCACATCAAAATAGTTCTTTGTTTGCACTTTGTCAGCTGATTCATCCTCCCTGGCACTATATTTTTCTGCCATGGTTATCGGAAATATTATACTGTTCTATGTTGCCGAGGAGGAGGAGGAGGAGGAGGAGGAGGAGGAGGAGGAGGAGGAGGAGGAGCAAGAGGCACCCTGATTGATAACATGTCATGCCCTCCGTAGGAAATGACAGTATATGTAGTGATCATGGGAGTAACAGGTTATAATTTCGCTTTACTCCTTACTCTAATTAATCTCCCTTTCTTTTTCTAAGTTTACGTCTATTTTGGTTCTTACTTCACTAAATTGTAATTCTCTTCCTCCTCTACTTTTTCCTTATTGTTTTCTTCCTCATTTCATTTACTTTATTTATTTATTTATTTATTTATTTTTTTGTATACGAGCGGGACGGTGTGAGCAAGGAAAGGAACATTTACACACACACACACACACACACACACACACACACACACACACACACACACACACACACACACACACACACACACACACACAAAGAAAAAGAAAGAGAGAGAGAGAGAGAGAGAGAGAGAGAGAGAGAGAGAAGATATCCACACAGAGATTGAATTTGTCACTAAAAAAAAATCACTACAACCTCAATCGCTAGCTTCATTTCATTCTCTCTCTCTCTCTCTCTCTCTCTCTCTCTCTCTCTCTCTCTCTCTCTCTCTCTCTCTCTCTCTCTCACCGTGCAAGCCTCCCGTGCGTTCTCTCCTCTCCCTTAGGCCCTCTGTTTGGGTATAAGCCTTGACGCCTTCCTTATAAAGCCTCCTCCCCCGCCCCTTCCCTTCCCTTCACTCCGTCAGGGTTTTTCATTCCGAAGTCCATTCATTATAGTTACATTTGCATCCAGGTGGCGAAGGCGTCTGTCTCTATGTGTCTGTTCAGGAGGAGGAGGAGGAGGAGAAGAAGAAGAAGGAGGAGGGGGAGGAGGAAGAAGAGAAGGAGGAAGGAAAAGATATTTACAAGAAGGGAGAGGGAGAAAAGAGGAAAATGTATGTATGTGTGTATATGTTGTGTGTGTGTGTGTGTGTGTGTGTGTGTGTGTGTGTGTGTGTGTGTGTGTGTGTGTGTGTGTGTTGTGGTGGTTGTGTGGTGCCCGTTGCTCTTCCTCTGTGGTTGTGAAAGCTGGGTTGGATGACAAGAGGGGTTGGATCTCTCTCTCTCTCTCTCTCTCTCTCTCTCTCTCTCTCTCTCTCTCTCTCTCTCTCTCTCTCTCTCTCTCTCTCTCTCTCTCTCTCTCTCTCTCTCAACATTGTACTGTAACAGGAAGAACAATGATGATAATAACAATGATAATAATAATAATAATAATAATAATAATAATAATAATAATAATGATAATAATAGCCGCAACAACAAAAAACAATAGTATCAACAGGAAACTATTCTATTTATAAGCCAACAAATGTATCGCAGAATATTTTTTTTTTAAGTCATTATCATCCATAGCAAACTGCACAGAGGAAATGATCCACACCTTTATAAACTGTTTGCAAGCCGCGTATAGGAACAGTCTGAGCTGAAAGGGGTTGACCGACACTAGATCCTCTGTCACTTATACCTTTCCTCTTAAACACCACACCTTCTTTATTCTAACAGTACATTATTCTATCTTTTATTACTCTTGTCTTTTTATTAATTGGTTTGCATATAATCTTCCCTTTCAATTACTCTTGCGTGGTCTGACCGAGGTGGGGATGGAGGACAATACAGATGGAATGGGGAGGGGGACAGGTGTAGGGCGGGTCAAGTGACGAGGGACTAGCGCGGTCATGGTCTTGGCTATAGAGTACTGGTGGAGAAGGAGAGAGAGTAGGATGATGAGTTGAAGAGAAAAGAAAAAGGAGAAGAAATTGATGGAGGAGAAAGAGGAGGACGTTAAAAAGACTATCAGATGTAATTAGTGTTTTATATCCATGTAAACAAATATACAGATATACAGACTCCTCGTTCGTTATGTGCTAATCCACA
>JAPQNM010000018.1:8037471-8047471 GCA_029783475.1 Metacarcinus magister
AAAGTATATTGTTATTACTGTTATTATTATTATTGTTATTATTATTATTACTATTTTCACTACTACTACTACTACTACTACTACTACTACTACTACTACTACTACTACTATACTACTACTACTACTACTACTACTACTACTACTACTACCACCACCACCACCACTACCACCACCACAACCCATCTTCTTCCTCCTCCGGCTACCACTAAAATGACAACGAAACAGCGAGGTAAACATACCCCCTTGCGGTCAAAATCTACTTTCCTTTCACTAAACAGCGTGTGTGACGTGTGATTTGCCTCCTTCCTCCCCCACCCTTTGCCTTCCTCCTCCTTCCTTCCTTCTCCTCACCCTCAACGCCTCGCCCCTCTCCGGCCCCGCCCCGCCACGTCCCCCAGCCCCGCCACGTTCCCCAGCCCCGCCCCGCCCCGCCCCGCCCCGCCCTGAATCGGTGTTGATGAGGAAGAATAGCGTCGACCCGGAAGTGAGAAGCTCAGTTTCGGGTGGTTACGAGTGACTTAGTGTTCCTTGAGGGTGAAGGCGGCGTGTGCGTGTGCGTGTGTGTGTGTGTGTGTGTGTGTGTGGGTGTGGGTGTGTGTGTGTGTGTGTGTGTGTGTGCGTGACCTGCTTGGGTAGGTGGGTGGGGTTGAGGGTCAGGGTGCGGGCGTGCTTGGTGTGTGAAAAAAAAAATTGGTAGTGTGATCAGACTGTGTTAGAGTTTCTGTTGATTTTTTTTTTTTTTTTTTTTTTTATTTGTTTCTGTATATTTTGTTTTTCTATTTTTATTGTGTGTGTGTGTGTGTGTGTGTGTGTGTGTGTGTGTGTGTGTGTGTGTGTGTGTGTGTGTGTGTGTGTGTGTGTGTGTGTACTAGCTCCTTTGCTTACACCATGTGTATTCTGACTCAAATGTTTGGAATGTCGTTTTGAAGGAAGACTTACCAATATTAAACAGAAATAAGAAGATAATAAATTTGACCAATTACTGACTGGTCTGTGTGCATGTGGTGAGACTGCCAATATTTGTATCCTCGTAATTATCTTGAAACTCTTACCAAGATAAATACAACTCTTTAAATATTCATACCCATGTATATACATCCCACATAACAATCAATGTAATGTAGTTTCACAATAATTCAACTGATATATATAAACGAGTCTCAGTAATCTCTTCTTAATCACGTAATAACAACAATTATTATATAGATACCAATGATTCGAATAATACTTGCTAATAAAGAAGAGAGAGAGAGAGAGAGAGAGAGAGAGAGAGAGAGAGAGAGAGAGAGAGACACTTACCACGTTCTCTCACTCGACGGATTTTCACCACAACATTTGCTTGACGCTCGCTGCCTTTCTTCTCCCTCCGGCCACTGACCCTCCACATCCACTTTTTCCTTCCTCTTTAATTCCACCCAACACACCAGCAGTCATTGCCTCACGCCTCACTCCAACCTCATTCCTCCCCTCTTAAGCCTCCATTAATGTGCTTTTTTCAAATCCACTGTCTACATTCCCCTTTACTTGATGACCGAAACTTTTCTTCTTCTTCCCGCGTCTTCTCTCCTTTCCATCCTCCCTCACTGATGCCTTTCACCATACATCCCACAACCAGTCAGCCCACACCACTCTGCTCTCCGCCACCCACACCACCACCGCCTACACACACTCTGCATACACTCAACTCACTCCATTAGGTCCCTTCCCTTGAATTTATGTAACTAGATTTTTTGTCTCCTAGTGTGTCATACATGTGTCACTTTTATCAACATTATTCGTGGTGTTGGTGGTAGTAGTAGTAGTAGTAGTAGTAGTAGTAATATAAATAAAAAAAAATCACATATACATAAGACAATTTACGCTGCGTAGTGAGCAATATTTTCCGGGAACAACATGATGGAGAAGAGCATCACTTTCTTAGACAGGTGGACAGGTGTGGGCAGCGCAGGTGTGGGTGTGGCAGGTGTGGGTGGGACGGATATAGATGATACCAATTTGGGCGAGGGAGGTGTGGAAAGAAGAGCCCGAGGGGTGTGGAGTGGTGTGGGCGGGAGACAGGTGTGAGGTGTGAGGTGGAGGAGGGCAGGTAAGTTGAGGGGAAGACAGGAAGGTGTGAGGGGAGAGGCGGGACAGGTGTGACACGGCAAAGCTTTGTGGTGGGCAGGTGACGGGGGGGTCGCGGCCTAAACCGGTGCAATTGAGGTGTAGGGGGAGGGGGTGCGGGGGTCGTTAGGTCGTTAGGTCAGGTACTTCTGTAGTCTTGTGGGAGGATACTTTACTGCTTCCCCTCCCTTTCCTCTTCTTCTTGTTCCCCTTCCCCTTCCCCTGCCGTCGCTGCCCCCACGCAAGGAAGGGTAGGGAAGGGAAGGGAAGGGCAGGTGTGTCTCATCCATCACTTAAAGAAAGGTTGTGGTTGTTCACTTAACTTGTGTTTGACCTTTATTTTTTTTTCCAATTTTGAAGGGGATAAAGAAAGCAGAAAAATAGGAAATGTATTGTATAGAAAAATTTAATGTGTTGGTATATAAAGGATTGCAAGAAGCCATGTTCAATTGATTTAGTATGTGTAATTTGCTGCACAGGGAAAGTAAAATGAAAGATGATAATAACTTCCCATTACTTAACTTTCTAACTCCTTAAAAGTACACATGTAACTTCCCCATTAATCTACTTCCTAATTTCCTAAAAAAACCCATATAATTTTCTACAACTTAACTACCTAACTTACTAAAAATACCAATATATCTAACCACTATTTAATTACCTAACTTCCTAAAAACGATGAACATAACTTCTCACAACTTTCATATTCAATTTCCTACTTAACTTCCCACCTAACTTCCCTCTCACTGTAATGATAATGCCTTCCCAGTTACGTTAGCAGTTTCCTCTCACTGACACGTCTGAACATTAACTTCCTTACTACTGATGTTCTGAAACTAAACTTTGCATAACGAAGCTAGTAAATAAAATGCAAATGATAAAGGATAAAATATAAAACTCCAATAATTTTCTTTAAAAACTGATGCAAATACAGAGAAGAAAATAATTAATCGAATAAAATAAAGTAAACGTAATAATGTAGGAACGAGAGAGAGAGAGAGAGAGAGAGAGAGAGAGAGAGAGAGAGAGAGAGAGAGAGAGAGAGAGAGAGAGAGAGAGAGAGAGCACGCTATCGCTTTTGCTCCATCCCATAAAATCAAAGTTTCTCTCTGCACCATGCTCTGTACCCAACTCATCTCCAAACACTCGCTTTTCCTAAGACTTTTCCACCTCGTCCTTTCCTCTTTGCTCCTCCATCCTTCCATTCCTCCTTCCCAAACACTCCCGTCTCTCTAAAATCTAAATATAACTTAAAATAACATAGGAACAACAAGAATAAGGTAAAGATAGGTTATGTGGGGACAACGAGGTCGATCATTTGCGCCTTTTGCAGTGAACGAACTCAAGAACGCGCAGGGTTTTATGGCTAGGAATTTGTGTTGTAAAATGCAAGGCACAAGAGAGTGTCCGTGCGTCTGTCTGTGGCTCTGAATACAAGGCGATCCACGTCCCACTGGTGTGTGCGAGTCCGGGAATTGCAAATGAAGGTAGCGGAGCAGGAATACCTTTCAAATGTTGCTAGGAAAGTTAAGTTAAATAAAAGAAAGTATGTGTGGATGTGTATTCCTCATAGCTGTATAGATTGTTTGAGTAATTTTCTATTTTATACAGAAATTGGGTTTGTAAATAAGGTAATTTTTAATATGATTTTCTTTTCTTGCTCTTTCTCTTCCTATCAAATACCGGAGCACAATTCTATCATTATTATTTTTATCACTATTAACCGTTAGTAGTATTATCTAAAAGTTGACTGCAAATAAAAAAGAAAATAGAAAAAAGATTCAGAAGAGACTAATATGATATCACAAAGACAATATATGAAGCCCAGACAAGTGACAGCTGCGTGTGTGTGTGTGTGTGTGTGTGTGTGTGTGTGTGTGTGTGTGTGTGTGTGTGATTAATGTTACCTATTATAAAAAAGAGACACGATCACTCGCATCGTAAACCGACTCATTTGCAGACAACAGACCATCATGCCATTGTTTGTTTCCCCTTTCCACTTACCCCTTTGTTTCCCCTCCCTTCACCACCTTCACCATCCCTTCACTTCCCCTCACTTTCCTTGTATTCGTGTGATTTTATGCCTCCTCCTCCTCCTCCTCCTCTTCCTCCTTCTCGTCTACTTCCATTCTGAGATGCTGAAGGAAAAGTTATGAGGGTCAGGAGGAGGAGAAGGAGCAGGAGAAGGAGGAGGAGGAAGAGGAGTAGGAGGAGGAGGAAGAGGAGTAGGAGGAGGAGGCGTGGTAGGTCAGCAGGTTAGGGGGGGGGTGTAGTGGAGGTGTGATCCGGGGGGGCGGGGGGGGATATGGGGGCGTAAGGGAAGTTTGGTGAGGTTAAGTATTTATGAGACTGATCTGAGGACAATGAGGCACGAGGTTAAGGGGTTACGGTCACACACACACACACACACACACACACACACACACACACACACACACACACACACACACACACACACACACACACACACACATAACGGGGTGACCTCCTCTTTTCCAACACACTCGAGGCTCTCTCCTCCCTTGCCCACCTTCACCCTCCTCCTCCTCCTCCTCCTCCTCCTCCTCCTCCTCCTCCTCCTCCTCCTCCTCCTCCTCATCCTCATCCTCCTCCTGCCCACTTCATCTCCGTTCACTCCCTCTTCCATTTCCTTTTCCTTGTCTGCCTTCTTCCTTCCTACCTCCATCCCTTCCTTCCTTCCTTCCTTCCTCCCTCCCTTCCTTCCTCCCTTCCTCCTCTCTCCTCATTATCTCCACCCATTCATCTCCATTACATTCTCGTGTCCTTCGCCCAAGCCACTCTTCCTCTTCTCCTTCTTCTTCTTCTTCTTCTTCTTCCTCTTCCTCTTCTTCCTCTTCTTCTCGTTTCTTGCCCATTCTCACGCTTTCAGCACCATTTTCACATTTGTTCTTTTCCCCCTTTCCTTTCTCTCTCTATCTCTCTTCTCCCATCATTAGTAATCTGTCGCCCTTCCTTTCTCTCTCTCTCTCTCTCTCTCTCTCTCTCTCTCTCTCTCTCTCTCTCTCTCTCTCTCTCTCTCTCTCTCTCTCTCTCATTACTATTTTATTCTCTTCCTCCTCCTCCTCCTCCTCCTCCTCCTCCTCCTCCTCCTCCTCCTCCTCCTCCTCCTCCTCCTCCTCTTCCTCTTACTCATTTACCGGCAAAATTATGATCACAAAAATTTGAGAGAAAGAGAGAAAAAAAAACAGACAAACAAACAGACAGACAAACAGACAGAAACAAAAACAGAAAACAAACACATAGACAGATAATATAAAACAAAACAAAACAAAAATAATTAGGCAGTATAAGTGTACACGTAAGAATGATGGAGTTATAGGTGGATGGGTGTTAGGGAAGAGGAGTGGAGTGGAGTGGAGTGGAGAGGAGTGGAGTGGAGTGTGGTTGTGTTTTGAAGCGAAGGCAAGGAGGGAAGGAGCTTGACCGAGACAAGACTGGGGGGCACGGCAGGGTAGCGGCGGACATGGCAGGGGAGGCGGGGGGGGGGGTAGGGAAGGGGAGAAGAGTTCACACACCTCCCCAGCTCCTCCTCCTCCTCCTCCTCCTTCTCCTCCTCTGTGCCCCGTTGCCTGCGCCACTTCTTCCCTCCCTGTAGTGAAGTCCTCTCCTCCGGTCACCCTTCTCTCTCTCTCTCTCTCTCTCTCTCTCTCTCTCTCTCTCTCTCTCTCTCTCTCTCTCTCTCTCTCTCTCTCTCTCTCTCTCTCTCTCTCTCTCTCTCTCTCTCTCTCTCTCTCTCTCTCTCTCTCTCTCTCTCGTCTCTCTCTCTCTCTCTCTCTCTCTCTCTCTCTCTCTCTCTCTCTCTCTCTCTCTCTCTCTCTCTCTCTTATACATTCGCTGTCATATATTTCATCCGACACCAACACACAAAAAAAAATATATGCAAGAGATTTTACACACACACACACACACACACACACACACACACACACACACACACACACACACACACACACACACACACACACACACACACACACACACATGACTCATCGCCACACAAAAGCCCAATTCTTCACAACCTCCACAACACACACCTTTATGCTCGAACACTATACGGAAATAAATAAATGAATAAATAAATAAATAAATGAATACATACACTAGATTCCAGCCACGAATATTATCATCAATATAATTTTTTTTTGTTTTGTTTGTTAAAGCAATTCAACTTATTCATCCACGAATCAACACACTATCAACTAACAGTAATAACTCAGTAACACATAACAAATAAATAAATAAATAAATAAAAAAGAACACTGCATAATAGCTGATAATTAAATGAATGGGTTGAGTTATATAATTAAACCGAACCTTATGAATCTGGACTGAAGAAAACTGGCGATTGTTGAAGTCTCTAAGTGGTTTGCAGACTGACAGAAGGAAGAGTGTAGCAGCAGGCTCGAGTGGTGTGTGTGTGTGTGTGTGTGTGTGTGTGTGTGTGTGTGTGTGTGTGTGTTTGTGTGTTTGTGTATGTTTGGGAGGTGGGTGGGGTAGGGTTGTTCTAAGACGCCGCTGTGTGTTGTTGCTGCCTGAATGTGTTGAGGGTAAGGAAGAGGAGGAGGAGGAGGAGGAGGAGGAGGAGGAGGAGAGGTAAGGGGCAAGGAAAGAAGGAAAGAAAGAAGGAAGGAAGGTGAGGGAAGGGGTGAAGGTAGATTAAAAGTCCATTTTTTTTGTATGTGAAGTGTTAGTTGTTGTTGTTGTTGTTGTTGTTGTTGTTGTTGTTGTTGTTGTTGTTCATTAGGTTGATGTTGATGTAGTAATTTATTATTTTTTTTTTTAGCTAGTATTGGAGATGTGACTGTCTATTTCTCTATCTATTTATCTATATATCTACTACTCTCTTTCTCTCTCTTTACAATATTACATACTTTCGTTTCTTGTCTTTATATTTTCAGTCTTATTCTTCTTTACTTTCTATTCTCTATGTTTATCTCTCTCTCTCTCTCTCTCTCTCTCTCTCTCTCTCTCTCTCTCTCTCTCTCTCTCTCTCTCTCTCTCTCTCTCTCTCTCTCTCTCTCTCTCTCTCTCTCTCTCTCTCTCTCGTTACATATTCGTTGCACACCATTTTCTCACTTTCCCCCTTCCCTCGGGCTTGGTTTCATTGTATTCAAAGTGTTGGGCCGCCAGAGGGACTGTGGCTACGAGCGGCGGACGTGTGGGGGGGAGGGGTGCAGGGGGGGCGTTGGACGGGCTGGTGGACTGGCACGGGTCTGTGTGAGTGTGGGTATGGGCGAGTGTGTCTTGGGCTTGTGGGTGGCTGTGGGCGTATCACGGGTCGTACTTGGGGCACATGTTAGGTCACCTTCTCTCTCTCTCTCTCTCTCTCTCTCTCTCTCTCTCTCTCTCTCTCTCTCTCTCTCTCTCTCTCTCTCTCTCTCTCTCTCGCTCTCTCTCTCTCTATCTATCTATCTATATATATATCTCACCTTGCAAAGAACATAGCAAAATTTGAAAGTATCCAGGGTAGGGTTTTGAAGATGATCCCGTCTTTCCGTACTTCATCGTATGAAGGAGGAGAGGATGGCACGACTTAACACGTTTTCTCTCGGGAAATGCCGCCTCCGAGAAATCCGTGTAGAGTGTTTTGAAATACTTAAAGTGTTTACGAATGTTGATGCAGATTAAAACTTAGAGGTAAACAAATACAACTTTACTGCACTGGATTCTGATTTCGTTAGAGTTGAATAAGATCCCACGTTCCGTGCTTCAATATATTCCTTTGAATACAAACCCCACTTCCATCAATAAGGTTTCTTATATAGGTTGCATGACCCTGCCTTCTACTGGTTGTTCAACTGTGATGCTTCTGACTAAGTTTACTTATATCTACGTTTATGTTTTATATTGTTTATGTTTCAGCGTTTACACTTAGTTGATGGTAGACCCTAAAGTCTGTGTGGTCTGAATTTGTATGTAATTATATGTAATGCTCTATCTCTATCTCTCAACACGCTGCTTACTAAGAAGACTAATATAATATATTATCTATAATTATAAGAATAGCAAATGTTGTGGTAACTATACTCATATGCTTCCTCGTGGCTGGTAAAAATGTAGTAGTCTAGGCTAGAAACGTTTTCTTTGAAACTCTTTGGTCAATTCTAAAGAAAATGTATTTTAAAGGGTGACTAAAATAAGAATAAACCCTACACACTGGTCCACGAATATTTATAAAACATATAGTTCACCAATCTTGTCGTCCACCATACAGTGATCACCAGTATCTTTATTTAGTGGCATATTTAACTTTTTAATGTTATGTCAACACAGATTTACCAGTATGTCCTTGAAACTATTCCTTTTTGATGCTCTTTCTCCTCCTCTTCCTTTATTTATTTCTTAAAGTGTTGATTACGTAGACAGTGTGGTTAATTCTTTAGGTTTCACCCCCGCCAGGACCTGCATGTAAGTTGTATGATGAATTGCATTACTAAGTTATGTAAATACTGCAATTTGCATGATGTCTAATGTGCTTCTCTCTCCACCAGCCGCCTCAAGACTGAACTGTCGTGGCTGCGTCGGCGCGGCGCTGTGCGGGCTGACGAGGATGAAGAGGCAGCTCGGGCATGCGGCCGCTGCAAGGCGGAGCTGGGCGTCATCATCAACAGGGGCGCGGCGTGCAGGGCGTGCCGCAAACGTGTGTGCAAGCAGTGCCGGGAGTACACCAACAACGGGAGGGACTGGGTGTGCAGCGTGTGTCACAAACAGTTGTAAGTACCTTTTCCATGCCTTGAATGTTGTTTATGTATGTATGTAGGCCTACAGTCTGCACTATTATTTTGTTCACTTTCCTCATCACTGACCAGGCCATGCTGTTACTGCTGTTGTAGCATCTCTGCCCTGGCCGTGTCTCGACCTGTGCGTCCCAGCTCTTGGGCAGCAGGACGGGCAATAAGATAGGAGAGGGAGAGGTTGGGGAAAAGAGTCTGGCCGGCTGTGGAGAGGGAGAGGAGAGTGTAGGAAATACCCGACGGGCGCCCTCAGTGCCCGACAAGGGTGGCGAGTGAGGCATGCAAGGAATTTCCACTCCAAGATGGGATGGGAGGGGGCAGGAGGAAAATGACTGCCCTTACCTCCTGGGTGAAGCAAAACATTTTCTCCAAATCTTTCCGCTACAAAATATTTAGCGATTATTAGGTTACGCACTTTTTGCATGTTTATGAATATACAGTGGTTCTTAAAGGCTGTAAAATCACATTGTAATCATGCATATGTGCAATAACTGCATACACTGCATTTAGTACATTTAGTCCACCCTCTCCTCTCAACAAACCCTGGAAGAAGTCGGAGTAGCAATAGTTAGACCGGCAGGAAAACCAACATTACGCGTAGCATTGAGAGGACGTGAGGCAAGTATGAGACGCCTCGGGCTGCAAGGCGGGAAATCAGGCGTGGATTGGGGATAGGACGGAACGGGCGGGGAAGGAGAGTCTGCAAGAAGATGGGAAGGAGGGAGGAAGAAGCGGAAAGGGGAGGAGTGGTAGTGGAGAGGCGGGAAGAAGAGTAGAGGCGCTGGAACGATGGGAAGGGAAGAGGTGGGTGGAGGGGTGGGAAGAGAATAGGCGGAGGAGCATTGCAGGGTGGGAAGGGGTGGAGGGCGGGTGAGTCATGTTTTATGTTCTCCTTTGGTTGTCAGGATGTTCCCTCCTTCCCACCCCTCGAGGCCCCAGCCCACCCCTCCTAACACGACCCCCTTGCTCGCCCTCACCCGCTGCCACTAAAAACAACGAAGGGCAACACACGGCCGCTTGTATACGTGTTAGTGGATGGCATGCTTTGGTGAATTTTCCCTGAGGATAGTAAGCCAGCGGTACGATATTCACAGCACCCAGTGTTACGCAGCGCGCGACACTGCCGGACGCACGATGAATCT
>JAPQNM010000018.1:8054971-8094971 GCA_029783475.1 Metacarcinus magister
CTACTTACTTTTCATAATATATTTGTATCTATATTTACGCCAATAAGGATAATAATAATAATAATAATGATAATAATGATGATAGTGATAATATAAAATGAGATCATAACCAGAACACTCCAACTCCTCCTCCAACTCCTCCTCCTCCTCCTCCTCCTCCTCCTCCTCCTCCTCCTCCTCCTCCTCCTCCTCCTGCACGATGCCCCTTGATAATTCCGGTTCATCCACACCCCTTTATATGTAGTAACCAAAAGGGGTGGGAGGGGGGGGGCGGGTGTTGTGGGTGTCGCAGGAGGGGGGTACTTGGGGGTGACAGCTTTTTTGGGGGGTAAGTATGTCTGTAAGTATGCATGTAGAAAGGCAGTGTAACAGGGTGTGTGTGTGTGGGGGGGGGGAAGGGTTGAAGATTGGAATGGGATAATGTGGAGTGGTATGAGGTGCAGGGGGCAGGATTACAGTGGAGTGGGTGGTGGTGGTGGTGGTGAAGGAGGAGTGTGATGGGTGGAGTAGGAGTGTGATGGGAACGTGTATAAAAGGGAAAAGAAGGGAAAAAAGTGGGTTGAGTTGTGACAGTGTGTAGTGTGTTATGTTATGTTATGGTGAGATGGGCGGGTGCTGCTGGTGCTGTCTTACCTCTTTCTACTACTTATTCTTATCGTTATCTTTTCATCATCATCATCATCATCATCATCTTGTTATCCTTCTCCTCCTCCTTCTCCTCCTGTCGTGTACCGTCTGCGGAGGTCAAAGGTCAGAGGTCAGTGCCCTCTGTCCACCTTACCGCTGACCCCTGCCATGATGTCAGTTAGCAACCTCCTCCCAGTTCAGTGTTGCAACTCTCTCTCTCTCTCTCTCTCTCTCTCTCTCTCTCTCTCTCTCTCTCTCCTCTCTCTCTCTCTCTCTCTCTCTCTCTCTCTCTCTCTCCCCGTTCCATGTGGTTCAGGTGTAGTACATGCCTTCACCTTTTGTTTAGTTTCCCACCTGGTCGCCTCCTTCCTCCTTCCCTCACACCATCTTGTCGCTGCCTCGTTCCTCTGACCCTCGCTTCTCCATCTTCTCTCCCTTTTTCCAGCTTTTTCTTACCATCTCATTTACTCACTGAGCTTATTTACTCCTGCAATTCCCTCCCTCCCTCCCTCCTCGCCCCTACCCCCTTCATGACCTGTATTGTTGCTTGCCCCCGTGTTCTGCCTCCCTCCCTCCCTCCCTCCCTTCCCCGCCCGCCGCCAGTCATGTAGAGCCGCCCCGAGCTCCGTCAGAATAATGAGGTCCGTGAAGGCTGTCCTGAAAGCTCCTCGGATCAACGCCTAGTAAGGTTGGGAAGACTCGACTCTCTCTCTCTCTAGCCCATCCTTTCTCTGCTTTCCCTCCCACCCACCTGCTGTGTGGTGTAGAAAGAGAGAGAGAGAGAGAGAGAGAGAGAGAGAGAGAGAGAGAGAGAGAGAGAGAGAGAGAGAGAGAGAGAGAGAGAGAGAGAGAGAGAGAGAGAGAGAGAGAATTACATAGTATTACATATAGGAAGAACATATAATTTTCACTAGTAGAGAGACTTCAGTACCTAACGTGTTTGTGTGTTTGTTGGAGGACTTCTCAGCAACGGAAATGTTACGGCTTCCTGTTCTCAGGCATTATAACACACACACACACACACACACACACACACACACACACACACACACACACACACACACACACACACACACACACACACACACACACACACACACTCACTCTCTCTTCATAATGTCCTTGTTTATATTAGGTTCCGTTGATCCCCCCTAAGCGTGGGCGAGCCTTTTGGTGGGCCTCTCGCTCCCCGCCCCTCCGCCTGCCTCGCCTGCCTCGTCGTCTCTATGCTTACCTGCTCACACCCCTTGCTTGAGATACCTGCTCCCAGCCCCTCCTACTTACCTGCTCTGCCACACTTTGCTTACATATATACTACAGAAAGATAGATTCCCAGCATCCCGTACACTCGTTCACCTGCTCCCTCCCGCGCCCTCCCACGACCCAGGGCTGCCGTGGATCACAGCTCAGGGACTGTTGAAATCACTTCGTGGCTACACTTTTGTTTTTGTTTTTTTTGCGCAGAATATTTTGTCTTAATGCAGATTCTGAATGAGTTTTGAGCAGTATAAAGTATCACTGAATTTATTATTGTTATTGTTGTTATTATTATTATTATTATTATTATTATTATTATTATTATTATTATTATTATTATTATTATTATTATTATTGTTATTAACAGTAACTACTACTACTACTACTACTACTACTACTACTACTACTACTACTACTACTACTACTACTACTACTACTACTACACACAACACCAACAACACCCACAGCCACAAAACCTACAACAGCTACCATCACTATTCCTTTTATTCCGCGTTGTACCCTTCAATCCTACCCACCACCACCACCACCACCACCCCTACTGCTCCGCCGGGCATGAAAGCAAACAGGCGTGGCTCCCGGCGATGGCTTAGGTGATAATCGTACACTGTGGACTTTTGACTCTGAGGTATTGCAATCGCGGTCACCAGCAATCATCACTTTAACATAACCTTGGCATAGATTCAGATCAAATATCATCTCGTATCAATCTTAGTCACAGCAATGGTAGCCCAGGTTGGTTGGTTGGTTGGTGAGCCTCGTAGGGTCTTGCAGTACCTCTTGTCTGTCTACCTATAACGTGCCGGTAAAATATTTGTCCGCTGATAAGGTTTGAATTAACTTACCATTCGTGAATCCAAGGAGGTGGTTATTGTCTCGTTGTGTTTTGGTTGAAAAGGGAAAGATTATAGTTGTGTTGTTGTTATTATTATTATTATTATTATTTATTTTGTTATTATTATTATTATCATTATTAGTTATAGTAGTAATCGTAGTAATAATAAAAGTAATAGTAGGAGAGAGAGAGAGAGAGAGAGAGAGAGAGAGAGAGAGAGAGAGAGAGAGAGAGAGAGAGAGAGAGAGAGAGAGAGAGAGAGAGAGAGAGAGAGACCTCCCTCCCTCCCTCCCTTCCGTGTCAGGTGTTATAGAGTTCAGGTACTCCCGGCCAGGTGTTCCGCATGGCTGAGGTGTAACTCAGGTGAGGGTCACGCTGATCACCCCTTCCTTTCTCTCAGGTAACACCCCCCACCTCTCTCTCTCTCTCTCTCTCTCTCTCTCTCTCTCTCTCTCTCTCTCTCTCTCTTTCTCTCTTTCTCTCTTTATCTATGTATCTATCTTTATTTACACAATTTACAATCTTAGTCAGGTTTTTTTTTTTTTAGTTTTTTTTTATTGAAAGTTTTATGATCAGTATTTCCATTTTTCTGATTTGAAATTCTTTGTTATTTTGTTATTATTGACTTTATATACATAGATTTGATTCAGTGTTCTCTCTCTCTCTCTCTCTCTCTCTCTCTCTCTCTCTCTCTCTCTCTCTCTCTCTCTCTCTCTCTCTCTCTCTCTCTCTCTCTCTTTTCCTTTGTTTCATCTTCCATTCTCCTCTACCAAACCTTTTTTTTCATTGTATCTCACTGACTTTTCCCTCCTCTCCTCTTCCCCGCCAACGCCCCCCCCCCGCCCCCCCTCCGCGTACTACCTCCATCAGTTCCACCATGTCTTGCCTCCTTTCTCTCCACACACACACACACATCTCTCTCTCTCTCTCTCTCTCTCTCTCTCTCTCTCTCTCTCTCTCTCTCTCTCTCTCTCTCTCTCTCTCTCTCTCTCTCTCTCTCTCTCTCTCTCTCTCTCTCTCTCCTCTTCTCATGGCATGGAAGGGGAAAAACCCGCTCCAGCACCTTGTCTCTCCCTCCCTTGTATTCTGGAGAGAGAGAGAGAGAGAGAGAGAGAGAGAGAGAGAGAGAGAGAGAGAGAGAGAGAGAGAGAGAGAGAGAGAGAGAGAGAGAGAGAGAGAGAGAGAGAGAGAGAGAGAGAGACTTGACTTCTTGCATTCTTCCTTCCTCCCGCCAGAGACGTTGTGTTTATAAGTATAGATGGTTTCGCTCGCATAAATTCTTCCCCCCGCTTCAACACCTTCAATGTATTTTTTTTCCCCCCCCTTAAGACTTGTGTTGTTGTTGTTGTTGTTGTTGTTTAGAATTAAAATGAAGTCCTACCCCTGCCCCCCCGCCCCCCCTTCCCCCCGCCCCCCTGTCTTCATAATGGACTGTTTGTTTTGTCATCAGTACTCCGCGCTTGTAGTCACCGCCCCGCCCCCGTCCACCACCACCACCTCCATCATCCCGCCATCCCTCTCAATCTATTATTTAAGTTAATGTCTTCCTAGTTGTGTGTGTGTGTGTGTGTGTGTGTGTGTGTGTGTGTGTGTGCGTGTGTGCTTCACCATGTTGTCCTTGTGCTCTTACCACGCATGCGCCGACCTCCCACACGCCCATTTTACTGTCGAAGGGCGTGGGAGGAGGCGTAAGGGAGTGGGAGAGGAAGAAGGAAGGATAGGGAAGGGAGAGAGAGAGAGAGAGAGAGAGAGAGAGAGAGAGAGAGAGAGAGAGAGAGAGAGAGAGAGAGAGAGAGAGAGAGAGAGAAAGGAGGAAAGGAAGGGAGGGAGGCATCAAGGTGATCGAGGCTCGTCATACAGTGTTCCCTAAGGTTTGATTGTCTTCCCCTGCTGAGTCCAGGCGTGGGGCATGTCTTCCTTCTCCTCCTCCTCCTCTTCTTCTTCTTCCTCCACCTCTTTCTCATCCTTGTCCTTTCTCACGTTTTTCTTTCTCTTTGTTACCTCTGTTTCGCGTCCGTCTTAATTTCCTCCTCCTTCTCTTCCTCCTCCTCCTCCTCCTCCTCTTCCTCCTCTTCTTTTTGTTAGTCTTTCTCTACATACTAAGTAACCTCTTCTCGGTTTGCTTTCACTCCTCCTCCACTTCTTCTTCGTCTTGGTTCTCTTCTTGCTGCACACTTTCCTGATCCTTTCTCTTCACTTTAATAAACACACGTATAGATTCCAATGAAATGATTAAACTCTGTAATGGACGACTCACTTTTTGTAACATAAGCTGTGTCTTTATCTTCTTCCTTTTCCTTGTCCACTTTCCTCCTTTTCCTATTGCTTCATACTAGTTCCCCTTTCTCCTGCACCACCATCTCTCCTCCTCCTCCTCCTCCTCTTCTTCTTCCTCCTCCTCCTCCTCTGTTCCTCATTCGTCATCCTTAGGGTCATTTTCATCACCGGCATCACCATCATTACACTCGATAACATTCACTCCGCCTTCTTACCTTGTGTTCTTCTATAAGCTGGCTCCCCAACTCTTGCTTAACGTACAATATTGTTTCCTATATATATGCACACACACACACACACACACACACACACACACACACACACACACACACACACACACACACACACACACACACACACACACACACACATACATACATATGCATATATATTCTTTGTCGTCGTTGTCATGGCCATCACCGTCATCATCATTATTTTATCATTATCTAGTTTTCTTCCTCCTCCTCTTCTTCTTTTTCTATTTTTCTTCTTTTTCTTTTTCTTCTTATTCTCCTCCTCCTATTCCTTTTCGTCTTTTTCCTCCTCTTCCTCCTTCTCCTCCTCCTTCTCCTCCACTTTGCTGTCCTTTTGTCTTTATCATTTAGATATTACAGTAGAAGAGTGTAGCCACATGGACAGCCTCGTTAGATCCAGTAGGACTGTTGCTGTCTGTCCTTCCTTTATACTCCTTTGTACTCCTCCACCTGTCCACCGTCGAGGTCTCACGGGACACCTAAAGCCTTGGATCGGCGTGTACAGGTGCAGGCGGGGGCGGGGTTGGTGGCGGGGGCGGGCGGTGTTGCATGTCATCACCAGCTGACGGGGTTAAAGGAGGCTTCTTGATGGAGGGGGAGGGGAAGGTGACGCTGGATCTGTAGCTGCCCCTTCCCTCCCACGTGAAGCTTGGCGGCACACACACACACACACACACACACACACACACACACACACACACACACACACACACACACACACACACACACACACACACACACCATCATGCCTTAGGTGAAGCTGTGTGCTGCTGTAAGGTGTGAGGTAGTGCCAGTGTGTGGTGTTGTGTTTGCCTCACTCTCCCACGCCTTGTTTCTTTTTTTTATTATTATTATTTTTTTTTGTCTTAGGAAATTATCACAAGTAATATATCGTTGAATATCTGAGCGGCCAGAGGTGTCCGCCTAAACACACAGGTGGGAACAGTTACGGAGGAGTGATCAGGGAGTGTGTTTGGTGCGTCGTGCCTTTATTTGCCACCTGGACCGTCCACGTGTTCGGGTGACGATCTCTCTCCAGCGACGCGCCTTGTGTTGTTGATACAAATGATGCAGGTGAAGAAAGGCGGCAGGGCAGGGCAGGGCAGGGCAGGGCAAGGCAAGGCAAGGCAGGGCAGGGCAGGGCAAGGCAAGGCAAGGCAAGGCAGGGTAGGGCAGGGCAGGGCAGGGGCAGGGAGGGAGCATGTGGAAGGGAGAAGTAACGGTGAAGAGATAGTGAGAATAATGAGTGTCTCGGCATATTCATGTTATCTCCTCACTTGCTTTGTGCCGGGTTTCGCCCCCTTCGTTTCCCTCCCTGCCGTCCCTCCCTCCTTCCCTCCCACGAGCAGGAGGCGTGAGGGAGGGAGGAGTGGAGGTGGAGGAGGACGGGGACTCGCTCTTTGTCTCGGGGCCACAGCGGGAAGTGACCTTTGACTCCCTGACTCAGAGAACCTCGTGTGGGAGTTCCTGGGCTGCGGGAGGAACAGCTGCCGTCAAGGAAGGAGGGAGGGAGAGAGGGAGGGAGAGAATGGTAGTAGTAGTAGTAGTTGTGCTAGACGACCACCTCCCTAACATTGACCCACAACCGTGTCACTGTCGGCGGCGCTGCATAAACAAACCCACGCGAGCGACCCGTCCTTGCTCCTGCTTCTACTTTTCATTCAATCCTGGGCGGCGCGACGCACTGATTTCCTCTTAGGGATGATTCAGAGTTTATTGGAAGCAGTGATGAATATGCACAGGTGGTGTGAGACGCAGTGTGTGCCAGTGGCGTTGTGTGGGCAGTGACCAATGAAAGAAAATGGGGAATGTTGCAGGAAGGTCTCACTTTCAATGCCGCAGCCCACACACACACACACACACACACACACACACACACACACACACACACACACACACACACACACACGCACACGCACACACGCCGGGGTTGTGGAGGACCCTGGACGCCCGTGTGTGGGATGTGAGTCCTGTGGAGGTGCTGTGGTAGGCTGCTGAGGCCGAGGGAATGGGTATGTCCTGCCTGCTTTTCGATCTGCAAAACAAGCATGAATTCTGTGTGTGTGTGTGTGTGTGTGTGTGTGTGTGTGTGTGTGTGTGTGTGTGTGTGTGTGTGTGTGTGTGTGTGTTCTCTCCACACAAAATTATTGAAGTCAGGCGCTGAATACAAAACTTAATAATAGAGTGCTGATGTCACTACGTAAAGATGAGAGTTAGAATTCGAAAAGCATTGTCAGGTTAAATCTTTGAAGTTATCTGATGCTCCGGCTTTTGAAAGTGTCCGAGTCGTGGGAAAGGAGAAAGTGTAGGACATTCTGTTTTACGAATTATAACGACGTGTTGCGAATGAATGAAAGTGTTGGTGAGGTTTTTCTAATCTAGAGAGACCCAGTGAAAAGAGAGAGAGAGAGAGAGAGAGAGAGAGAGAGAGAGAGAGAGAGAGAGAGAGAGAGAGAGAGAGAGAGAGAGAGAGAGAGAGAGAGAGAGAGAGAATATATGACAAATGATCAGACAGACATTGACAGGCAGGAAGAATGAATGTCAAGTCAGTATCTCTTTAAAGTTTGTCGTTGGTTCACTATTTCTCAATTTCGCTCTTTGCCTTCCTCCACCTCCACTTTCTCCTTCGCCTTCGTCCACTTTCCCTCACTCATCCACGTCCTCTCACGGTCAAGACCAAACCGAAGGAGGAGGATCCCTTGCTTCATATCCTCACTCGGTTCCTTCCACCTTCTTGAAGTAACCTCGGTGGATCCCTTGTGTCAGCTCCTCACCTTCAACGCCCGCCCCCTAACCCCTCCTTCACACACACACACACACACACACACACACACACACACACACACACACACACACACACACACACACACACACACACACAGACTGGGGGTGGGGGGGGGGCGGGTCAGGCGAGGGAGGGAACAACGCAGCGGAAACCCAGACCTTGAAGAGCTCGTCGTATCCTCCCTCCTTCTCTTCCCCTTCCAGACACAACAACAGCTTGCTAGTGAAGAGGGAGTCCTGAACCTGCCCAAGTCTTCCCTCTTATTATCGTCCACGTTTTCTGGGCCCTATTTGGTTTGATTTATTTGGGGCGTCGTCTGTCTGTACTGTTAAAGGAGACTTGAGAGGGAGTGTGGCAGTGGTAAGGCAAGGGTGTGGCGGGGATACAGCGTTTGACAGGGAGAAAGGTAGAGTATAGAGGCGCGGTGTTAGGGGAGGTGTGGTGTTGGGAAGGTGGTGTGGCAGGTGTATGGTGTGTGTGGGTGTGGGTGTGTGTGTGTGTGTGTGTGTGTGTGTGTGTGTGTGTGTGTGTGTGTGTGTGTGTGTGTGTGTGTGTGTGTCATTACTCCAGGATCAAGCTGTTTTGTACACCGGGTTTCAGCATCAACATTGTGGAAAGAACGACTGAGTACCTTTGTGACCTGATGATATTGTTTGTGTTCGTAAGGTAGAATGATTTGAATACATAATGATGACACGTGGGGTGAGCGAGCGTCCCTGCGAGGCGAGGGTCTGGCCAGGCGTCGGGTGGGCGGACCCTGTGCCTTTCATTTCACTGTGGGAAGGTGTGTTGAAGGCGTGATGCAGAACGAATCGTTACCGGCTACAATATATCAAAACATTTACGTAGCATTATATAGGTGTCACTAGCATAGAAAGCTGTGTGTTCCTCTCCACGGCTCACACACCCTCGTCTTGGTGGCCTGATGGATGGTACTATTGTTACTATACTGGCGGTGACCCTCTCAGGCAGCGGGTTTGGTCACCATTAGCCTTGTAGACTCTTCTGCTTTGTATCGTCATTCAGCAGAACACTAAGAAGAGTCTGGCGCGAGGCCTGGAGAGCATAAGGTCGTGACCCTCCCGCGGGGGCGTCAGTCTGGCTGGACCCGAACACCGGCGGGTTTTGGCCTGAGTGAGGTTATGTGCCCTTTTTGTCCTGTGAGTCCTTATCTTACTGAATGCTCGTAAGCCTTTAATGCAACTTTAGCTTCTAGTGGTGTTATTGAACCACAAACGGATATGGATCCTGCGAGCTGACATGCAGCAAGGAGGCGCGTGGCTAGTGGCTAGTGGTCAGCATTGAGGCTTGGTGACTGGTGGATGTTAATGCAGGTACAGGATAAGAGGCAGGTCCCGCCTCACCGATGTTCTTCACTTACTATCATTATTGCATTGACTCATCCAAATCAGCTTTACCAAAAGAGTCAAGGGCTTAGGGGGGATGAGGGGGATATTACAGACACCATCTCACAAACTCCCGAGTCCCGTCCCAGCCCATGACCAAGCCCTTCCCCACCACTACCATCACAAGCCTGTCGGTTACTTGGGGACAACTGTGACAAAAGAAAAGAAGAAAAAAGGACTGCCATTTCCAGGTGTGTCATTGTTACTGGACACATCCGGACTGACGTGAGAATGACATGAGCCAGACACCTTGACGTCCCTTCACCCACGGTCGTCACGCTGAAGGTCTCGCCGCCGCCGCCGCCACTTCCACCCAACAGACCGTCACAGAAGTCGCTCCACTGGGCACGAGGTCGATTAAATGTTAATAAGCTGTGTTTTTGGACGGAAAGTTTGTACAATGAAAAAATGTCATGATAACATTTATTTTTTTGAAGCCTGAGATATAATGAGAATACTGCATTATGTAGCGAGAGTTGCCACGAATACAACACACAGAAGAACACAACAGTAGAACAAACAACAGCAGCTATTGTGGCTCTTATGAGGCTGTTTGTGATAGACTACATTTTATGATCTAAAGTGAAAGGTTAATTAATAATTAAACATGAACTTTTACTACGGAAACCATGTTACGAGCTATTTATTATATCATTGTCTTCGAAGATAGTACTAGACCATGGAATTAAAATTGATGATGAAGAAATATAATGTGTCCAGGAATACATTTAATTAGGATAGAAAATTGGTGCATGTCCAGACCATAAAAAAAAGAAGAATAGGGATTGGATAGAGTGTTTTTGGTAGATAATACAATGTTATGAAAAGTAATCTCCCATTATCACTGAAGAGAAAGGTATATAATCAGTGCATTCTACCAGTTCTAACATAACCAGAAACCTGGATTCTGACAGAAGCTTTGGAACGAAAACTTCAAAGTGCCCAAAGGAGAATGGAGAAAATAGTATTTGGCATAACATGGAGAGATAGGAAGAGAACATCATGGTGTAGGAAGCAAACCAAAGTTGAACACATCTTGACCATAACTGAAATTAAAAAAAAAAGTGAACATGGACAGAACACGTCACGGGACGAACAAATAATAGATAGACAGTTGGAGTAACAGAATGGCAACCCAGGGATGGTAAAAGAAGGCAATGCAGACAGAGAACTATATTTTTTTCTTATATAGATGGAGAGATGAGATAGGAAGTTTAGTTGGAGTAACCTGGAATAGACAGACTGCTGATATAGATGATTGGAAAAGGTTAGGAAGTTGTTTCTCCTGCAGTGGACTCAACAGGTTGATGATAATGACTTTCTTCGAATAATTTCACCATATAATAATCGAATAATCGTCTTCATTAATTTATATTCAACTGATGTCAAGCTAATTGGACGAAGGAGGAGGAGGAAGAGGGCCGCTCTCCTGGGCAGGGCAGGGCGTGACTGGCGGTGTGGGTGGCTCTCGTAAAACATGCATAGTGGGTGGGTGGGTGTCGTAAAATGGGTGTGGGTGGGTCTCATAAAGTGCAGGTGGGTGGGTGTGTCGGTCTGTCTGATCAAGTGCGAGTGGGTGGGTGGGTGGGTGAGTGAATGGGTGAGTTGGCTGGTCTCGCAAGGTATGGGGTGGGTCCTGTAGGGTGTGGCTAGGTTCCTTAAGGTATGGGTGGTTCCTTTAGGGTTGATGCTTATTTGTGCAGGACGCCAGCCATTCCCAGCCAGCTACAGGGACTGATGGTGAGGCTGGCGGGTGGAAGTGGTCGTGGTGGTGGTGGTGGTGGTGGCTGTACCCAAAATACTGTATCGTTGTGTCATAGAGCGATCTCGAATATTTTTTTTTATAATCTTTATCTGTGTGTCGCAGGCTCGCTTTGCTCCTTATGTACTTGTTAAACTGTCCTTTTATTAGTGTGTTTATGGAGGCAATCACTCTTCATCCATCCATGTTCTAGGGCGAAAGTACCACGTTAGACTGTGTGGAGTACAGGCTGTGTGTGTGTGTGTGTGTGTGTGTGTGTGTGTGTGTGTGTGTGTGTGTGTGTGTGTGTGTGTGTGTGTGTGCAGAGGTGGCTTTCATCCCTTAGGTGTGCCGCGGCCCTGTAGTCCTGTTATGGCAATGCTTTGGGTAACTTCTTCCTTCTTTGAAAACACATTTGATATTGAATTTCTTGTTTTCTTCACCAAGCGTTGCATTCCTATAGATCAACGTCACGAGTATTCAGAATATTGCGTTGTTTACATTTAAATTCAGTATTGTGAATTATATATTAAGTTTACTTCTCAGCTTTGCAATAGTCTGTTCTTCTCTGTATGATGATTTTATGTATAATTTCTATCAAGAGAGAACTATCAGATAATATCAAAAGTTTAAATGTTTCTTGAATTCTCTTTAATTTTTTTTTCTCTCTTTTAGCGTTCAATGTTTTTTTTTTTCCCTTTAGTTACAACCGTTGGCACGTCTCCCTTTGTGTGTGTAAAAAAACATTCTCATGATGTCTGCCGCCCATTAGAAGACACATTGCTCTTACCATTAGTCATGCATCGTCGCCCTTTGATTCTGTCCAAAGGTTAGAGAGTGACTTTCGCTCTCTTTCGACTGATGCAACAACAGTAGTAATCAAACAAGTATCTAATATTTGCAACCAGTTAGTTTCAGCAAGGTTCTGTCTTTTTTTTTTCTTTTCTCTCTCTCTCTCTCTCTCTCTCTCTCTCTCTCTCTCTCTCTCTCTCTCTCTCTCTCTCTCTCTCTCTCTCTCTCTCTCTCTCTCTTATTTATCTTTAAACATATTATTCTGCACTAACAAAGCAATTAAGTGTTGTTCCAAAGTACATGATATTTTTTTGGGGTAATAAACGCACTTTCCGTGAATTGAATTAATGATATTTATATACGATTTTGGATTATAATGTTTGATGGAAAAACTTCCATGAAAATACTCATTATCTGTAAGAGAAAGTTCATTAATGAGTTGAAATCTAATGGAAAAACGTTCGGAAATAAGATGGCGAGAGGAAAATATATGTCATCGTACAGTTTACAAAAAAAAAGATAATAGATAGATAAAATTTCCCTTGTAAGTGACACCGCTGAAATGCTAAGCGTCATTGTAGATGTAGGAAGGTTTTGTTTGTTTTGTTTTTTGATGATCTTAATCTTGTTATAATGCTGGTTAATAGTTATCTGAAGGCGTGGTGATTCGTAAGGTTACTGGCGTGATTTTGTGCCACTCATTGGAAAACTTGACGAAACTACTAATCTATATTCAGTTTTCTAAATGTTTATTCCACTGATGTGAAAATAATACTTTAGATAAAATTTATATACACTTCAAATGATATTAAATGTGATTGGTAGTTCTGTACACCTCACAATCACCTTTTCGAGATCAAAACCGAGTAAAGATTTAGACAATAGAGACAACCAAGTCGAGTTACAGAACACATGAATTTGAACGGTACAACATTCACTCACAAGTTTTCATTTACTGTAGAGAGTGAGGGATCTACTCACATTACATATATTTCTTTTCATACATTTCCCCCCATTAAATTGAGGAGTGATAGGGTTGAGGGGGAAGGGGAGTAGGTGATGCACGTACACTATAGATAAAAGGAGGAGTGTTAGAGACGCGTGCAGGTGTCAAAGGTTCAGTTGTGGATTCACTCTCCTGGTAAAGTATTGGTTTTGCGTTCATTGTACAATTACGTCACGGAAGAGAGAGAGAGAGAGAGAGAGAGAGAGAGAGAGAGAGAGAGAGAGAGAGAGAGAGAGAGAGAGAGAGAGAGAGAGAGAGAGAGAGAGAGAGAGAGAGATATTGCTATACACACCTGTCTAACATTGCACGTCTGTACCTCCATTTATATCACTGTTACCTACTATACGTTATACTAAATAGCTGTTCACGTAACACTGTTTATAAGCTATCATGAAGGCACTATGGTGGGGGTGATTATTTAAACCTTCACCGAGCTGGCATACGAGAACAGGATGGGTGCAGATTGAAAATGTCGCTTCCCGCGGTTCTCATTCCTGGCTTGCATGCGACGCGGCCCGAGGCAGGGAGGCAAGAACAATGCAACCCTGCCAGGTGCCACGATTAACGAATTTTTGCACTTTAATTATCTTTAATTTACTTGAGGTTTCCCTATTGTAGCAGGTTGAATTAGAAATGTCACTTATAATAAAGTCAGAGGTTTATGTCTGTATTGTTCAGCAGCACTAATTGGTGTTTTCTCTCCGCAGACAAATCCAGCTGGCCTCGGGGGAGTGGATGAACGAGTTCGTGCGTCGACCCAGCCGTCGACGGGAGAACAACGTGTATGTGCCGCCAACTGATGTGGTTAAGAGGTCACTTATCAAGAGATCATGGACCATATCGAGTAAGTTGTAGGAGAGAGAGAGAGAGAGAGAGAGAGAGAGAGAGAGAGAGAGAGAGAGAGAGAGAGAGAGAGAGAGAGAGAGAGAGAGAGAGAGAGAGAGAGAGAGAGAGACTAAAAAAAATCATTGTGAATAGTTGGTAATTCTCCTCAATATTCACAAGCAATCTTCAAAATATACCTTAGTACGTCCCAGCTCCCAAGTACGAAGGAAGGAGAGGTGTGAGCCCTTGAGTCTTGGTCACAGTATTAGTGACGGCATACCATGGCACGCCTCACCCTCACCTTCCCACTCACCTGCCGTGCTGTTAAATGTTATCTAAACACACACACACACACACACACACACACACACACACACACACACACCACACACACACACACACACACTTCTAATGGTGTGTAGTGGTAGTAACTGATTTTTTTTTCAATCAGTAAAAAGTTCGATATTTTAATTAATTTTACACATAGAAACGTAGATTTTTTTTTCCCTGAAGAGAAATTGCTTCCTGGCGTATCATTCCTCAGGCCACACTAGTTTTGCATGATTGAAATTCTTATGTTAATGAAAAGTTAAAAGAAGTTATAGAATTGTCGCGTATCTCTAATTAAAAAAAGATCTCTAGTTTTCACGATGTGTACAAGATGTCTAGCCTTATTATCCTACCTTATAGGTTATCACCATCACCACCATACACACCACAAAGCACTGCCATCACTGCATCGTTAGTGTTATTTATACTGATGCATCACCATCGCTAATATTTCCTTTACAACCAAAATCACCAGCACCACCACCACCACCATCGTTGCCATGAACCACCACCACCACCACCACCATCACCACCACCACTATAATCTGTCACCATTATCACCATCACTACTACTACCACAACTATCAATGCTGCTTCGTCATATAACTAATACTTAATCTTTACTATATGATAATGTAGTAAGGCAAGGTGTTCAGCAATGGTGATATTATAGTTTACCATTTCATCCGTTTTCTCTCAGGGACAGATTTGCGAGAAGACGGAATACTGCGAGACTCCAGTTATTCATGTAAGACTTGAGTATTCTTACGCACCCGAGCTTTGTGTGTATGTGTGTGTGTCCTCACTTGGCTATGTTATGCATTCACAGCTTTCCGTGTGATTCATTCAATATGATTTACTAGAAAAAAAAACATACTGCTTCTCTGTTTGACTCCCTGCCGTCCAATGAGACGTGTGTTGTTATGCCAGGTAGCTGAGATAAGCTACAACTTAACCAAATAGATCCTCAAATTACTCTAGGATGACAACACTCGTGATTTTATTTATTTACTTTTTTGTTACTTTCTTCCCATATATCGAAGTAAAGTTACTTGCACAAACAAATAACTTTTATCAGTGAAAAATTGCAGTGGAAATAAACTGTCCATATATAGTTTTCACAGTGTCTTGAACTGGAGTGCCATCCTTGTACTTTCTTAACTAAAATCATTAATCAATACATTTTCCGGTGCACACGTACTTACACACAAGTATATGATGCACTGCCGTCCCAAATCACTGTGTAGCATGCGTATCAGCCACTCGTGTTGGTGTCGTGGAAGGAGTGGCCGTGTTGTGTTGTGTTGCGTTGTGTTGTTGTGTTGTGTTGACTTGCACATTCTGTCTGTCCGTCCCTGTCGTCGTATCAGTGATGCATTTGGATTTTTGGAAGTTTTGTGTGTCGTGCCTGTATGTAAACATTTTGCTTTTAACGATGCCAGGCAGTGATACATCTATAACTGTGTTCCATCTGCCTTGTTTACTTTTACGTCTCATTAGTTTATGAATAGGGATTAATTTTCAAACGTGTTTCTGACTTGTTTATGTGTTGCAGATCCCAGCAGCGGGGGGCGGACCTCACCTGATCCAAGGACACCCGACGGCCGCCCTCCCGCCGCCCACCACAGAACCCGTCAGCACCGCCCACCCGCTGACGAAAACGAGCCTCCTTGGGAGGGCTCGCAGCACCCGCCTCGGCGGGCCCCGCCTCGCCGCTATAGCATGAGCAGTCTTGATGGTGTAGCGGTTCCACCCCGTCAACCAAAAGGTCCTGCACCTCATCCTCCACATAGTGGTCAAGGCACTTCTGATAACGGATATATCTCTCTCCATCATCCGTCGTTGCCATACGTGCGAGTCGCGCCCCAAGCGACGTCTTCTGCCAGAGGTGCCCAACCAGACCTACGGGACGTCTGAACGTCCCTCCACGTTACCACGGAATCTTAGAAAATCTCGAGAGGACAGTCACTCATCCAGCCACGCCCAATTTTCTCCATCTGCCGCCCACGACCCTGCTAGGTTCCACTCTATGCCTCGCACCCGCTCGCGATCCCCGAGTGGGCCTGGACGGGGACGCTCGGAGCCCTCCCGACGTGCTACTTCGCCCGGTGCACCTCTTCGGGAAAACGTGACCCTCGGCAGCTACATTAGTTCGGGGCCAGTAACCAGTACGCCAATCAACCACGACCCTGGCGTTGGTACCCGGCGAGGAGGTCCATCTCCTCCCACGGCAGCCCCAAGGGACCTTTCCCGCCACCCTGCTAACAGTCGACCGCCTGAACAGACTGCTGCAAACTCCCATCTGCGGCGGCTGCCACAGTCTCCTTCCCAGGGAGTGACCCGTATTATTGAAATAGAAATGGAGAGCGAAGGGAAGTTGGCTCCCCCAGGCCGCGCTCCGGCTTCCAGAACTAACTCTGCTGTGAGCTCCTCCTCTCGGTCTTCAGACCATAACGAAGGTGAAAGAGAAGGGCACAGAGGATTTAACAAAGTGTCTCGCTCTCACGCGTCTTCCCCTCCCAACTCCAGCTCTCTATTGGCACCTACGCAAATGACACAATCACGCCAGTTATCATCGTCACCACTACGTCAGGCCATGTCCTCGCCGCTGCTCCTGTCCAACCAAACATCATCAACTCTGACTCACTCCCGGCCCTCCGCCTCCATGAACGGCCTCAACTCAGGTAAGTCATGTGTGTTGTTGCTTTGACCATTCCTTCAGGTGATCCTCTTGTGGTGCTGCGTGTACGTACTGTACACACACACACACACACACACACACACACACACACACACACACACACACACACACACACACACACACACACACACACACACACACACACACACACACACACTGTAACGTGACATACTCGTACAAGTCTTCATCTTTTTTTTTTTTTTTATCATTTGAAGATAAACACAAGCACTTAAATTTCTTCATCTCGGCATGGGCAGCAGCAGCAGCAGCTAATAATATCATTAACCGTCATCAAGAATATTTTCCTGGTCCTAGTGCCTTATGGTGGCTGAGTATCACTTTCTTTCCCGTCGTTCCGTTAACCCATTGTTCCACCTAGCAGTGAACACCCTCATACCTACGTATATTCCTACCTCCACCCTCTGATGTCCACTTACGAACTTGTGACGGGGATCCGCGATACTGTCAAGCCGGAGAGGGTGAAGTCCCGTTGGTGTTATGATACATTCCTTAACTTTTCGTAGCACTTAAATGCATCAGCTACTCTCGCAGAACACACCACCGCGTCTCCACGAGTGTGTGTCATTGTATTCTTTTTAAGGACTGCCACTTCTTCATTACGTGTTTAATGATGATTTTGTGACATGTCAGTTTGTATGATGTTCATTTGCATTCATAGTTCATTCGATTCATTCCGTAGATAATGGATTCTAAGACAAGCATCAACATACCCTATAGCCTGTAGTACGTTGTTTACTGGGCATGCTGGTGTTGTGGTGAGGGATGAAGGGCACCATACCTGAGTGTGAAGACTGATTAATACCACCACAGATCGATAACACTTCGCTGCCAGTGTTGTCACGCCTACGATGGATATAAATATTTGGCATTCAATATGATTCATACGCGATAGTGGCCACGTATATCCTTGTGTTGACCCCTCGTTGGTTACTACACTAATATGGACTTTGTCACAAGCGAACACACATGCTGGTCATAATTACTGTGAATTATCAGTAATCTCAAATATGTAGGAATCAGGTGTAAAGTTTGCATTGATAACCAGTCATACCCGAGTACTGAAGAAGAAAAAAAAAGTTTTCCAAATCCATGATGTTCGTTCGTCCGTCTGTTTCCCAGTGTGGCCGAGGGTGGTGCTATCTATATATTGAAAAGAGACCATTAAAAATATAGTATCCATAACTTATTAATCAATAACCACTTTACTCTGAATGGATGAAGGATCAGCAAATCAGAGTCAGGACAGCACGCTTCTCACTCTTCGTTGAGTGTGGTGCTGCTGCGGCGCCACTCACACTGACGCCACATTAATGCGTGCACCAGCGTGTGTATCCTTTAATAGGAGTCTGTGTGTCCATTAATGTGAGGACCAGCCCGTGTATTCATTTGAGAAGTGTTTGTTATGGAAAGGGAAGCCTCGTTCTGGTAGAGGAGAGGCGGCCAGCCCAGCCCAGCCCAGCCTAGCCCAGCCCACCAGCCTTATCGCAGGGTGGAGTTTCCTATGCTCAAGTGGGGGCAGGTAACAAAGTGGAGGGAGATAGTAAAATGAGGGGTGATCAGCTACGTTTAAGTGGTGTAGTTGTTATTGTTATTATCATGAGAGAGAGAGAGAGAGAGAGAGAGAGAGAGAGAGAGAGAGAGAGAGAGAGAGAGAGAGAGAGAGAGAGAGAGAGAGAGAGAGAGAGAGAGAGAGAGAGAACTAAAAATAACATCACCATATACTACCACCGTCATCACTCCCAACAGCCAATTAATTCCCTTGAAACGACGTAATTAAAACTCCACAGCTGACCTGCGTCTAATCAGCTGTCCCTTCACATGTCTCTCACATCCTTGTTCCCCTCTTCCCCCTCTTTTTCTTTTTTTTTCTCTCTCCCCCTTCCCCCCCCACCCCCTTCGTGACATAAAGCTAGACGGACCTCCCAACACACACACACACACACACACACACACACACACACACACACACACACACACACACACACACACACACACACACACACACACACACACGTCACTTTCTTGCTTATCTATGGCGGGGACGTGTTGGGGTCAAAGGCGTGAGAAAAGTCAAGGGCTAGAGAGAGAGAGAGAGAGAGAGAGAGAGAGAGAGAGAGAGAGAGAGAGAGAGAGAGAGAGAGAGAGAGAGAGAGAGAGAGAGAGAGAGAGAGAGAGATGGTAGCTCCTTCTGTTTTCGAGGCGACAAGAACGCCCATTGAGCTCTCAGCTCAATGGGATGGAGGAAGGGGGAGGAGGAGGAACACAAAAGAAAAACAAACAGCAGCAGACCTGTTGACCCTTACAAAGCTGTTTGAAATATGCTACACTAACTGATCTGAAGTGAGAGGCACAGGATAGTAAAGGCGAAGGCTCCTCCCCACCTACCGCTCCCTCCAGCCGCGTCTGGCAGGAAAGGAAGAAATACAAAAGTAAAACATGAAAAAAGGATGAAACTACTTGGAATTCTTAAAGGAATGAGTGAAGGAATACCACCACCACCACCACCACCACCACCACCACCACCACCACCACCACCACCACCACCACCACCACCACCACCACCACCACCACTACTTATACTCAGGCGAAAACATGCGGTGTCAGACTACCTGTAACAAACTCCAAAAAGTGACGTTGCATGAATACATTCGCATAACTTCATTGTATTTTGTTACAATAACGAATAGTCTCTCCGTTGAGAATTCGAGTCAAAGTGCTGGTCTAGTCTGTTCTTGAAAGCTGTAAGTGCTATACTGTCAACAACATTGGAAGGCAGACAATTCCAAACTTTAACGATCATAGGAAAAGAAAGAAAAGGAGAAGGAAGAGAATGAGCAGCCTTGTCTTGCTAACCTAATTCCTCCATGCAGCTCCCCATGAAATCAGCTCCGTTGCAAGGAGGAGGAGGAGGAGGAAGAGGAGGAGGAGGAGGAGGAGGAGGAGGAGGAGGAGGAGGAGGAGGAGGAGGAGGAGAAGAAATCTATCAATTCCCTCAATTCCCTTCCTTTGCCTGATAGATGGGTACGAGAACAATTTTTGGCGCCCGTTTGATTACTGGCGATGCAAGGAAATGGTTGAGGAAGCGACGAAGGAGCAGTGACGGCGACCTACAAGAAGAAGAGGAGGAGGAGGAGGAGGAGGAGGAGGTGGCGTGCAGGTGGAGGTGTGGTGGTGACGGGAAGGACTTGTGGTTGGCTTCACACGATTACACGTCGACGGAGTGAAGAAAAATTACAGTTATAAGACGGTTTTTTTAGATACATTTTTTTTTATTCATATTCTGATTGTGTGATGAGTTCTTGTTATTTTAGGTTTCTTTTTATTTATTTTTTTTTCTGGAACTTATTATCTTTTTTATGATACATCTCTCTCTCTCTCTCTCTCTCTCTCTCTCTCTCTCTCTCTCTCTCTCTCTCTCTCTCTCTCTTTCTCTTTCTCTTTCTCTGTGTGTGTGTGTGTTCAAGCATGTAGAAAATACTGCTCTACTTTGAAATGGGAGAAAACTTTGAAATCGCTCTTTATTGACAACCAGCAGCCGTGAATCGATGATGGGCGTGAAGGGGGAGGAGGAGGAGGAGGAGGAGGAGGAGGAGGAGGAGGAGGAAGAGGAAGAGAAGAAGAAGACAGAGGAAAGGGTGAAAAATGCAATAGGGCAAGAGAGGAGAGAAGTTCACCCGGAAGGAGAGATGTAGAAGAGTTGGAGAAGCGTGAGAAGGGACGGGTGAGTTGGATTGAGGAAGGCGTCTGTATGAGAGAGAGAGAGAGAGAGAGAGAGAGAGAGAGAGAGAGAGAGAGAGAGAGAGAGAGAGAGAGAGAGAGAGAGAGAGAGAGAGAGAGCAAATCACTCACCATACCCTAGAAGCTGAATGAGATTGGGTGATGAAGGTGGTGGTGGTGGTGGTGTTGGAAGACTCTAAGCAGGTAAAGATTAAATGAATGCTTGTGTATAACTGTAACAGAATGAGACAGACAGACAAGGAGTGAGAAGGAAGCAGATAATGGTAAAGGAGAGAGAGAGAGAGAGGCTGCCAGATGAAGGAAAAAAAAGAAAGGAATGGAGAGATGGAGAGAAACTGGAAGGAGAGAGGAAGGTGTAGAAGGAAGGAGACAAAGGGAGGGATAAGAAGGAAATGAGAATAATAAATTGAGATGAGAGGGGAACGGACGGGCGGAGGAAGGTGTGAAGAGGAATGGAAGGACAAAAAGAGGGCGATAAAGAGATGGAAGGAGAAAAAAAAAGGGAAAGATAAACGGGCTTCAGTGACCAGTCTGATAATTGTGATAAAAAAAAACAACTACGTAGTCTTGATTTTAACTTTGATGGAGACATCCTTCTAGTATATTAAAGCCTATTTTTTCTCCTTCTTTTCCTCCTCCTCCTCCTCCTCTTCCTCTTCCTCTTCCTCCTACTCCTTTTCCTCCTTCCATCACTAAACAAACAGCTGATTCGACAAACACATCATAAACTATTGCAATTATTATGAGTATTTATGTTAATGTTGCAGAGAGAGAGAGAGAGAGAGAGAGAGAGAGAGAGAGAGAGAGAGAGAGAGAGAGAGAGAGAGAGAGAGAGAGAGAGAGAGCACTTTCTCCACACTAATTGGCATGTAAATATGTCATATTTGTCTGTGGCCGTGATGTTATCTTACAAGAGTGCTGCCTCAGAGATAGGGTGATAACCGACTTGTTGCATGCCATCATATTTTTGAGATTATTATTATTATTATTACTATTTTTTTTTTGTAGTAGTAGTCGTAGTGAGATAGCGAGAATAAGCCTTTTTTTTTTAAGCAAACTTCTCGACATAATAACAGGCTTTCGTCTTCGTCATTAGGCATTCACTTCTTCAGCAGGGCAAAGGGAAGAGAGGAGAGGTGGGAGGGAAGGATGGAATGGGAAATATAAGGATTGTGAGGGAAGGGGAAGGAAGGATGGCAAGGAGGAGGAAGGGAGGTATAGGTAGGTAGGTAGGTAAGGGGTCACTGCTCTTGGGCGTGAATCAGAGGAATTTTTCAAACTTTCATCGCCTCTTTACTCCTCCTCCTCTTCTGCCTCCTCCTCCTCTTCTTCTTCCTCCTCCTTCCAGATGAAAAATGTAATAGGTTCATGTAAAAAAGAATGAAGAAATAAGTTATCGTGTGTGTGTGTGTGTGTGTGTGTGTGTGTGTGTGTGTGTGTGTGTGTGTGTGTGTGTGTGCGTGTGTGTGTGTGTGTGTGTGTGTGTGTGTGTGTGTGTGTGTGTGTGTGTGTGTGTGTGTGTGTGTGTGTGTGTGTCCATCCCTCTCTTTAAAATACTCGTACATCAAAACTTGGATCTTTCCAGTGTATATTTTACAACTGTGTGGAGCAGCCAGTCTTTTATGTGTGTGGATGAATATGTATGTATATGTATGTATGTATGTCTGCATGTGTGTACTACTTATGTATGTATGTATGTATGTATGTATATATATATATATATATATATATATATATATATATATACATATATATATATATATATATATATATATATATATATATATATATATATATATATATACATATATATATATATATATATATATATATATATATATATATATATATACATATATATATATATACATATATATATATATATATATATATATATATATATATATATATATATATATGTATTTACATATGATGTATGTACGTATATATGTATGAGGCTGTCCTATGTATCGATACACGCAGGCTGTTGTTGGTATGAGACGGTTATGATGCCACACTGTAGTTTGGGGGGTGGGGGGTGGGGGAGCAGGCGGCAGGAAGTGGTAGTGGCGAGAGTGGCACAAAAGTTTCTCTCCAATTTGACAAAGTAAGAGGTAGTGATGGTTGGAAAGACGCGGGAGCTGAGTGTGCCCAGGACGTCCCAGTAGTTGAAATTGGAAGGTCCTCGTGTGATCTTGCAAGACATCCTTTGCACCTTCTGCAGCCGCTCTTAGGCACTTTTTCAAATGTTGTATAGTGTTGGTGTTAAGGATCAAGCAAGGCGGTTTGAGTGAGTTTTGGTGGATGAACTGTACGTACACTGTACATGTTCTTCGCTTCAGATGAGGGTTGGCCTTGAACACAGTGTAGACGCAATGTATTGATTACAAAATAAACTTGGTTCACGGCTCGATGATTAGTCCCCGAGAATCATGACGTCATTCAGTAATTTGAGCCAACCGCAGGTCGCTGACTAACAAGGTCATCTGCAGTGTGTAGTGTAGGTCAAGCCTGAGTGTAGTATTGCAGTAATGTAGTGTTGTGGTGTGTATGTATATTTCTCGGTGATTCACCAACAATACAAAAGAACACAATGGGGTCTTCTGTGTAGGATGGCAACACACTGTTTCGCCTCTACAGTGTGGGCGAGGCATTAAGCTTCCTTAAGAGGTCCAGGCGGTAGGTTTGAGATGAGATTATGATGGTGGTGTAGCTCCTAGTCAGGTCTGTGGTGACGCCTATGAGGTTTATGACCTTGACAGCCTGGAAGGTGTATAGGCCTAGTGTGATGACAAGGAGGCAGGTGGTGTCAGGGTTCATCACGTTGGTTGATGGTGACGTTATGATGTGGTCCACTCCTGTAGATGGTTTAGGGATGGAAGAACACACTGAAACTAGAAATGGTGTTGTTGATTATAATGTAAGCGATAGAGACAGTGGTGGTGGCATTTAGGAAATCCGCGAGGCACGAAACAAGGCAGTCTCTCATCCCCAGGTCGAGGGAATTATTAATGGTGATAACAGGGTTAACTAAATCGAAGGTTTTGGTGAAATTCGTGAGAGCAAGACCCACTGAAGGTTGAATACAGGAAATTGTCACTGTAAATTACTAGATGGAGGGACATTTTGGCTCAAGATTGGAATACATTGATGGCTGAATTAAAGAACTTAGGAGATCCTTAAGAAAATAGTTTGTTAAGGATGGTACAGCGTTTAATATTGAAATGCTGAAGCTATAAGGAATGATTGCCTTGTTTCTTGAGTGGGAGGTGGCTTGGAGGTTAAAAGGGAACGCTACAGGTGTCAAGGCGAGGGAGCCGCCGACACCTGCCGGCACATTATCATCGACTCGTTCTGTTGTCTCCTGTGAAGCGAAAACTATCAGAGAGGGAGAGTTGAGTTTGATGCTGCCTATCTGTGTGTCTGTATGCCTTTATATGTATGTATGTATGCATGTATGTATGTATACGTATATTAATGCATAATTACATACCTGCCTTTAATCTATGTCTTAGTGAAATCAGGAGAAGTGAGACATGACAAGGTTAAGTAACACGATAGAGAAAAGAAACTGGAGAGAGAGAGAGAGAGAGAGAGAGAGAGAGAGAGAGAGAGAGAGAGAGAGAGAGAGAGAGAGAGAGAGAGAGAGAGAGAGAGAGAGAGAGAGAGAGAGAGAGAGAGACTAACCTTCAAAGCTCCTCCAAGGCCCCGCCCCGCCCCGCCTCGCTTCACCCCGCCCCCCCTACCCCTCCCCCCCTCCATCCCCCACCCCCAAAGGCCCCAGCACACAATGAAAGACCTTGAGGCGAGTTTCTAGTGAGGATAAATAGACTTACGCTCCCCATGAATTGCTTAGGTCAGGACAGGGAAGGGAAGGGAAGGGAAGGGAAGGGAAGGGAAGAGGAGAAGGGAATGAAAGGGAAGGGAAGGGAAGAGAAGTAATGGGAAAGAAAGCAAAGGAAAATAGTCCTCGTTTGTTTGAAGGACCAAGTTTAGTGTCCTGAAGGTGTAGTTGTATCCTCCTTCACCTCCTCATCCTTCTTCTTCATCATCATCATCATTATCATTATCATCATCTTCTCCTTCCCCTTCTTCTTCTTTCTCTTTTTATTTTTAATTTTCTTCTTTTCTTTTCTCTCCTCCTCCTCCTCCTTCTCCTTCTCCTCCTCCTCCTCCTCCTCCTCCTCCTCCTCCTCCTCCTCCTCCTCCACCTCCACCTCCTCCTCCTCCTCCTCCTCCTCCTCTTTGATACACTGCCGGATGTATTTGTTGTCTTGTAAAGGACTTTTTTCCTTCTCTCTCTCACTCTCTGTCTTTGCATTGAACATTATCATTCGCAAGACAAAGAACGAGTATTTTTTTTTCTTTTTTTTTCTCTCTATCTCTCTCTCTCTCTCTCTCTCTCTTACAAGTCAAACGTTATTAAAAAAAAATAGTTTAGTTGGAAGTTATTGTGCTTTCAGTGTTGATTTAGGATAGTCGGGAAATTATATATATATGCATTTTTTTCCTTCTATCTCTTGGTTGGATAAAGAGAGAGAAAAAAATCTTAACAGTTGACAAAAGAAAAATGATGTTTAATGTTTTTTGTTTTTTTTCACTTTATTTCTACATTAAAACATAGATAATAATGATCGATAGAAAAGTATAGATGAGTCATATATACTTACATACATACATACATACATACATACACGTGTTAGGATACCTTGCTCACTCTCTCCTGTGTTCCCTTAACATACTGACCCCGTACAAGTGTGTGAAGACAGAACTTTATCATATTAGTACATATATTTATTCATTTATTCATTTAATTACTTTCTATACGTTGTTCATCTGTTTGTTTGTTTTTTTGTTTAGTCTTAGATTTCCATTCATTGTGGTGTGAGGCGAGGAGAGGCGAGTGACAGGGTGGTGACAGGACACACACACACACACACACACACACACACACACACACACACACACACACATCAGTAGGCAATACCAATTCCTTGCTCAGAACACAAATAAATTAGATCAAAGCGTTCATGTAAATTTTTTTTCTCTTCTCATTTCTAGTCAAGCTTTAACGTATTGTATAAGTAATGTCTTTCTCTTGAGGTTGTTAAATGCAGATGGTTAATTTGTTTATCTTGTTTGCACACACGAACGATCATCCTCTTGTTCTTGATTGTATCGCATCACCGCCGCTCCTGTTTGTTATGAGACTAGCGAGTGTTTGGTAAGGTGAAGAGGGAGGACGCAGAGGGGAGGGAAGGGAAGGGAAGGTGAGGAATCTGCACTCTTATTGATTCAGTTTTATTATCAAACGTAAGCATTTTTTTTTTGTTTTGCTTTATTTTTTACTTAATGTTTGACGTGATGTGTTTGTGGGAGGTGTGGAGGGGCGGGGGGGGTGGGTGGGTAGGGGGTAGCAGCGTGGTCCTGTAGATGCCACGGGTGTTACTCATCGTGTTGGCGGCAGTGACCTCGAGGTGCGGGAGCGTCACGTCCAAGGGGCTTTTTTTTATTGTCGTGGTGTGAGGCATGGCGACCTGAAGGGGGGTGAGGAGGGGAAAGGAGGGGGAGGTAAGGAACATGACCGTATTCTGTCTTTCCTAACTGTTCTCAAGTTTTTCTTTTTCGTCTTTTTTTAAAAAAATTTCCCGGTGTGCTTATATATTTTTCATTTATATGAATGATTACAATTCCTTTTCCTTGTATAAGCTTCCCCGTCTTGCCTCAGAGCGATGACTTGTCCAGCGGCAGCATTTCCGTAACTTTTACTCTGTCATCACGAATTAAACAACTCGTCGCCTACGTAATTGTGGGCGTGGGATGTCAAGTGGACGGTGAGCACGCCCGTGGCGGCGTCTGTGTGTTTGTATGTTCATTAGTGCGTGGCGTGCGAAGGTGAAGAAGAGTTTGATTGTCACCAGATCGTTTACTCTTGCCACAAACTAGATGTTCTTGTCATGGAGGGAGCATTATGAAGTGTGGTGGTGGTGAGGTGGGGTAGGACAGATAGCAACACCCTTACTCGTGCACCAGCCACAACTTCATTAAAGTTTGCATTTCTCAGCATACACTGAGATGAAGCCCAAACATTGTTAATGACAATCCCACACAGTATTCCCTCACGCTGACGACCTTCCTCACAACGCAGCCGTCAAGTCGCGTCTCATTGCAACACTTTCCCGCCACCTCATAGTGTGTTTCGTCATGGTATGAACTTGTTTTCATGAATCAGTCTTGGTCTTCCGCAAATAATGACGTGTCTATCCAATGTATTCTCTTCTAATTGCTTCTTATAAAAACCCAGATCAATATGCACTAAATGTTTTTTCCAGCTTCGTTATCATCCTTGAAACCCTTGAAATATATAAATAATTAATGCGTCATGTCATTTAGAATTTGCATCCCTCGTCTCTGGTCGTGATGTGGTGAGTGCCAGCTGCAGCTGCTTCTCACTTTCATGGAAATGCTTTGATGAATAATCATAATTTCAGGGAAACTCTGGACAAATGAGCTAATGAGCAATTCCCGGAAATAGTCTCGGCGTTAATGTGTATAATATATATATATATATATATATATATATATATATATATATATATATATATATATATATATATATATATTCATAAATAAGGAGAGAGAAATATACATATTAAATAAGAATGCAAACTTTTATGTTTACTGTGAGTCTTCTTTTTAGTAAACATAAACGTTGTGTTGCGTTGCAGTGTGTGGCGAAGAGTTGCATACCAAATATTTTCTGTTGCAAATTATAATATTTTGGCCGGGAATTACTCACTAATGGTCGCGTGTTTGAAGCAAAACTTTTCAAGCCACCCTGGGCCACATGCACTCACTTTGTTATTTCAGAAGTTGATGGAAAACCGGTGCAAATAGTAAAAGCGGGAGTTAGTATGTGTTGTTATATTATCATGGTTTGTTATCCAAAATCATACATGTGTTTTATACATCGTCAGCAGGGGAGGTGACAGAGATTCTTAGCCCAATTCTATCATCCCTGGTTGAATGAAACTCACGCACACGCCTCTGCTATCTGTGTGTGTCAAGCTGTGAGTACTTCCGGATTACTTCATCGCAGGTCAAACGAAAATGACGCACCACAACGTTCATCACTAGAATAATGAAAATATGTGTAGTTTCATAAACATATTAGAATAATGTTAATCTTATATTTTTGTGGAAAAAATTTGATCTCTTAACCGACTTAACAGCACAAAGAATATCGAAACTAAAAGATGCAGAGGCCATGTGAATAATTACGTTTAATATTCATGTGTAATATAAAGGAACGACTGGTTATAACTGCCTCGTGCTTGATGGGTGACGTCCTCGTGTTTAGTATGCTGCTCCTTAATCTAGAGACAGTAAAGGGAAAACCAGTTAGTTCCATATCTTTTTATTTTAAAGCTTATAATAGTAACCAAATACAAGGCGTTAGTATCGAAGCTGAAGAATGCATTACCCTCGTATGTCAAGCTGTACGAGGCTGTTTAAAGCCTTAGCAAGCAGTGTTTGGTGCCACATCAAGGAAACTCACACACTTACCCTTGACGATCCATGTAAGTGCCATCAAAACAAGGGTCGGTGTGTATGTGTATGTATGTATGTATGTATTTATGTATATATGTATGTATGTATGTATGTATGTACAGTACGTAGCATGTCCTTTAGAGAGCGTAAAGCCACCACGTCATTTGAAGTGAAACAAGTGCACGTGAACTTAACAGACGCCTGGCACCCAACTATAGCCTCAAAACAACAATCGTCACATATTATTCACACAAACCTTTTAACGAATGGTGAACAGTCTCTGAAATGTATGAATCGAGGGAAGCCACACCTGATCTGCACCTCCTAAGCCATGCAACCTTTTAAACCAGAAATATATACAACATACGCCTGCTGGCTCCTCCCTCTACATACCCTTTGGCCACAGACTCGCCGCCGCCGCCGCCTCCCTCTCCCTCCACATTGTGCAATCTTCTCACCGCTCCCCATCCTGCCCACCCCTGCTGACCGAGCCCTGGCCTGACGCACCTTTGCCCTCTGCCTTGCTGTAAACACGCCGCCGCCACCACCATCACCACCACGCCGCCGCCACACTACGGATGCTTTAGTCTAGTCATCTGAAACGGGGCCCGATAGTCGTGTTTAACTGATGTAATAATTTGGGATCTATGAGTCAGTCTCTCTCTCTCTCTCTCTCTCTCTCTCTCTCTCTCTCTCTCTCTCTCTCTCTCTCTCTCTCTCTCTCTCTCTCTCTCTCTCTCTCTCTCTCTCTCTCTCTCTCTTTCCATGTCCTGTTGGGTGTAGGGGTGCGGGCGAGACAAGGTGTACTCAGGTATGACGTAGCACCCCGTGACTCACCTGCGTAATCTGTCCGTGTGTGTGTGTGTGTGTGTGTGTGTGTGTGTGTGCATTGTCCTTCTCACCTGCTGCTCACTACCTGCTGATCATGGCTTCCCTTTCCCTTCCTTCGTATCCTTCACCTTAGTAGGACGTTAGTTATTTATTTTGTTTGAGTTTTTTCTTCCTTCCCCTTCGTCAGTACTTCATCTTGACACTTTTTATTGTATTCATCCAAAGTTTGTCGTGTATTGACTCTCTCTCTCTCTCTCTCTCTCTCTCTCTCTCTCTCTCTCTCTCTCTCTCTCTCTCTCTCTCTCTCTCTCTCTCTCTCTCTCTCCTTCCCTTAACCACTTCCTCCCTCTCTTAACCAGTAAACAAGTCACTCAGTCAGTCCGTCTCTCTGTCCCTCGCCGCCAAGTTGATTTATACACGAGCATGAACAGCCTTGAAATATTATGGTGTGTGAGTACAATACATGGAGTAGATTTTCTGGGTTCGGTCTGTCGGTGGGTCGGTCGGGTGGGTTGTCGGGTGGTGCTTTGTGGTGTGTGTGTGTGTGTGTGGAAAGAGAGAAAGAGAGAGAGAGAGAGAGAGAGAGAGAGAGAGAGAGAGAGAGTGAGAGAAGAAAAAAAAACACCTACTACTATCAGCAAGTAAACGTGTAAATACAATGTCACTCACTGAAGAAAAGAAAAAATAATAGAGAAAAATGCTGACAGACGGATGCTTCATTTTCTTTGTTATCAAAATACTATATACTGAGACTTGAAGTGGTGGTGGTGGTGGTGGTGATGGTGGTGGTGGTGGTGGTGGTGGTGGTGGTGGTATTAAAGACAGCGAATTGAAGGACTATTGATATACAAATGTTAAAGGAGAATGCCATGAGTTCAATAGGGAAAGATTATGAAATTATAGAACGAGAGAGAGAGAGAGAGAGAGAGAGAGAGAGAGAGAGAGAGAGAGAGAGAGAGAGAGAGAGAGAGAGAGAGAGAGACAGAGAGAGAGAGAGAGAGTGTGTGTGTGTGTGTGTGTGTGTGTGTGTGTGGTGTCTGGTCGAGTTGGGTTGAGGGTGAACGAGAGTGAAAGTGGTGGTGGTGAAGTCTCACGAGGAGAAACTGGGCATCTCTCCCTCTCTCCCTCCCTCCCTCCCTCCCTCCCTCCCTCCCTCCCTCCCTCCCTCCCTCCCTACCTCTGTCTTCCTCACTCACTCTCCCTTCTTCCATCCTATTTCCCTTTCCTTCTTGTCCTCTTCTGGCCTTCACTATGTCCTGATGCACCTTTTCCTCCTTCCTTTCCTCCTCCTTCCTCTTCCTTCCTTCCTGCCTCCTTCCGTCTTCCTTCCCTCCTCGCACTACATCTGGTCTACACTTGAGTGTCATCCTTCTATAGCCACATCCTCTCTCTCTCTCTCTCTCTCTCTCTCTCTCTCTCTCTCTCTCTCTCTCTCTCTCTCTCTCTCTCTCTCTCTCTCTCTCTCTCTCTCTCTCTCTCTCTCTCTCTCTCTTGTACTTTCATTTTAACCGTTTATCTTTTTTCCCCTCCTCCTCCTCCTCCTCCTCCTCCTCCTCCTCCTCCTCCTCCTCCTCCTCACCAATTGAACAAAGTGCTTTGTTTATTAGTTGGTAATTTCATAAGGAATATCTGATATCTTTTCCATCAACATTGGTAAAGTATTAGATCCACCATACTGATTTTATCATCTGTTTTAACCCAAATAAATTCATTTATAGCAATAAAAGTTTCTGGTGAAATTAACTGAAACTATGCTGAAAGTCTTACATTATTCCCATGTACAACATAGTTTAAAAAAAACAAAATCGAAGAGGAAATTTTGCAAAAAATTTCCCGGAGTAGAAAAAATGACAGAAATACACCATATGTTGAGGTCAATTCTAGACATCCACGAGGGTCTGTAAGATGGTTAAACGTGTCGTAAGGCTTAGTTATGAACTGCTTTGAGCTGTAACAGTCATTACAAGAATATTCGTGGACGTTAAGACAATATGTGTTCCTTACGGGGTAACGTGTTGTGTGTAGGAGTATACGCGGGTTACTGATGGCTATCATATCCTCTCGATGGAGCTTGACACTGCAATAAAAGTACTGCATTACATTTTTTAATGAAAATAAATCACTTCCATAGCCATTGGCACCGGTGACAGAGTCAGTAGTGAAAATTTTGATCGGTCGGTCATGTCCGAGCGAGCGGTGGGAATTGAATTGTTTTCTGCCTCTATATACATAATTCTAGCGAGCCTTATCTTGATGCAGCAGCATTTAAGGATGAAAATAAATAACTTCCATAGCCATTGGCACCGGTGACAGAGTCAGTAGTGAAGATTTTGATCGGCCGGTCATGACCGAGCGAGCGGTGGGAATTGAATTGTTTTCTGCCTCTATATACCTAATTCTAGTGAGCCTTATCTTGATGCAGCAGCATTTAAGAATGAAAATAAATAACTTCCATAGCCATTGGCACCGGTGACAGAGTCAGTAGTGAAGATTTTGATCGGTCGGTCATGACCGAGCGAGCGGTGGGAATTGAATTGTTTTCTGCCTCTATATACCTAATTCTAGTGAGCCTTATCTTGATGCAGCAGCATTTAAGAATGAAAATAAATAACTTCCATAGCCATTGGCACCGGTGACAGAGTCAGTAGTGAAGATTTTGATCGGCCGGTCATGACCGAGCGAGCGGTGGGAATTGAATTGTTTTCTGCCTCTATATACCTAATTCTAGTGAGCCTTATCTTGATGCAGCAGCATTTAAGAATGAAAATAAATAACTTCCGTAGCCATTGGCACCGGTGACAGAGTCAGTAGTGAAGATTTTGATCGGCCGGTCATGACCGAGCGAGCGGTGGGAATTGAATTGTTTTCTGCCTCTATATACCTAATTCTAGTGAGCCTTATCTTGATGCAGCAGCATTTAAGAATGAAAATAAATAACTTCCATAGCCATTGGCACCGGTGACAGAGTCAGTAGTGAAGATTTTGATCGGCCGGTCATGACCGAGCGAGCGGTGGGAATTGAATTGTTTTCTGCCTCTATATACCTAATTCTAGTGAGCCTTATCTTGATGCAGCAGCATTTAAGAAGGTCAAAGAAAGGCTATGTACACTACAGGAGTAATCAAACAGACTCTGCCATCCTGAAATAGTGTATAAAAACTTGTTTTCATCATATGTTCTACTTAAACTAGTTGTAACTCCTTTCGTTTTACTCGTATTGAATTTTCAAGCAATGCTTCAAAATCTGCACCTTTTTCTGATCCTTATGGTATGTAACAAGTACTGATAAACACAATATTAAGAAAATATATATTACGTCCTCACGTAAATTACGTAGATTATAAATAATGAAAAAAGAAACCAGACGCAGGATTGGAATGGGATAGGGTTTAAAAAGAGGAGAAAAATATTTATGATTTCACAATATAACTCTTTGTTATATTTGATCGGTATCTATCCCATGAAAAATAGTTATCTGCTAAAATAATGATATCATTAAACAAACAATATTAGCTTCTAAGCTAAGATACCAATTGAACAAAGTGCTTTGTTTATTAGTTGGTAATTTCATAAGGAATATCTGATATCTTTTCCATCAACATTGGTAAAGTATTAGATCCACCATACTGATTTTATCATCTGTTTTAACCCAAATAAATTCATTTATAGCAATAAAAGTTTCTGGTGAAATTAACTGAAACTATGCTGAAAGTCTTACATTATTCCCATGTACAACATAGTTTAAAAAAAACAAAATCGAAGAGGAAATTTTGCAAAAAATTTCCCGGAGTAGAAAAAATGACAGAAATACACCATATGTTGAGGTCAATTCTAGACATCCACGAGGGTCTGTAAGATGGTTAAACGTGTCGTAAGGCTTAGTTATGAACTGCTTTGAGCTGTAACAGTCATTACAAGAATATTCGTGGACGTTAAGACAATATGTGTTCCTTACGGGGTAACGTGTCGTGTGTAGGAGTATACGCGGGTTACTGATGGCTATCATATCCTCTCGATGGAGCTTGACACTGCAATAAAAGTACTGCATTACATTTTTTAATGAAAATAAATCACTTCCATAGCCATTGGCACCGGTGACAGAGTCAGTAGTGAAAATTTTGATCGGTCGGTCATGTCCGAGCGAGCGGTGGGAATTGAATTGTTTTCTGCCTCTATATACATAATTCTAGCGAGCCTTATCTTGATGCAGCAGCATTTAAGAATGAAAATAAATAACTTCCATAGCCATTGGCACCGGTGACAGAGTCAGTAGTGAAGATTTTGATCGGCCGGTCATGACCGAGCGAGCGGTGGGAATTGAATTGTTTTCTGCCTCTATATACCTAATTCTAGTGAGCCTTATCTTGATGCAGCAGCATTTAAGAATGAAAATAAATAACTTCCATAGCCATTGACACCGGTGACAGAGTCAGTAGTGAAGATTTTGATCGGTCGGTCATGACCGAGCGAGCGGTGGGAATTTAATTGTTTTCTGCCTCTATATACCTAATTCTAGTGAGCCTTATCTTGATGCAGCAGCATTTAAGAATGAAAATAAATAATTTCCATAGCCATTGGCACCGGTGACAGAGTCAGTAGTGAAGATTTTGATCGGCCGGTCATGACCGAGCGAGCGGTGGGAATTGAATTGTTTTCTGCCTCTATATACCTAATTCTAGTGAGCCTTATCTTGATGCAGCAGCATTTAAGAATGAAAATAAATAACTTCCGTAGCCATTGGCACCAGTGACAGAGTCAGTAGTGAAGATTTTGATCGGCCGGTCATGACCGAGCGAGCGGTGGGAATTGAATTGTTTTCTGCCTCTATATACCTAATTCTAGTGAGCCTTATCTTGATGCAGCAGCATTTAAGAATGAAAATAAATAATTTCCATAGCCATTGGCACCGGTGACAGAGTCAGTAGTGAAGATTTTGATCGGCCGGTCATGACCGAGCGAGCGGTGGGAATTGAATTGTTTTCTGCCTCTATATACCTAATTCTAGTGAGCCTTATCTTGATGCAGCAGCATTTAAGAAGGTCAAAGAAAGGCTATGTACACTACAGGAGTAATCAAACAGACTCTGCCATCCTGAAATAGTGTATAAAAACTTGTTTTCATCATATGTTCTACTTAAACTAGTTGTAACTCCTTTCGTTTTACTCGTATTGAATTTTCAAGCAATGCTTCAAAATCTGCACCTTTTTCTGATCCTTATGGTATGTAACAAGTACTGATAAACACAATATTAAGAAAATATATATTACGTCCTCACGTAAATTACGTAGATTATAAATAATGAAAAAAGAAACCAGACGCAGGATTGGAATGGGATAGGGTTTAAAAAGAGGATAAAAATATTTATGATTTCACAATATAACTCTTTGTTATATTTGATCGGTATCTATCCCATGAAAAATAGTTATCTGCTAAAATAATGATATCATTAAACAAACAATATTAGCTTCTAAGCTAAGATACCAATTGAACAAAGTGCTTTGTTTATTAGTTGGTAATTTCATAAGGAATATCTGATATCTTTTCCATCAACATTGGTAAAGTATTAGATCCACCATACTGATTTTATCATCTGTTTTAACCCAAATAAATTCATTTATAGCAATAAAAGTTTCTGGTGAAATTAACTGAAACTATGCTGAAAGTCTTACATTATTCCCATGTACAACATAGTTTAAAAAAAACAAAATCGAAGAGGAAATTTTGCAAAAAATTTCCCGGAGTAGAAAAAATGACAGAAATACACCATATGTTGAGGTCAATTCTAGACATCCACGAGGGTCTGTAAGATGGTTAAACGTGTCGTAAGGCTTAGTTATGAACTGCTTTGAGCTGTAACAGTCATTACAAGAATATTCGTGGACGTTAAGACAATATGTGTTCCTTACGGGGTAACGTGTCGTGTGTAGGAGTATACGCGGGTTACTGATGGCTATCATATCCTCTCGATGGAGCTTGACACTGCAATAAAAGTACTGCATTACATTTTTTAATGAAAATAAATCACTTCCATAGCCATTGGCACCGGTGACAGAGTCAGTAGTGAAAATTTTGATCGGTCGGTCATGTCCGAGCGAGCGGTGGGAATTGAATTGTTTTCTGCCTCTATATACATAATTCTAGCGAGCCTTATCTTGATGCAGCAGCATTTAAGAATGAAAATAAATAACTTCCATAGCCATTGGCACCGGTGACAGAGTCAGTAGTGAAGATTTTGATCGGTCGGTCATGACCGAGCGAGCGGTGGGAATTGAATTGTTTTCTGCCTCTATATACCTAATTCTAGTGAGCCTTATCTTGATGCAGCAGCATTTAAGAATGAAAATAAATAACTTCCATAGCCATTGGCACCGGTGACAGAGTCAGTAGTGAAAATTTTGATCGGTCGGTCATGTCCGAGCGAGCGGTGGGAATTGAATTGTTTTCTGCCTCTATATACCTAATTCTAGTGAGTCTTATCTTGATGCAGCAGCATTTAAGAATGAAAATAAATAACTTCCATAGCCATTGGCACCGGTGACAGAGTCAGTAGTGAAGATTTTGATCGGCCGGTCATGACCGAGCGAGCGGTGGGAATTGAATTGTTTTCTGCCTCTATATACCTAATTCTAGTGAGTCTTATCTTGATGCAGCAGCATTTAAGAATGAAAATAAATCACTTCCATAGCCATTGGCACCGGTGACAGAGTCAGTAGTGAAGATTTTGATCGGCCGGTCATGACCGAGCGAGCGGTGGGAATTTAATTGTTTTCTGCCTCTATATACCTAATTCTAGTGAGTCTTATCTTGATGCAGCAGCATTTAAGAATGAAAATAAATAACTTCCATAGCCATTGGCACCGGTGACAGAGTCAGTAGTGAAGATTTTGATCGGCCGGTCATGACCGAGCGAGCGGTGGGAATTGAATTGTTTTCTGCCTCTATATACCTAATTCTAGTGAGCCTTATCTTGATGCAGCAGCATTTAAGAATGAAAATAAATAACTTCCATAGCCATTGGCACCGGTGACAGAGTCAGTAGTGAAGATTTTGATCGGCCGGTCATGACCGAGCGAGCGGTGGGAATTGAATTGTTTTCTGCCTCTATATACCTAATTCTAATGAGCCTTATCTTGATGCAGCAGCATTTAAGGTCAAAGGAAGGCTATGTACACTACAGGAGTAATCAAACAGACTCTGATCAGTAAACCGCTTACAATCTTATTCAATAAATCCTTAAGAGATGGTAAAGTTCCATCAGATTGGAAACGTGCAAATGTAACACCAATCTTCAAAAAGGGGGACAAGTCACAACCTGGAAATTATAGGCCAATCAGTCTGACATCAGTTGTATGTAAATTAATGGAGACAATCATTCGTGACAATGTGGTGAAATTCCTTGAAGACAACGATATAATAAAACCCTCACAGCATGGTTTTCGTAATAAACGTTCATGTTTAACTGACTTATTAGAATTCTTCCACAATGTTTCTGACGCGTACGATGAAAGCAGAGCAGTAGATGTCATATATCTGAATTTTCAAAAGGCCTTTGATAAATTACCTCATCAACGATTGCTTAATAAACTAATGACTCACGGTATCTCTGGTAGCATTTACAATTGGCTTCTGGACTGGCTCTCTGAACGTAAGCAGAGAGTAGTCTTAAACGGTGTCTCCTCTCAATGGTTAAACGTAAAAAGTGGCGTACCACAAGGTTCAGTGCTTGGTCCTGTCTTATTCATGATATATGTTAATGACATAGATGATGGGATCACTTGCAAAATATCGAAATTCGCTGACGATACGAAAATTCTCAGCAAAGTAACTACGACAATTGACAGAGAAGTCTTACAATCAGACCTAGATCGACTAACATCTTGGGCCAATAAATGGCAAATGAAATTTAACGTTAAAAATGCAAGGTACTACACATCGGAAGAAATAATGATCACGTTCAGTACTCAATGAATGGTAAACCATTTTCTACAGTAAACAAGGAAAAAGATCTGGGAATCACAATATCAAACGATTTAAAACCCAGTCAACATTGCTCAGAGGTAGTTAAAACTGCTAACAGATTGGTCGGCTTTATTGGGCGTACTTTCGAAAACAAATCAGAAAAAGTCATATTAAAACTGCATAATTCACTAGTACGACCCCATCTTGAGTATTGCGTACAGTTTTGGTTCCCCATATTACAGAAAGGACATTGACAAACTGGAAAGAGTCCAGCGAAGAATAACAAAAATGATTCCAAGGCTGAAAAATAAACCTTATGAAGAAAGACTTAAAGAACTAAACTTATTCAGCCTAGAAAAACGAAGGATGCGAGGGGATTTAATTGAAATGTTCAAGATAATCAAAGGATTCGATAATATCAATACAGAAGATTACATTACTTTTGATAGATCAAATATAACAAGAAGACGTCATTCTTTTAAGATTACTGGTAAAAGATTCACATCAAACGAAGCCAAGCACTTCTTTTTCAATCGGATCGTGAACGTTTGGAACTCCCTGCCCGCCAATGTCGTCGACAGTAAAACAATTACTACGTTCAAAAATAGACTTGACAAATACTTAGAAGCCAATCCACAACTAAAATACTATCCGTTAACGTCGCAAACTTTTGAGTAAGTTCATCCTGATGTACCTAACTTACGAAATGTCGATTCAAAAGACGTCGCTAGTGGCCTGACATCGCTTGCCAGGAAGTAGTGGTAGCAGTAGTGGTAGTGACAATAGTGATAGTCTGGTCTTGGTTAGCCTTCCTTTCCCTGCCAGCCATGGCTGGGGAGAGAAGCCTTCACCCTTACTATCCTGTATCCTTCACTCTAGACTAGATAGTGTACTCACAAACAGCCTCGTAAGGGCCAGCAGGCCTGTTGCTGTTTGTTCTTCCTATGTGTTCCTATGTGTTCCTCCTCCTCAGTTTTATGGTATGACTGCAAGTATATTTAACATTTTGGTCCCGCACCCAGTTCCCGCCCTCCTCCCTCCCCTTACCTCACCTAACCTTCACACACACACACACACACACACACACACACACACACACACACACACACACACACACACACACACACACACAACCCCCAGCAGACACCCCTAACACATGACCACAAAGACACAACTCCTTCCCCCCTCCCCCCTCCCCCAGCAGCACACACACGTTTCACCTCCCCCTCCTCCCCTCAAAAACATACGTGATTTCAGCCCTTACCGCTATCTCTCGCACACTCACTCCTACTCCTACTACTACTACTACTACTACTACTACTACTACTACTACTACTACTACTACTACTACTACTACTACTACTACAAAACTTATCCTTCACCCTCCCTCCCCCACGAAATGCCAATATACACCCTTACCACCCTCCCCGCCCCCCCTCCTTGCACTCTCCCCATCCCCCCCTCCAAGTGCACCGACAAGTTTCCGCCACTCAAACAACATAAAAACAAGTGCCGGCAGTCCTAGCTAAGGTCAGGACGGATGTACTACTCTCTGGATAAGCTTAGAGGCAGTGGTGGTGGTGGTGGTGGTGGTGGTGGTAATGGTGGTGGTGAGGCCGCTTGTCACCCTTGTACCCACACCGTCACACACCTCATAACGTCACATTTTTTTTTTCTTATTTGACCTCGGTAATGTGACGTCACCCAAAGTATCAAGCTTATTAAGGTAGTTTTGGGGGATTTTTTTAATACTTAACACAGTGTAAGGAAGTTAAAGAATTGGAGGGAGGAATATATATTTTTTTTTTTGTCTTGTATCATTATCACCATGACATTATTATAAACGATTAAAACACTGAACACAAGACAGACAGACAGACAGACAGGCGGACAAACCGACCTTTTGCGGACACGGAACTTGAACACACGCGCGTGAGGGAAAATTATCTGTTACGTCACTCAGGGTCACCGGCGCTGCCCATTGGCTGGTGTTCTTTTTTTACGTGGGAGAAATGACGTCACCATAAGGGATTCCTGCCTTCTCATTGGCTCATAGATCGCCTCCCTGTCCAACGTCACACCTCATATTTTCATCACCTCAACGGGATTCAAGAAGACGACGGACGCTTTCTTTCTTTACGTCAACGATCCGCAGCATCAACCATGTTACTTGTGGCTGACTAACTCACTAACTAACTAAGGTGGTTGTGGCGACAGTCAGTTAGTTGTGGTGCATGGCGGGTATCTAGAGCTGTGGTGATGGGTGGTGGTGATGATGGTGATGGTGGGGGAGGACGACTCTTAGCTATGCAGGAAGGCGCCAAGCGGTCACTTACTGGTATTCCCTCATGAGTATCACCGGCTGACCTCCGTCCTTACTTTAATTGCTCCACCACACCACGTCTTCATCTAACCCTCCCCCCCCCCAACTCCCCCACCATCCCGTCCTCCAACACTACCACCGAGAGAGAGAGAGAGAGAGAGAGAGAGAGAGAGAGAGAGAGAGAGAGAGAGAGTTTAGAAAATGAAACATGGATCCTCTCAAGCTAAGAGGTTTACAAGAAAGGCAATGCAGAGGATTGACCGCCTTGAGGAAGACAGGCCTCTCTTTCTTATCCTGCATTCATACCGTGCCGACCTCAAATGACAACCTCTTTGTCAACAGGTTTAGCTCAGCGTGTGTGTGTGTGTGTGTGTGTGTGTGTGTGTGTGTGTGTGTGTGTGTGTGTGTGTGTGTGTGTGTGTGTGTGTGTAGAAAGGGGAGGAGAGGCTCAAACAGATAGATAGATAGATTTGATTGGACATAAAAGAATATAAAAGACAATAAACAAAAAGATAATTGGCAGTGTACTTTACGAAGATAGATTAACGGAAAAAAAAAACTAATTGTAAATCAAATGGAGATGATAAAACGAAGAAGAAATGATAAACATATAGATAAATTTATAAACATGGTGGGGTTGATGAAGGGAAGGGTTAGAAGAAACATGATGAAAATAATACATATATATATATTTTTTCCCCTTGGCCTGAAAACACTGTACGT